>OZ022577.1:28818707-29296207 GCA_963669155.1 Arbacia lixula | reverse complement strand
AAAGCAGTTAGTTGCAATATCATACCTTTTTTCACATCAAACCAAGTCTATATTATTACAGCCTTGCAATCCCCATCTAAAGCTCTGCTAATTCATTCACAATCTTTTTTTTTTTCACTTCAAACAATAGCTTTAGTAAGTTCAACATCTGCTCAACCTTATCCATGGCCCAGTCACAGTCTTAACCCTCTCAGTACCAAGCATTCAAAATTGCATTGACTTGCTACACACTTCCATTCCAATAGTACTGAGAGGGTCAAGTTGAAATTGAGATGACTTGATTGCATAATGTCTTACGCATCAATTATTCTTTTGTATCGTGCACTTTCTTTACAGTGCATGGAGTAACAGGTTTTCCAGAAAATAAAGGCATTATGAATTTGATTGGCTTTCATCGTTGTAATGCAAATGTGTTGTGTAAGATGACCACTTTCCAAAGCAAGTTTGCTGAAACTGTGATGGGCACAGTAAAGGTCTTAATGAACAAGACAAAATATTGACAAACATTTACATGTTATTAGCATGGATGAAGCACATGATGGTACACATATGATTCACCTCCTCAGTAACCATCACATAAAAAAAAACAATATCAAAATCAATCTTCTTCTTCCTCATACATGTATTCTCGTTGAAGTTTCTTAGAGCACCAGACAAACTCATTTATTCAATCTATTTCTTTAAAACAGGAAGAAATTCCAATCACTTTTAACCTTCCATCAATTCCTCATTCATTTGTGTTGTCATAGTGCCATGATTGTTTTTTCCTATACTGACAAATCAATCAGATTCATCATCACTTCGCTGAAATCATGTGAGGTAAAAAAAAAATCACACAAAAAATAAAGAGTTATACAAAAATAAACGCAATGACATACTCAAATTTGCAATCCACTTATCACATAAACTACCAGAATCAAAACCACAAAGAGAATATTGACTTTATTTCAGTGACATATCATAACTAAATTCAGGGCGATCTCTTATCTGACTTATTGCTAGCCTTTCTCACAAAACACTGCAATTGTTTCTTATGCAATTAATATCTTGAAATTATGGACAAAACAAAAGTTTACACATTGATTTTGCTCTTGGGTGATACAAAAAATATGATAGCAATAAAGAGTTTTATAATCAAAGTCAGTCTAAGAATCTCTCCCACACATTTTAATTTTTCTCAACTTTCGTGTTTAAAGATACCATGCCATTGACAGTTTAGGCCAAAATGCTGATGATAAATAGATATCTTTAAATCCTACAATTTAACAAGTAGAAGGAAATATGGAATAGCAAAAGTAAGCACACACAGTTCATATTTATAGACTAGCTACTTGATCTACAGAAAGGTTGGATAACATCCAACACAATGGAGTCCATTTTTTTTTTGCAATTCCAAAAGGGAATAGAAATTATCCCATCTCACCTTCCATCCCTGTTTCTATTCCCTTTTGCCTTTAGGCCCTTATGGGACACAGTAGAAACATTCGCCAGTGATCAATAACATGATTAAAGTAAATCATGCATAGATTGTTGGGTATCATTATTCAAAGCTTTCTAGTATTCTTTGGAATTGTATGTTCTTGAACAATAGCTGCAGCAGGGTTCAAGTTATTTTCCAGCGTTCACCTCGGAGGCTGGAGATCAAATTGCTTTGAGAAACACTTCAACATTCCCAAGTAAAATGATAAATGAGAGATGGGGAGAGGTTTCACCCCATCCCCCATGCAGCAAATTCAGTGTGCCCATTTTAACCCTTTGTGTGCCAGACTAAGTGCTACTCTATGGGATTTGTGTGTATTGATTGTGAAATAATCCACAAGAGGCATGTTAAGGGTTTAAACAACTGGATATTATGCTCCCCTATGTCTCACTCTGATGGATAAGATGATACATTTTGAAATAGATGAATGTCAATGCCTGACTTCCTGTCCTATCCTATGGGCTTATACTTAAGGACTAATGCTATGGCCCGAAAGTCAAAGGTAATTTAATGCCAAGGTGTTGTCAATGGCTGCACATGTTTTCATATGAAACAATGCAAAGGCATGCCTGACATACCACCAATATAACCCTCTTGATCCCATGGCAGCACGGGATGTGGAATAACACAATGTGCCTTTCAAGGCTGGGTACCAAGATGGTTAATATATATGTCACCTGCTTATCCTTGATAAGGAGAGTCTTCTTGCTTCATATTAACCCTCACTATATGGGATTTGTGTGTACTCCTGGTAGATAAATAGACACAGTATAGCATGTAAAGACTTACTAGTCCACCTCAAGAAGCTTTATCAGGATCTAGTAAACAGGTTGGAATGCATTCCTTTTGATGCAGTAATAGAAACTGATGTTGTTTGTGTTACGGTAGTCAAGATGGGATTACTGCTGAAGTCTGTAGTCTGCTAGGTACATCCACGTTTACTCACTGTGCAAGCAAAGGCCACAGGTCACAGCAGGTAGCCAACATTCATCAAAGACCATTAAGATAATTATCGGCCCTCAATGGAACATTACATCTACGCCGTGGAGCGGCCAAGCATTACTGTCTGATGGATGCCTGCTCCAAAGCCTTCAGGCTTCTTACATTTAGGTGATCACCCAATGTCTTAGACATCTCTTTCTCTCTCTCAACAATCCTATCTCACCACTGCTCATCATGCAATAGCACACAACTCGAAAGGGACGGAAGGGATGATAGTGTTTTGTTTAATCAATGTCTAGAATTTGAATGAAGTTTGAAGAATGAAGAGACTTGTGCAACTACAAGATTCATATAGTAGACATTGGCAAAGTTATATGAAGAGCATGTCAGTGCAATACAGTGAAATATTATTTGTTTACTTTGCCTCATACTTTGCTTAATCAGTTTGTCTAATTTCTTTGCTTTAATTCAAATAAATTCGTTGTCTATACTTCCATTTAGCTCCATGCAAATTCTTTAGAGTTACTACCCCTTGGTTACTCCTTCTGAAGTAACCATCACCTTGGTTACTCATGCTCCTTTTCCCATTCTTCATCTCCACCCCCACCCTCTCTCTTTCTTCCCCTCCCTCCCCCCTCCTCCTCTTCTTCTTCTTCTTCTTCCTCTCCTTCTTCCTTTTTCTCTTCCTCCTCCTCCCATTCCCATTCCACTCTCCTTCTATTACTCCCCTCCAAGAATCTGACTTTCTAAGAACAGTGTCACGTTTGCAAACACATCAGATTCGTAGGAGTATACAATAGCACTCATAACTATGCAACTTCGCACCCCTGTCAGTTCAAATATGCGCCCCTCATGATTCCTCTGGTGCCACTTGCCTACAAGGCACAGGTCTCTGCACTAAACATGTGCATAATCTCCATTATTTGAGCTCTTCCCCGAATACAGCCATGCAAATGATTGTCAGAAGGCATCAAAATATTGCACCCCTAGGGACATCACTATTGATCAATATATCGCAACATTTTTCACCTACAGAGATCCTGCGCTTTTTTTTTCCACAGGATTCACCCACCTCCCACATTGCATGACATTTTGACTGTAAACCACTCGGGGAAATAAAATGAAAAATAAGCACCTAAGCCCAAGGATATGTAAGACACCACACTTAGCAAAGAAGGTTTGCATCTACCATGCTACCAGGCAATGAATCTAGTTTAGTAGAATAAACAGCATGAGTGACAGCTCTCTCTATCTCTCTCTCTCTCTCTCTCTCTCTCTCTCTCTCTCTCTCTCTTTCTCTCTCTTTCTCTCTCTTTCTCTCTCTCTCTCTCTCTCTCTCTCTCTCTCTCTCTCTCTCTCTCTCTCTCTCTCTCTCTAAAATAACTCATTCTACTGCAGAGCACAACATCAACACTTCAATACTACAAGCCATGAAGAGATTATAGATATAATGCTTGTAAGTAAACACAGTTAGATGGTCCACTCACTGAAAAATGCTTGTAAAATACTGTGAGCAGTAAAGCTGAGGAGAGAAATTAGCACCATAAGCTGCGTTATTTCACACCACTTCAGCACTTACAAAGCAATGTTTAGTCGGGATGCCAGGCACGTGGAGACCATTGAAAAGCACACAGCATGGCAATAAGTGGTTTGAAGGGTGTTGGCTTAGCTCAGCAGCTGATCAACAAATTGGAGTAAATTGGAATGAATTGGAAAGACCGAAACCGCAACAGGGGGTCAAAGTTTCAGGGAAGGGAGGGGCAGAAGAGGGCACATAGATAGGAGCAAGCTGGAATTAGAAGGACCAGAGGTCTGTAATGATGGTGGTGTCTGTACCTCCCCGGAGATTATCCATGGTGCTGGTATAGCTGAAGGTTTCTAGGTTGACAAGGTCTATGGTCGGACAAACTACAACCGATGGGTTCTGCTTGCCCAAAGGGGCAATAAAAACAAAAATAAGAGGTGAAAACAAGAACAAGAAATAAAAGAGGGAACTTAAAATTGTACTTTTCACACAATGTTCATGCACTCAAAGCAATGTGGGGACACGATGGTATACTCAGACAAAGATGTGTTTAAAGAGAAAGTCAAATCTGAACTTAAATTGGTTTTGATTATAGCTGAAAAATGAAAGCAACATATAAGTGAAGCTTTTATGAAAATCCATCAAAGGATAAGAAAGTAATGACTTTTTTACAGTTTAAATTTGTGACATAACTTGCGAGCTGCCCTTAAAGATATTGCGTGCTGCATGATTCCATTAATTGCTCTTTTCTGTATTCATTTATGAAGGAATAAATCATTTTCACGGAGGTGTGGGTGTAAAAACATTTATAAAATGTTATATCAAATGCACATGAAAAATGGTGTTAGTATAGAACTTATGGCAGGGTACCTCGCAAGTGATGTCACAAAATGAAGAATTTAAAAGTTCATAACTCCTTTATAATTTTTTGTCATGTTTCTGCTGTTATTAAACACAACTTAACTTAAGGGTGGCCTTTCCCTTTAAAGCATGTGGTAATAAGAGAACTTGCCATTACCAAATATTTCTACATATAGTACAAGCAAGCTTATAAAAGCTGTAGATAAGAACATAAACAGAAAAATAGCACACAATTTCATCACCACCAATCTTTTTTTTTATCTCCTGGGGTATCTAGAATGCATTACAGTAATACACTTTCTTTCCCTTTGACATTGTAAGTATTATTTTTAACTCTGAAATTGAAAATGAAAAGAGAGTATCTTATATAACAACATTCAATGTAGACAAGAAACTCCGAACTAATAAAAAAGGCAATTATGAAATCTTTTCTAATTGGAACCTCATGAAATTACAATCCCATAAAATCCGGTCTGATGGATCCCAAGGGTACAATAAACATACTTGACATGAGTGATGGATGCATAGGATGAAAGCTTAATGACACAGAGACAAAGTGTCCATAATTCTCTTCTTCTCCCACACACACAAGACAATTATCAGATGCATGTAAGAATAGTGATGTGATCCCCATAATGGATTCTAGATTAAATTGGATCAGGTATTCCGTGTACTGCTCCACTCTAGATTACTACGCTAATAAGTGGAAGCGGTTATTGCCTTTTTGAAATGATTAAAGCAAAATCCATTGTGAGAAAACAACTGTGTGCCACAGAAACTAAGAACAATATAGATGTGATAAAACACAAGCACATGATGAAGACAACATTAGCACTTTAACTGATCATATACTGTACAGACGAGTATTCAATGTTCATTAATTTTCATTAGTATTCGAGATATGCAAGGAATCATATCCAGGCCTTTCTATCTTCCTCCCTCTCTCTCTCTATCACTGCTGTTTCTGTTTCAATCTCTCTCTCTCTCTCTCTCTCTCTCTCTCTCTCTCTCTCTCTCTCTCTCTTGTTTCTTTACATTTTTTTTTTATTTTGCTTTGTCTTTCTCTCTACTCCACTCACCACAACTTTATATTTCTTGCCCCTGTCCTCCCCTCTCCTTAATCCATCCCTCCCCTTTATAATTTGTTCACCTTTCTCCCCCTCTCTCAGTTATCTCTCTCTTCTCTCCCTTCACAATTTCTTCCCTGCTCTAGTATCTTTCTCTCAATCATCTCTCAGTCTCTCTCATTCATTGTTGTCCCTTTGTATTTCTACTTTCCTCTAGCCTATCTCCTCTCTCGCGCTCTCCCCATCTCTCAACCATCCCTCCCATCTCTGCCTCTCCTCTCCCTTTCCTTTGATTTCATTTCTATTTCTCTTGATTCCCCTCATTTCTACTTTATATTTCTTATCCAATCCCTTCCCTCTCCTTTCTCTCTCTGTTGTCTCCCCGCTCTCTACCACCCCTCCCATCTCTCTCTCCTCTCTCTTTCCTTGTTATTTGATTTCCTCTTTCTCTCGTCTTCCCCCTCTTTTACTTTTATATTCGTTACCCCTCTCTCCCTCCTCTCTCTCACAACTCCTCCCCTCTACTCCCCTCTCGCTGCCTCTCTCTCCACCCCTCCCCTCCTCTCTCCCTTGCCTCTCTTAACCCCATCTCTGCACTCATCTCTCCCCCCCCCACCCTCTTCTACATCCCCTTCCTCCTCCTCTCCCTCCACTCTCTCCCACTCCTTCCCTCTCCCCCTCCCCCCTCCTACACCCCCTTCCTCCTCTCTCCCTCCTCACACATGCCCCCTGCCAGACCCAGACCAGTGTGATTAAGGTGACTGCACTCTGCATGTCTGATCACACTGCAATTATTGGCTGGAATATAGGTCTGGATGCTTGCCATCACACATCCATGTTCAATAAACATCGGTCTATAAATGGAATCAAATTTCCCTTTTTGCGGAAGCAGAGAAGCTCATTACCAACCCCCTGATCTGTCTTCATTTAACATAAGCCATGAAAAGGCTTAACCTGCTATCAGTCTGATGGCTTCTTGGCAGGTTATTCCCCATGCCCCCTCTCTACCAAATCCTATTTTCACTGTTCCATTTGACATCATTAATACTTAAGCACATACAACTGATTTGATGTAAAATAAATGCTCCATATGCCTCTCTTATCTAAATCCATGGTATGTGCTACATACATGCTTACAGGGAAAAGAACTACGAACAAGTTGATCTTCTTTTCAAAGAACAGAGAAAAGAGATAGACAGGTTAAACTACTCCATTCTCATTGTGGGTAGCTCCAGAAAGCAACAAAATTAAATGTCACTTGTGGTATTCTGTGCTTTTAAATCCATGTTACATACATGTACATGTTTCAAGGGATAAGAACTACATACAATTTGATATAAATAAAAACAATAATCAAGAACATAGATTGACACATATTTATTGGAAACTTGTGATGTTAATCAGTAGCCATGCATATGCCATTCTGAGCAAATCCATTGTTCCACAGAGTCTGATGATGTAAATCATATTGTCCTTGAGCACAATGTTTAAGCAAGACAACATCCGCTAACAAGTAAACCTGCAATTGTACAACTTTGGTTAGACCTGTTCACATGTGCACATCTATATCACTTAATGTTTGTGTGAGCATCCCCACCTATATCACTAATCGGCCTCCCCGATTGTCCTGCTTATTTAGAACAAAACTTGCGGGTTCATGCTCTATTAAACCTAATGGATCACTGCTGGTTCCTACAACACTGTACCTGCCAGGTTTCAAGATTCCACCTGCTAATCCCTTTAACCCCCCTCACATAATCTCCACATAATCATGTGATTGAAAACCCACTCAACCTTGGGCTTGATCCCCCAGTGGGGTCTAAGTGGGCGCATTCATCACCCTTTCAGCTCTCTGGGAGGGATCCAGCTCATTGCAGTGTTAAGGGGCTGTCTCCGCTCATCGTAACCCTCTGACATCACCCTCGTCTAAATACTGTAGCTCATGCAGCAGACCTTAATCAGAGGGGTTCTACCTCCCTCCTCCCTACCCCTCCTCTCTCTTTCCTTCCCAATCACTCTCTCAATATCCCAGGTAACAGTTTTACCTGTATTCGTAACCACCTCTAAAGATCAATTCAGCTTTTCACAGATTGGTTTAGCTACTCAGATGATGCAGTGGACCAGCCAGCGTTTAAAGTTCAAACCCTTTGTATGGATGTAGTTCTATTGTATCCTTGGAGGCAAGGCATGCCCTTATGGGAAGAAAACTAATCAGTTTAACATTTGGAGATGTCTATAAAGAGCTTATTCTGATATATCTTAATTGTCATACCTCTTTAACCCTCTGTGTACCAGGTAAGCAGCAGCTGTCCTATGGATAGTGTGTGTATTACTTCTGAATCAAGTCACAAGTGGCAAACCCAAGGTTAAGGCCTTAGTGTATCCTTTTCTTAGCAAAGAATTGGAATGGACACCTACAATTAGTCCACATCAAGAGTAGATCGATGCCACATGTATAGATGCATTGAAATTCTCAGTTTTTCTAGCCATATTCACTCATACCCATGATAAAAGCCTCCAATCTGCCTCCATTCACTTTTTACTCTAATCCTGCCCTTCCTTTGCTCCCTCCCTACCCCACCCCTACCCCACCCCTACTTCTTCCCTGAATATCATCCTGTTCTAATGCTAAAACACCATCAAATCATGAATGCACTGAGCCAAGAGAGTCTTTATCAATATTTATCCATGAGATTCTGGCTAGGTCTAAAATCTCCCTTACTCCATTTCTTCCCCTCCTTCATCCTCACCACCATCCCACCATCACAACCATACACTAGACCCACAATCACAACATGAATGCAGGGAGCCAAGAGAACCTAGATCAACATTGATCTTCAAGACTGATTGGGACTGTCTCATATCTATCCTCCCCATCCCTCCTTCATTCCCACCCCAATCCCATCCCATGTCCCTTCATGGCTACCTTTTTCCCCTTTCCTGAGACGCACAATCATGACATAAATGCAGGGAGCCTAGATCAACATTTATGAGACAGTGATTAGGACTGTCTTAAACCTCATTCAATCTCCCCTCCTCACCCCTCACCCCCCCCCCCCACCAATCATCCCCACCCCCATCCCACCTCTGCTCCTCCAATGGCAATCTTCTTGTTCCCATGCTAGACGCACAATCACAACACACATGTAGGGAGCCAAGAGAACCTAGATCAACATTTATCTACTGGAACCCTCAAAGTCAATCTAAAACATCTCAGAGCCGAGCAGACGGCATGTCAAAACAAAATGTCTTAATCCATAGTGGTTGCCACCATTTCAGGGAAACACTGCGAGGTGAATATCACTTTCCTTTGCAGCACATGCCTCGACAGTGGAAAATAAGAATGATTGGAACTCAAAGTGAATCTGAAAGATATTTATGTGGATGCTGAGGAAATGTAAAAACTAAATGTCTTGAGCCGTAACGATTGTTACATTTTGGGAGAAATACTAAACACACTGACGATTTTTTTTCCAATGCTTCGACAGTGGAGAATAAGAGTGGACATCTTGGTAGTCTATTTAGACTTTATATCTCAAAGAAACCACATGATATCTTCAAAAGTCAGGTCAGTCTAGAAAACTATCATTAAATGATGTAATGGTCAAGTCAATACAGGCTCTTGTCAGCCACTTTAGAGCAAAGATGAAATGTGTCTTCTGCTAAATAGACTAGATAAAAAAATGATACCGACATCTCACAAAGAACTCATTTCTTTCTAGCATATTTTGTGTACGCTTTTTTCCCACTCAACAAATTTGCCACAAAACCTGTCAGAAATTATGTCTCCAAATTGGTGTTATATATCTCTACACCCTTCTTATCATTAATCTTATCATCTTTCTCATCACTGTGAACACATACAGACTATAACAAAAGTGTTCCCAATTGGTGACAGTTGCTACGAGTTATCAGACCCCAAAATTTCATTCTTCGGGCATTTGATCTGCCACTAGCACTTGAAGAGTTTACACGTTATTCGATCTATCCCTGAGACGTGTACACCAATTTTGACAGAAATCCAAACCCTCGTGAAAAGTGCTGATACCGATCTCGAAGCATTGGTGCTCCACAAACGGATTCCTCGGGGCGATAACTTCAATTATCACGCAACGCCACTGCCCCAGGGCGATTGCCATCAGATCGTCCGCCGTCCCATGAATGTCTGTCCGACAATAAGTCGAGAGTCACGAAAGTGATACTAATGGCAGCACATTCTCATGGTCAGGGGAGGAAGGAGGGAAAGAAGAAGGGATGGGATGGGGTTGTCTGCTGTGGAAGGCATGGACGTCTTTCTCTTTGGTTTTAAACATGATGCCTTCAGCCTCCAGTGGACAAACACCACGTGTGGGTGGTGGGGTGGAGGGGTGAGGACATAAAAACATTCCGGCCGAACCGTGCACATACAACTAAGGGGATGTGAGGTTGTTCAGCCACTCCATTAGTGACTGTCGAGCAAATAATGAGTCTGCAACTTCAACTCTGGAACCCTTATTGGAGTTTGTCTGGGAAAGTTTTGCTTTTTGCTTCATTTTCTAATCAGAAAGCTTAAGATGGCAGCATAGCAATAGACAAAATTCTTCAAAGCAAAACAAAAATCTTATATCAGTTACATTCAATATGAGCCACAAAGAAAAAGCCAATCATACAATTTATGAGAAAAATACAAGAACATTTTTTGAAGAAAAAAAAACCCAATACAGATAACTAGCTGTAATAGTCTTCCTGTGCAATTCTATTTGCACTGTGACAGCTGCACATTTTTACACCACAAGCAGGCTTAATAGTGCATTTGGTCCCCCATATCACAGATTACACCAGCGCATTGTTCAAATTCAATTACCCTGGAATGTTAATCCTACGCTCCCTTTGACTTCTGAAAGTGATACCACCCTCATGCTGGACAGGGAAAAAGGACGTTGACCTTTGAGTGTGAGCCGAGATTGAAAGCACAGATCAAATATTCCCACTGTCAATACAAACACTCCCACACAGATCTTGCCTAAAGGAACACATTCAAGATGTACCCAGAAACACATAGATGTCATCCCTAGACCCCTTTCACATGAGAAGTACAGAACATTGGGTGCGTTCAGGTACCATGGTACATGAAATATCCTTTATATACTGACAAGGGAGAAAGGATGTTGACCTGGGGGTGTGAGTGAGACTGGACTGAATGCACTGATCAAATATTCCCACTGTCAACACACAAACACTCCCACACAGCCAGAGCCTCAAGGAACACATTCAAACCAGACAGTATGTTCTAGGCTGTGATGCACTGTTGGGAGCAGGGCACCAACACCACCCCCCCCCCCACCCCAAACCCCTCAACTCCCCCCCTCCCACCCCACCCTCCCCATCCCAACCCCATCACCCTGATCAATATACTGGCTGGTGCATGATGGTATATGCATATAGACTACAGCCGCTACAAAAAACGCTGTTTCAAACATAAACAAGGATAGTTTCTCACTTTTAATGAAAGGGCTCATGAAGCTATCATATTTCATATGTTATCTTAGGGGTACTGCTCATCCATGTCCAGTTTCATAGCTTTTGTAAAAAAAAAAAAAAAAAAAAAAGGGCTTCCCTACATTATGTTTAGCACAGGAGTCACCCTGTACATATGCTGACATAACAATTTTGCCCCAGTAGCACATTATAATGCATTCAAAGCAGCAAAATGAAACCATATTTGACCACCCACAAGTTCAATGTTGGACACATAGGGAGATGCACTTTCTAAGCTCACTCAACATACATGTTCATGTAGCCAACTGTGTGGTAATAGTGCTAAAGCTCGCCAGTGGTTTAATTATGTTTTCCCAGCATGTTCTCATTCGGCTTGTTATTACACATAGGCTAGCTTCCAAGGTTTTGGACATTTCTAATTCAAAATTCTAATTCAGAATTTAAAATACTGGATACTGTATAAATCACTTTCTAATTCAGTGAAAATGTTATTATGGAAATACTTTAAAAAACAGCAGTACACTACAGCTCAAAGGAATTGGCACAGGGAAATGGAAAGGGAAGAAAGGGAAGGAGCCGCAGTTTTTGTCCAGTTCAGCATGAAGCATGGTGCTTTTTAGGCTAAAGCATCTGGTTTCATGCTGAACTGGACAAAATATGCTGCGGTTTAAAACTGCGGCTCCTTCCCTTTCCCTTTCCCTATGCCAATTCCTTTGAGCTAGAGTGTACCTTTTATTTCAATATTTTGTATCAATAGATTTGTAGATAAGAAAATATGTTCTTCCATTGTAAATCAATATCTATAAGTCTGGATATTTCAATTGCTGTATGTATATATGTTTGTTTTATTTGTATCAATAAATACCACACTGAATTACATTGCATAAGACTAGCCACTCTTAATTTCCTCTTTTCTCCCTCCATCCCAAATGCACCGAAGAAGGACATGGGAACGATTAGTCTACTGCAGCCAGGCCCATTTATTGAATATTGAAACAGCCTGCAGGCCAGGCTAGTAATAACACATCCACCAGGAATCAAGGAATTCACTGGGAGCTTATCGTGAGAGTTTGTCTGAAGGGGTGTCTTCATTAGCCCAATGAGGGCAAAATAGCTAGCTTGTTCTGATCGGGTTAGTTAGCCAGATCACGAAATAGCTAGCTATTTGCGTCTTCATTAGCCAGATCAGGCGAAATAGCTAGCTACTTGGTCGAGAAAATTTCCCAAGAAATCTCGGGCTAGATGGAGCTAGCTCGAGCTAGTTTACGAATTAGTTCAAGCTAGCTCGGAGCGTCTTCATTAGCCTGAAAATTTCCTGACCCCTGCATGCATCAGCGCGCATGAGGCATTGATTATGTTCACAACTGAAGCCATGCGGTCGTGGCCTATTCCCGTCGCACACTGTGCATGTACTAACATCAGTATAATTGATGCATCCCGAGTTTCGAGCTAATGAAGACGCAATTGCAACTTCAGGCTAGTTCCCCAGATTAGCAAAATAGCTCGCTATTTCGTCTGATCAGGCTAATAAAGACACACCTTGAAAGAAGGAATAAGCAAAGGGCCATTCACACAGCAGCACAAATTCCTCATGGCAAACATTTGCTGCAATTTAACCTAATTCGATACTCCTCATTACAATTTTATCATACCAACACATAACCAACCACTCTCAAAAGCACTTAAGATATTAATGTGCGCCAATTTAATATTAGCAGTGTTTTACACTTAAGTGGGGACGTTCATTGCGTGACTGGCCAGCAGATTTTATCATCTAGAAACATTGCTCCGGAGAGCGAAGGTTTGAGTGGTTTGTATGTGTTCATGACAATGATTTGGATATTTATGATACACAATCACAAACACATTAACTGTGCATGACAAGCAATGTTTACTTATTACACTGAACCCTGGGTAGAGGATGAATCACCATACATTACCATTGCAACGCAGTATATGAATGTAGATTACGGTCACCAAGAATCAGCGTGTTTCAACATGAAGGACAGTTTTGACTCTTTCTGGAAAGGTTTGTGAAGCTTTGACTGTGAAATGTTGTTAGGGTTAAAATGATGATCCATGCCAAGTTTCATGACTTTTGTGAAAGGGCTACCCAACCTTTAACTTCTTGTCTGCCAAACGACACTTTGCTTTAGAAGTGCCAGTCTCATTGGGCTTAAAAAATCGTGAAGTAAGAAAAATCTCGAACTTAGAAAAATCGCGAAGTTAGGGTGAAAGTCGCCTTGCAACCGTACCAAAAGCCGAATGGTCCTATTGTCCCTGTCACCTAACTTTGTGTTTTTTCTAACTTCGCAAATTTTTTAAGCCCAATGAGAATGGCACTCTAGTTACAGTAATGTATTGTGCAAATTTCTTGTGTAGCAGTGCCACATGCAACATACAGTGGGATAGAGCTTCTATACCTGTGCCAGACAAGAAGATGCTGCTTGGCAACTCTTCTTTGCATTAGTGATATCCAAGACGCACTGGTAGCATGTATAGAACAGAGCTCACCCCTGTCCCAGATACAATGCTGCAGCTCTGAATGTATGATATGTGCTACTGGGGTAAAGTTGGGAAGGACGGCATGCATGTGTAGAGGGACTCCTATGCCAGAAACAATGCCGCCGTAAAGCCTTCAGGTAGCATTGTCCTTTTACAAACGTCATGAAACTCGGCGGGGATCTGCAGTATACCCTTACAATAACATGTATAACATTTCAGTCATAGCTTTGCAATCTTTTCAAGAAAAAGTGAAGAACTGTCCTTGTTTACGTTTGAACCCCCCCCCCCCCCTCCCCAACCTCCCATTTTGTACAGACCATAGTCTCTGCTCACTTCAGTGCATCACTGTGGTACGGGGAGCCATGATGTGTGCTACTGCTGTTCCAGTTTCTAGGCTACATGAACCCGTCCATAATATCTCAAAATCTAACAATTAATACATTTCTGCGTCAGGTCAGTTTCTCGCTCTTATAATGTGAGGGAAGGTCTTTTCTTCCATTTTCTTGGAATTAACACAATTTCTTTTTGACCTGCAAAAGCGCTACCCTGCCTTTAAAAGTAATATTGGGTTTTGTCACTGTCGCTAGGTGTGACAGTGAACATAATGAGTACAACAGCATCTGCTCCAGAAGATTCACTTCTCTGCTGAATGTAAGAGTATCAGTGGTGTGAAGGTGCAACATCATCATCATCATCATCATCATCATCATCATCATCATCAACATCATCAACATCATCATCATCATCATCATCACCATCATTATCATCATCATCAACATCATTATCATCATCATCACCATCATTATCATCATCATCATCAACATCATCATCATCATCATCATCATCAACATCATCATCATCAACATCATCATCATCATCATCATCATCATCATCATCATCATCATCATCACCATCATCATCATCATCATCATCATTATCATCATCAGTCCCTTTACCAGGTGTAGTCTTCAGGTTGCTGTACTGTTTAACTTTTGACCAGTTCCTTACATATTTTCTCGGTTGCGTGTCAATTTCTGCATTTCTGGAAATCTTCTTCCTGGTCGACTCCTTCACTTTGAAGAATAAAGACTAAGTGACCAGCATGTGTAATGATCTTCCTACTTAATCATGCTGCTCATCTTTAAGCTACAAAATATTGTTTACTATCATATTCAGGTATTCCTTTCATATTGACATGCATTAAAGGTCTGTCAGCAACTGTTGTTCTCCCCCTCCCCCCCCCCCCCCACCATGGCTCCCTTAGCAAACTTAATCTCATTGGCTCTTACAGGATAATCCCCAGCATGACAATAAATATCTATTGGAGGTATAATATAATGGATTGTTCATGATATGGTTATTTGTTTTTTCATATCACCTACTGCAGACATCAGTAAATATATTAGTGTATATATTAGGATTTAGGAAAGACACACAAAAAAACTTGATTTTCAATTCTACACTGTGACTTCTGCCCGAGCACATGACAAGTCAACTAATTAAATATATCTCACCGAAGAGTAAATACATTGGTCGATATCAGCTAGCTGAAATTCACTTTGGCATTCAGATGGAGGGAAAGGAAAGTGGGATCTGGAAGATATGACATGTTTTAAAGATGAAGGAGTCGAGATTTGCACAACTGGGCAGTAAATGAAATGATGTTTCTGCGCTGAATACCAAGCAGGCGCGCATCGATTCTGGGACCGGCCCGTGGGAGCCAGCGAATCTCCAGGGTGTTTTCCAAGCAGAAAGCATTCTGTGTACATTTGGCTGCATTCCGAGAGGGAGAGAGAGCAATCAATAGATGTTCACACGTCCAGCCGGTACAGTGGTAACCAAGTAACGGGAGGAAGCCTCCGATGAGAAGAGGACGGCCGTACGTCCTTCTAAGAAAGAGGTCGCTGTATTGGAGGAACCTCATTTTGGTGAAAGTGAGAACCTGACTTTTTTTTTGGTGACTGTAACGATCCAAGAGAGCAGACAAGAATTTGGTTTCTGCAGATCCAAGACAAGAAATGAGGCAAACTGGCATGGAAGAAGACACAGATCTGGGCCAATTCAATATATCATCTGAAGTGTCATAGGTTCAGTGAATCTTACTTTCATGTTTTGAGTTTCATTCCCTCTGATTTTGTGTGTCCTGAAAATATTTGAATGTCATATATGAAAAGGATTCTAAAAGAATATAGGATTTTTTTTGGTCATATCACTTTAAAAAAATTTGGTGTTTTGCCCATTTCTTCAGTTTACAGTGGAATGGATAAAATGATTGTGGAAACCTTGGAAAATGTTGCTCCAATAAAATATAACAAAGAGCTCAATATCAAATATAAAAAAATGTTTGTGAATATATCACATGATCAAAGTTTGATTTTGACAAAAATACAAAGAGAAATTAAAAAACTCCCTCTCACTACTTACTCCTAAGACCCTTGCATTAAATCTATTATTTATGCCAGAGTGCATATTTACAAAAACATCTGAATACTTATTTTTTAATTCAGATGATTAAAATTTGTATAAAATTGTTGTGGATGTTTTTGGTGTCACCTGAAATAGCTTTCTCACTGTTATGACTCCAATGCACCTGCTAACAAAAAGAAAAAGCACTTGCATGAGGAGATGACATATTTGATAATCATATCAATGTTTTAAAATGTGTTCTTTGTCATCAAGGCACTCACATGACTAATGGGTGCAGTGTTAAGAAGTGACAACCACATAATCTCTTTCTAATCACATTACCATTACACTCCCAATCTGCGTAATGAGGAATCGCTCAAAATAGATGTGTCAACTAAGACTATTTGTCTTGCAAGAAATGTTGAGTGACAATGACATAAAAGTGAAAGTGATGCTTTAATTCTCATCAAGCAAACAAGTATTTCATTCTTACTGTCTGCTTGTCTATCTGTCTGTCTCTCTCCCTCTCTTTCTCTCTCTATCTTTATTTTCTTCCTCCCTACTGTCTGTTTCTTTCTATCTACATCCCCCGCCCCCTATCTCTCCCCCCAACCACCCTCTCTCCCCAACCCCCTCTCCCCGAGCCCCTCCTTCTGTTAGCACCTTCATTATCTCAGCCCATCTAGGATTCTATATGATAATGTATGTATGATACATGCCTTCCAAGCCCCCCCCCCCTCTCTCTCTCTCTCTCTCTCTCTCTCTCTCTCTCTCTCTCGCTCTCTCTCTCACTCTCTCTCTCTCTCTCTCTCTCTCTACCTCTCTCCCCCTTTCTCTCTCTCTCTCTCTCTCTCTCTCGCTCTCTCTCTCTCTCTCTCTCTCTGTCTACCTCTCTCCCCCTTTCTCTCCCCCTCTCTCTCTCTCTCTCTCTCTGCTGCTCCCACCCTCATTACCCAGCCCACTGGCTCAGAGACATTATGAGTCTAGACACATTATTAACATCCTCAGGAGCGCTACGTCATGTCGTGCAATCAGCCCCCTCAACTCCTCCCTAACACAGCAGGTCTCATTCGTTCCTTCCACTGCCATTCTCCCAACTTAAAGACAGGGTAGCCCTTTTGCAGGCCAAGAAAATAAATAAAAAATGGAAAACTGTGGAAAATGGAAGAAAATAAAATATTAGAAATTCCTTCCCAATTATAGAACTGGAACTGACTTTGAATTGAATTGATTGCTGGATTTGACCCATCCAAAACCTAGTGGTTCCTATAGCTTAGAGACAGGAGACCGCAATATGTAATACAACGCACATCACGGCATTTTGCACTGTGTAATGATGCATTGAGGCAAGTGCTGCATCGCTGAGCAATACACTGAGCATTGCAATACGTTATACGAACGTATACCATGGTATACCATGGTGGCTATGTTTCAAATATAAACAGGGATAGTTTTTCACTTTTCCTGAAAGAGTTTGTGAAGCTTTACCCATAGTGACATATGCTGTACAAATAAAAGGAGAGAGAGATTACAATTTTAAGACTGGAATTGGTATTCGTTGTACTTAAATAAGCCAACATCTTTGTATACTTTTCATCTTCTTCAGGAAAACAAAGCCCTTGCCAGTTCAATGTAAAAGTTTAAATACAAACTGAAAAAGTTTGTGAAGCTCTATGCATGGTGACATACTGTATGTATACAATATGTATAAAGGGAGAGAGAGAGGTTATGATTTTAATACTGGAAGCAAACAGCTTTATGCACTCTTTATGTTCTCCATGAAAACAAAGCCCTTTCCTGTTTGATGTTTAAGTTGAAGTACGAATTTCGCGCCTGTTTCTGGGCCCCATCCGATTACTCAACCTTCTCTGGATTAACACCCAGCAATCTCAGCCAGCATCCGTCTTCTCCACTCTCTAACCCATCCTCTCCTTCATTCTACCCATGATCCCCCGTCTTAGCCCCATTGTTGCGCGTCCGGGAAACATAGTTAGCACTCCCAACAATCTGAAATTCAATGAGGCCAATGTCTGCACGCGGCAACACGCCACAGCTGACAAAACGGTCTCCGGGGAGGGGCTCCGATATCAGCGGTCCTTGGAAGCGGAGAAGACTGATCGCGCTGTGCCGGCCGGCCGCTCTCCCTGCTCCGCACACACGCATGCACACAAACACCCACACGCACACACACACATACAAGTTTGGGATCTCCCCTCCGCCGCACCATGAGACATTCCTATTCTGATAGGGATATGGTTTACGAGGCGTTTGGTTGAGCTGACCTAGAAGTGTGGTGTGTATTATACATGATATCTCACTGTATGATCTGCATCAGTTAGCAAGATAGACATGTAGCATGGGTCATGAACAGATCAAGAACTTGCATCGGCACAAAATTTATGGGGCATTTTGTAACCTTGTTCACAGCCATCATGCCGCATGAACAAGCCGCAACATTCACGGCTTCGGCTATTGGTAATATTGGTCATTTTTGCTAATTTTATTAATATTGGTATTTTTTTACTAAAATTGAACAGGCAAAATAGCTGCAAAATTTAACAAACAAATGACTGCATTAGTTCAGTGACCGCTGTTAATTGAACTACCCATCGGTAGCATTAAATTTCCCGCAAATTTTGGACATATTTTGCAGATACTATAGTTGAGCACCATAAATAGTCCTATAGCTCATACATTATGGGACAACTCATATTTTTTAAATGACATGATTTGCATATCAAATTGACAGATCTGCAAGCAAACAAGCATTTAATAAGAGCAAATTTGCTCACTCTGAGTTGCACAGGGCAATCATTTCATCCACCCATCTCAACTCATATTGAACAGTCCACATGTCTTGATCAGCCAATCAGTCTAAGTGCTGTATCCTGTGACGTAAAAGATCATGGAGTACCATAGCTCTCTGTCCTCAGTTTTTGTATCTTAATCAGCATGTAGTCTGAATGTGCATAGACTCTATTGTGTCTCAAAATACGTGTCTGTTACCATCGGACTAGAGCCTTCTTGTTGGTGTCTGGCTTGGAGCCTGGACATTGTCTGTGGCAATACTTAGTCTACCTATTAAAACTCTTTGAGTGACTGACAGACCTAGCAACAGACTGATGTGTGTCTGCAAAGTATGCCGTAGAGTACGTATCTTGATTCAATGGACCAGCCTGCAGGTATATGCACTAGACCTAGCTGGGCCCTGTCTTATAATGAGTTGCAATTGGTCTGAATCAATCCCAAGTCCAATCCCCTATCTCTAATGTACAGCGTTATGATTGATATCAATCGCAAGTCAAGCTACGATCAATCACAATTCTTTATAACAGAGGGCAATGGCGTTTCTCGTCAATAGTTTTTTATGTTACACTATTTCTGCCCTAGTTTGCCTGGAAACGCCAAACATTCACATGGATATCCCCTCTGGCCTTGCCAGACACTGCCCTGCCCTACCATCCTCTCCATTTGATGGGTTCATGTAGGGAGCATGGTAGATTGAAAATGTAAATATATGCCTCTCCCTGGCAGGTGCTCTTGCCACCTCGGTTCTGGACCCTTCTTCCACGGGCGATGCAATCACTCCAGGCAGAATAAGAGAAACAGATCAACTATTCATTTAATACTTTCTTTACCGTGCCTGGATATGTTTGGCTGGCTTTTTTTTTTTTCCAGTGAGAAACTAATCACCGCAACTCCCAAGTAATGTGCTGTAGAGACAATAGAGACAGGCTATGAATAAACTTCAAATACCTTATAAGACACAACCAAGCCACACCCCTTTAGTTACTGCAGTTCAGTGGCAAATTTTAACATCCTTATGTGACCAGGGTTCACAAAGCCAGAAAATCTAATCATAAGCAATGGGTTAAAGGTAAACTAGAGACCTTTTATGAAAGTCATGAAACTCTGCATGGATGAACAGTATACCCCAATGATAATACGTACAAAATCATAAAGTCATAGCTTCTTGTTTACATTTGGTACACCTCGTTTGGTAGATCACCATTAAAAATCACAACTGTAAGTAAAGACAGTGTGGGTTACACGATTGTGAACTGATTGTATTTGCTAGCCATTTCACCATCTTAGGGGATAATTTCCCGATCGAATAGCTAGCTTCTTGGCCAGAATGAGGCTGATGAAGAAGCTAATAGCTAGGTGTCTTCTGATCTAGCTAGCAAGCCCAAGACAGCCCTGAAGTATGGCTCTTTGATTGGTGTTCCATCTATTAGCATTAGTGTCACATTGAGGTGAAAATACACAGTACGCCATGTATGTATAGCTTCTACTTATGGTGGGTTTGAAGGATGCATGGAAGGCCAGAGGGATGATATATGAACAGATGAGAAACCATTAAAGATCTTATGAGCCATTCATACTTTGTGATGGTGGCAACATTCACACGCATGCTGCATGTACTAATGTGACATTAATTCCATCATATCACTCCTATACTACTGAACTGAAGGTTTTTATTTGTGCATGCATAGAGCTGCACTGCAAAATGTTAAAATGCAAGTACCAGTATGAACACAGTAACCAATAAGGCCTACTGTTATATTTCCTGCTGTGTGGGTCAATAGGTAGGCTATGACATGTTTAAGGTTATGTATTCCTTTTGCAGGCCTAAAGTATAAAGCTGTAGAAACGTTTCTTCCCTGCGTTTCCCTAGGAAATTGCCTAATTATACCCTCCTATTAAAAAACACTTTAAACCTGACCCACTCTCTTCCGCTGTCATGTGATCCCCCTTGACCAATCGCTTATCAGTAATCACATGTGTTCTTCATTTCCCCTGGAATACTACCTTTTATATTATAGATGAAAAACTGTGCAATCGCCTTCTCCTAGTAATTTCCATGGCAATGCCAAGAAAACAGCTGACTCCTATAAAACGGGGCCTGGGATACCATGAAATATGGCTGGCTGGGGTGAGCAATGGTAGAAGTAAAGAGTCTGCCCAGGAGGTATCCCATGGATACTAGCAAAATTATTGATGATAGCATATGGACTGGAAAGTACTTACCCTTGGTCGAACCCAATAAAAACTTCGCACTAGCACCTTGGGTGATAATGAAGCCCACAAACGTATGCATAAATCATATTAAAAAATCCCTGAGGATCCATTATATTTTCCACTGCTTTTTTAATAATTTGAAGTATGCAGTTAAACACTGAAATATCAATCATGTAGTCTCAGCATAAGGGTGATATGTTATCATCTGTCTTGGACTCCAATAAAAATTGGAAAAAAAAACGGTATCATCAGTATCATCATTACTTTAGCATTGATAATTACTTAGTAAATGAGTCGTGAACAGGGTACTTAGCTCATATAATACATACAATGAACTCCTAAATAAACATTCAAGCAATTAATAACCCAAATAAAACGCGGTGAAATTATACGTGACCTGCAATAAACAGAATCTGTAGGATTTATTTGTCATGGCTATCACAGTCAAAGCCCGGCAATGGCATTGATCTACTTCTGCACTGGGTTCAATCAACACAAAACGTTTGCTAAAAAATATCTACAGGCACTGCTTTAAATGAAAGGAAAGGCCTTATTTGTACCTTTTAACCTTCATCAAAATTCCCCCTTTCGCAAAGCAAACCTGAATCAATAAAACCCCTGCAGAAAAGACATCACTGGTTCCTTCCTTTCCTTTCCTTTTCTTTTCTCTGGTTCTGTGGAATGGTTTAGGGCAAAGAGCTTCGACTCACTCAACTCAACTCGTGGGAACGCTGAAATTGATTGCCCCCACACAACAGTTTTAAATGGTGTTGACCTGGCAGGACAAAACCCAAGAAAGGTCACATTCATAAAAATTCCAATGCCAAGTCCAGAAAGGAACTTCTACTCAGCTGTTAAGTCAACCCTTTCAGTGCTAAACAACATGTATATTGCGTATATTGCTTGCGATTAACTTCACAGGCCGTATACAGATATTTAAAGGTAATTGGTACTTTGTCGTTTGACATATGGAATCTTAGACCTGTTCCCAAATGGTCACCGAATAGTAGTTTCTTCGCAGGCTTGAGACAGACCAGAAGAAATCTAAATTATTTAAACATACTTGAATGGAGGTTCTGATTCAACATGATAACAGCACATGCACACTTGCTGAGATCTTGAAGTTTTCAACAAGCAAATAAAATGTTGAAGGATAATTGATAGCATTGTAATGCTTTAAAATGTACAAATATCATGAAACTAACAACATCGTTATCATAATTTCACATTGTTCTTATCAGACATCCACAACCAGTCTGAGAAAAGCATCAGACCATAACTTATCATCTCGATAATCTGCATTAATCTTCCTTTAAATATGTTCCCTCCAATTGGTGCACCGTCTCAAAATGACACAAGGCAAAAAGGATAAATTCAAGCCTGATCCCATACAATGACTCTTTAGACTTGCATTCTGGCTCATGAAGGACGACAGGTTTCTCATTGCTCTCCCCAATCTTTCAAAAGGATACAATAGGTGTCGTGCACATTCACAAAGACCAAACAAAAACATAATCTCTTATGCATATTGTCACCGCTTCAATCTCGGTCTATTTCTGTGTGCAAATTTACATTTTCCTCAAAGCTGAATTTCAGTATCTCTTCTGAAGCGTGATCAACCAAGATTTTCTCCAAGACATATATTCTCTGCAAACTGCCGACTTTGCACATAGGGAAAGACACGCACATCACATCAGATGCCTCATGTTTTCAGCTCCTTGACAAATAATTGTTAGGTACGGGTGCCCGGGGCAAGCCATGCAGTACAAATTCAACAAATTCAATATTGAATTTGCTGGGGTAAAATAAATTGCTGCCCAAGTTCTCCTGCAGGTGATTGACTAGCATCAATAACAGGTGATTTCACTCTCAGTTCCGCGGGTCAAATAAGGTAAATGATCTGCAATTTATTGAAATGTTGGGCGACAATTGCGCCAATTTGCTCAAATACATCAATAATGCAGCCAAACTGGGCTGCATTACTAAGAAATACATGTAGGGCAAAAACAGCCTCAAGACTTTTGTTATGAAACATCTTTCAAAATCAAAAGAGAAGGGAATATATCTTCTTTGAAGGAGACCTTTTCATAATATGCAATTAATTTTGGTTCTTTGTGAAGAAAAATATGTTTTCTTTCCCAAAATACAATGTAATGTTGACAGAAATTGAATCAATCTGGTGAATGCCATTTTGATGATCTACATTTATCATCAATAGGAAAGGGAATTTGTGTCCTTTAAATGGGCACTCTTTAAAGAAATGATTTGTTTTCAAATTTTGTGAACAAACATGTTAACTTTCCCAATGTATAATGCTCATTGAAACTGAATTGAGCTGATGAATGTCATTTCGATGAAGATCTTTGAACATTTACATACACATACAACATTTAACAAAATCAACAGTGAAGGAAATGTGTTCTTTAAAGAGGCATTCTTATAATGAGCAATTGATTTTGAAATGTTATGAACAAAAATATGTTTACTTTCCCAATGTACAATAAAATACTCATTAGAATTGAAGTGATCTGGTGAATGTCATTTTGATAGAGATCTATGAAAAAGTTATACACATGAGCAACCTCTTCTACAACTGTTATGAAAAAGAAAACACATGGAATTGCACTTTGTTGAGAGATTTTCCCCACAAATCGGGCTGCAATCTGGATAGTTCCCAGAGTATGTGTCACAAATCCTTCCCTCTCCCCGCTTTAATTTCCTCCCCAATTATTTACCTTTCTCCCAGCACTTCGCGGCATCTCAGGCAATCTAATTTAGAAGACAATTTGAATGTTGTGAGATGTCTGTGGGGCTCAAGTTAAATAACGCGCAGGATACGTACACCCTTCTTTCCCTTCCCTGGCATCCCAAATTGAGTTTGCGAGAAAAAGAAAACTTTCACAAAATGCTCACTGGCATTTTCCCACTGGTAGACGGATAGACAGGTAGATAGAATCAAGCAGAGCTGTTATAAGTCCTGTTCTCACTTGCAGCAGTTGGATTTCCACCTCGATAATATAATTCATAGTGTTTCATGATTGAGACAGCTCAGTGTGAGGCGGTCGGAAGGGAGATGGGGAAAGGGTCCATTGTGACTGGAAAGCTCTTCAACTACCTCAGATTCGGCTCGATTATGTCTATATTTGGTCGTATCCTCAACTCCTGAGAGAATAATGATACTCTTAGACAGCTGCTGGGATGAGAACTAATGCTGAGCTGAAAACATGCTTATAGTCATTTATCTTCTGTAAGAATAACCCCACCCCTCTTCTACAAGCATATGTACACATTAACAAGTAAGAGGATAAATACAAGGGGAAGAAGAAGAGGAAGAAGCAAGGACAGATGAAGAGGAAGAAGAGGAAAGAGAAGAAAGGGAAGAGGTAGAGAAAGAGGCAGTGGATGTAGGGAAAAAGAAAAAGAAGAGAAAGGAGAGGGAGAGGAGAAGAATTCAAAGAAGAGGATCAGGAAAGTTTCAAGAGGATGAAATACATGAAGAAAAAGAAGAACAAGTACACCACACGTCACCCAAATGTTGTTGTTCTCACAAGTTTGCTATACTTAAAAATCAAGTTTATTCACAAGGTGTAAACTGTATTTTCCTATCGTTTCTTCAACCAGAAATCCGGTGAATAGCTCACTCTTTTCTTCATGTAAGTTAAGAATGACCTACATTTCTTCATGTAACATATTTGTCAGGTATATCGTTTGTTGCACAACACATTCAAAATAACAGGACACACAATCACCCTTGTTGAAGTTCCAGGGTGTGATAAACATGTTTGACATTAATCGCAAAGCCAGGCAAATATGAAATCCATATGGTGAATATTGTGTCTGTCACCCAGGGGGAATGATGTTATAAGTTTAACATTTGGAATCATTAGATTAGAGTACATCAAACGACATTATGCATTAGTCTGAGTTATCATGAGACATGAGGCACACGATGTCCACATCATTTGTGGACATTGCCTGGGGAAGGAGAGAGAGGGAGGGAGAGGGTGACGAGGAAATGAGGGGAATGTGATGGATAATGAAGAATGTACACAGAAGGTGCTGATTTCACACCTCCATGGTCAGGAAAAAAACCTTCTGATTCAGGCCCTTAATCCCCAGGAAAGTTCTTATAATTGTGAGCACTATTGTTCAAAGGGATAGTTTTATATACTGACACTTTGCTTTCACAACACAAATATCCCTGCAACCTTGAAGAAAATACCCATAGTTTTGAAAAAAGTATCTACTAATTTGTAGGAATGTTTTATTGGTGATATATAGTACTTTTATTTCACATGGGCAAAACAAATCATACTTGGGTAGAGTAACTGATCAGAAAATATCAGTTATTGTCTAAAATTGGGGCCTCAGGAAAGTGGACAGGCTATGAGAGGAACAAGAAGGGCATGAGGTGAGGAGAGGTATGAGCAGGGTAGATAAGTAGCATGGAGGTGGGGCAGGGGGTTGAGAGGAAGTAAAAGGTTGCATGGTACACCTCCACTTGACTCCTCTAGTAGTCTACCTCTGTAAAGACAATAGATTTGGAGACAAACACTTACATAACATTTATGGTCTCATCGACATTATCATTCCTGCTCTCTGTGAAACCTCGACCTACATCCTCTTGATGTTTCATGCAGTGGGGGAAAAACTAGGCTACAGAAGAGTACTACAAAAGGCTGGAAAGAAGTATCGTAGATGCCATTTACAACCTTCGCTCTCAAATGTCTTAATATTTGAGCCTTACGAGAAACTACAGGGAAAACCCCATACCCACCCACACATTGCCATCAATTCAAGCTTTGATAATAAAACAGTCAGAGTTAGAACTGCGCTGAATAGAAATTAACTTTAAGGCCCACCGGTGGTATACCCCACCCTTACCCCATCCCATCCATCTAATGCCTTGGTAGTAAAAACAGTCAAATTAAGAACTGTACCCCCAAAAAAAAATTAATGATGAGGCCCAAAAGGAAAACCCCCATTACATACACCTGAGTAAAGCACTGATAGAAAACATGGTCAAATTTAGATCTAAACTGAATAGAAATTAATGATAGGGTCTTGGGTACAGCCCATCCCCACTCCCACCCCTTCCCCATGCTACCCATCTGAATCAAGCTTCGGTAGGAAAATCAGTCCAAATTTAGAATGGCACTGACAAGATATTAACAATAAGGCCCAGAGGGAACACCCCACATACCCCCACTCTCACCCTATCCTAACCCTCTGTTTAAAGATTCAACAGTAAAATCAGTCAAATTTAGAAATGGACCAAAATGAAATCAACAAGAAGGACCTGAGAACTATCTTAGTACACACACAATATCCTCAACGATTGAGGATTGAAATTACCCTCTGATCTCTTCAAACAAGATGTTCGCTTCCCATTCATGCAATGCTGGAAAATGTAGACAACTGGCAGCTGAGCACAAGACACTCCTGATTGATTCTGTCTGGTTAATTCTTCCTCTAGTGTCTGCCATTCAATCAGGCCATATTGTTCCTTGATCCCAGAGGAATCAGCCCTGCATTCATAACCCAGGTAATCCTCTTCACAAAGGTATTAATCTCTCACAGAAGAAAGATAATTGTTGGGGGAGGCGGAAAGGTAAATATTGACGCTGGTGTGAAAAGCCCATTTCGCCTGTGTGTGTGCCTTCTTCAATCAGTGACCGGCCCAACGCAGA
Source organism: Arbacia lixula (assembly GCA_963669155.1). Lineage (NCBI taxonomy): Eukaryota > Metazoa > Echinodermata > Echinoidea > Arbacioida > Arbaciidae > Arbacia > Arbacia lixula. The sequence continues at coordinate 29,269,231 of OZ022577.1, read as the reverse complement.
AATGTATCATCTGTCTGGGATATTGTATGTCCTGTGCTTGCTAATCCTACAGACCTACTTGTTACTTCTTATGTATGACTGTTCTATATTTACGCAAGGATACAATTTTCAAAAGCACCAATATCTGATTTGAAATGACAATCACACGTCTGATTTTTTTTTTAATTTGTATTCTACGGCATCAACGAACGTGTACATGAGCAAAGATACAATTTCGCGAGGCCAAAATCAGTGATTTCAAATGACAATCACATCTTGATTTGAATAGGCAGGTGACATATTTGAATACTGTACCTGTCACTGTCCTTGTGCAATAAAGCAACAATCACATAATGCCCAGTCATGCAGATACACAGTTGCCACACACTGGCCATGGCCAATCTCAGATCCAGTTCACTATTTGCTCACTATTCTTTTCTTATCATTTGTCAGACTTTGCTAAGGCTTACTGTAAGCCAATCTGCTTCACTGATCCTTTCTGGAAAGTTTCTACCCTCTCGCTGGCCAATTTGTCACCAGTGTTGCATGCAGTTGCACACAAAAGAGGAGAAGTATTTTCAATCACCCGTCTGAAAAGCTGGCTTGCTCTGCTGCCAGCATTGTAACCACACATATAAGATCAGATACCTAACATTCAGAAACATGTTCTCTTATGTGGATATGGTACTTCAAGGGTGTAATAAATGGTATGTTTACGCAAATTATTTTAAGCTACTATTTGTTTTGAAAGTGAATTATTCACGAGTGACTGCTCGGCTGGTCAAGCATCTCTGTTCTGCTTTGACTCTTTGTGCATCAGGAGCCAATTTTTTCACCAATAATACACACAAATCCCATAGAGCAGAAGATAAGTCGGCATACAAAGGGTTAAAGGTAACAGATACTGGTACTGGTAACAACTATGGGTCCTGATATCTTGATTTCTGGACTCGGTTGATTTCAACGACTATTTGTAAACATCAACATTTCAGCCTCTAGGCTGCAGTTGCATGTATTTTCCTTTTAATGTTTGTAACATTTGAATATTTGCTGAATAAACCATAATTGAATTGTTTTGAATTGAATTGAAGATTCCTTCACACAATCCCAACATCAAAAAAGCATTGGACCATGAAAACAGCTTAATGATTCTGCCATATAAGAGGGCATGTTATCTTCTATACCACAATCCTTTACCAATAACTTGAGGTATCCAGTATACAGTGACCACATGTCTCATCTCCCTTTACATACAGGTTCCACTGTGCTCACAAATTAACCTGGAACATCACACAAATAACGTTATTATTTCTGAAAAACAGCTCTGTAAATGTTAAGTAATCACACCTCTTAATAGCACTAGCAGACATAGATTCCATTTGCATTTGTCTCCTCTCTGCCTATACCTCTCATGGTCTCCTATTTTCATCCGCACAATCACAACCGGTTGCCAGTTACCGATTGCATTCCTCAGACACAGTATACATGTGCCAGCCTATCAGTATCTTCTATGAATGGGCAGTAGACCTAGTTCTTCTTGCCTAATTCCTCTGCCCCAAATACATCAGTCTGACTTCCTGATTACCACCACCATGAAATGCAACCTGAAGCATGGAGTAACAGACACCGTCTGGGCATCCGGTTAGCTGAGAGACAGCAGATACAGCTCTTGTGCAAAAATGCAATTCATATACAAAAGATATCTTAAAGGCCGTGTTTATCATCTTCCCAGAATTTTCTGCTCTGAATCAAACAATGTGTCAAGTCCTATAAACTAAACCAATGTATTATGATTAGGATATACTGAGTACAGGGCATAGAACCTCTATCTACTGCTTTGTATATACATGGAGGTGGTGTGTATTTACCATCCATTCTTCTTGATTAAAACTCAATGGGAACAGGCTTCATATCCGGGCTACTTCATTACATGAACGATACTATTCATCCCAAAGCCTTGGTGCATGAAAGCCGCTGGCCACCCACACTACACACTGAAGGACCCTACTAGATATCACAGGAGTGGATCGCACCACTTTGCGCACCGATTCTAAATCTTTAGCACCCTTCGTTCTATCAGCTGCTATTGTGGCATCCCTATCCAGGTGATGCAGGAAGGAGGTTCACACATTCATGTGATTGTAGAGCTTCATAATGTTTCCCCCGAGATCCTTGAAATGTACAAATCGATTACAATCAAAGAGTAATGGGGATACACGCAGGCTCGCATTGAGTGCCTCTACCTCTTAGGAGTCTTACGGAAACTCTTACAGAACGTCTTACAGAAAATCTTACAGACAGTCTGACAGAAAACATGGCCCACCCAGGCACACGCTTTCTAAACTGACGATTGTATGGCCACAATTATCCACAACAAGACCCTAAAGTATGTAATTATTTGCTTGCAAAATCCTTGCGCACAATCAGGCCTGCTATAGACATACAAAACAGAGCTGGCAAAAAGTGAGAGCTATAGGTAGAAAAAGGACTGCAGGTCTGTTTGTAGGGTTAACACAGATATCTTCCAAAACGATGTGCTGCATCATTTGAAGATTTGTCCAAACTAGAACTCCTTAATTCATCATACTGTACACAATATTCACTCACAGTTCCTCGCCAATAATCTCTGTCACTTTGATTAAGACATGACTATCAAGTTCTTTTACTACCCTCATCTACTTAAGAGGGGCTCTTCATTCCAATACTTTGGACATTTACAGTACAGTAGAGACTTAAAAGAGCCACAAATTAAGCACTGTTAAATCTGGGGATTTGCGGTAAGAAATCCATTAGTTGCTTTTCCTGTTACAATACTCTGGGCATTTAACATCTTGCAGTTAGCGCTGTGTGAACACTATTCAAAGAAGACTAAATCCATTTAATCTCAAAGACTGTTTGCCATACTGAAGCCTTATAAAGTGGTTTCCTAACTCCAACTGATTAAATGTAATGGCATAAGAAGTCTTTCAGTATCGTTCTGCAACAGTTTGCTATCCTTTTACGCCTTTCATCTCTGCTTATTGTGACTTGAAGAGCAGAAAAGATTACTGGAATAATGCATTTGGATAATATTAAACACATCCCCAACAAGTCCAAAATTTGGGCACAACATGATGATCAATTTAAGTACAAGAACACTTTATTCAGCAGAAAATAGGAGTGCCAAATGGATCTCGCTGAGAAAAAAAGAAGAAGAGGCTGCAATCTCAATATTCTAAGTGTCTTTTTCTGCCACAGCAATAATACAAAATTTCAGAGAGGAAGATAAAGAGAAAGATTGATAGTTAGTCAGAGCAAGAGGGAGGGAGAGAGGGTGAGGTAGGGCGATAGAAATCAGAAGACAGGAAAGATTGGAAGAGGTACACAGGGAGAAAGATAGGGTTATAGGTGAAGACAAGTAATATGAGTGGACTAGGAAGTATGCAATATTGTTACATGGACAACATTTCAATGGGCCCCTTTTAATTTTGTCTGTGTACCAAAAGACTAAGTTCATAGTGAGACAAAAGAATGACAGTGGAAGAAAAAAAAAGAGAAAGAAAAAAAGATAGGATGGGAGAGAGGGCAAGAGAGGGGGAGAGAGAGGCCGAGAGAGAGGCCGAGAGAGAGGCCGAGAGAAAAGAGGAAAGAGAGGGGGAAAGAGAGGAGGAAAGAGAGGAGGAAAGAGAGGGGGAAAGAGAGGGGGAAAGAGAGGGGGAAAGGGAGGGGAGTACGAGAGAGACATCGAGAAAGGAAGAGAATGGGGTATGCTTATTTACTTGACAAACAAGATCTAGGAAAATGGAAAGAAAGAGAAACAAGAATAAAGGACAAAAAAGGAGAAGAGAAAAGGAGAATATGATATATAAGCAAATGAAATACAGGTATGAAAGAAGAGAAACAGAGGAGCAACTTCAAAAACAACCAGCAGAGCGAAAAAGGGTGTGAGATCGAGAACATAAAGAATGAATAACAAGCTTTCCAGGCCAAATAATGACAGGTAAAGCTAAGCAAATTAAAAACAAACAAATATGTTACTATCCAGAATGAGAAGGTGGCTCTACACTAAACCACAGATATGGACGATTACCTGTAAACTACACTACGATTCCCACAGATATTCTTGAATTTATTTCTCCTACAGTGCATTGTACAAATTTGTCAAGAGATATATGTGGAATTATCTCTTATTGATGCGAACTAGTGATCTATTATTCATTCACATAATACCCCGTACATGGTGCAGTCCATACCATCTATCAATTTCTTGACACACATCATTCACCCGCACACACACACACACACACACACGCACACACATACACACAATTCAACCATAGAAAATCTCCTAAATCCCTTTTCAGAGATAACAAATATTTGACAGCGCTAACAAATTCAAAGGATGAACCCATTTTGTTCTGCAAATATGTCCCCCGTGAACTTCTTATGACCTCTAATCTCATTCCAATGAGAATAAAAAAAATGTCACATTTCATAAAATCCACGTATTGATAAAGCTTGATGCTGCCGACTATCACCTCCCAGGCCCAATTGCTAATTCTATTACAAGAGCAATAGATACAATATAGACTGAATTAAGGTCATCATATTTGAAGATACAATTCAAATAATCATGTAGTATCAGTGGGGCTAGCCCACATTGGTAAAAACCAGTCTGAACAAGAAGTGGTTGAAGCTTAGACCATGATGATAGTGATAATGGTGACTCCTCCCCCCCCCCCCAAAAAAAAAAAAAAATAATAATAATTGAATGAATAAATAAATAAATAATGAAAAAAAAAATAATAATAATAATAATGATAATAATAAAAATAAAAATAAATAAGAATTAAAACAATATAAAAAATAAAACAAATAAACAATCTGGGACTAATGGTAATACATAATTAAGACAATCAAAAATGGGGAAAAACCCGGGGGAAAAACTCGGCTTGTGATGAGGTGCTTTGAGTATACTAACCTGCACTACTCGTTCCAGCAGAGGGGGTAGCCATCCTACGTTGGCTTCACAGTGACTGTCCAGAAAGGTGAGCACACTAGCCTTGGCTTCATCCGCCCCTCGCACCCTGGAGCGAATAAGACCTATGAGAAAGGAGAGGATATTAATACAATTTATAAGTGATAGCAATGATAATAAGACTGAAGATAGGAATGAGTACAAAGGAGGTGGAGGAGGAGGAGAAGGAGGAGGAGGAGGAGGAGGAGGAGGAGGAGGAGGAGGAGGAGGAGGGGAGGGAGGAGGAGGAGGAGGAGGAGGACATTGGCCTCAAGTTACTGTCCTGAAAGGTTACGAAGCTAGCCTTGGCACTGAACATCCACAGTACGAAGTAATCTGTTTTTCCACTGAACTGTGCTGTAGCTGCTTTGTCTTGAAGATTATTGGAGAAAATAAAGGTCATGCATATCCAGGCGAAAGTGTTATCTGGTAAACTATGTGCACTTATTCTCCTTATTCCTGCTTGACGCTGTTTGTAATAGTCATAAAGCATTGCCCTGGGATTCAACCCAATTCTTACTCTCGACTCTCCACGAAAGCACTCAATTATACAATTTATCGCTCAGTTTTTCCCTCTCTAGATTCAATTTGCTGCTTTTAAAGAGTCAATGTATGGAACATATGGTCTGCATGAAAGCTGCTGTTCTGAGCTGCACACTCAACATTTCATTAAACCAGACTGTAGGTAATCAATCCTGAAAGAGGTTCTATAAATTCATCAATATTCTATTTGCTATGAATAACATTATGACAGCTGCTTTACATGATCGCCTCCATTCATGCGTTGCCACAAACACCCTTCTCCAGTTAAGCCTCTAGGCAATGAACTTCAGACTCATTTGGCAGTCATGAAATCCATCACATCTCGGTACTAATCGTCATTAAAACATCTTTGCTGGTAAGCACTCACTGACATCTTTACAAAATGAATATTTCAATTGGTTACATGTACTGAACCATACACCACACATGGAGTTGATTTGTCTTTGAAAAATAAAGAGATCTATGAACTACTTCTATATAGAATTCTTATTTTCTGTATTAATCTATTTGCTAACAATCACTTAACATTCTTGATATACTTGAATTCACTAGTTACAACCCTATTGGTGATAAGAATTACTGAAAAACAAAATAATGCTGTTTTTTTATTACACCAAGTTCTCAACAGAAAAGTAATAAAGGCAGACAACAATATTGACAATCATGCTTCACCTCACACCAAAGATAGCAAGGTTCGTGTTTACTTTCAGGGTGAGGGAAAATAAGCGGGATTGAATAATAATACCATGGTAGATATAGAGACAAAGCAAATATGAATACAATGCCAGGTACATACTTGAGAGATAGAGATTCAGTCTAACCCTTTTCTCACTTGGATTTTTAACCCTGTTCTATCGTTAGTCCCGTACTATCCTTAGGCCCTTTTCTCACTGGCAATTTTAGCCCCGTATCATCAACGAAACCGGGGCTAAGAAAAATCGCTCCTGTTCTCACTTGCTTTCGTTAACCCCAGACTTTCTAGGTAATGAATATTCATGATTCTCCATGCTCATATTTCATGCACGGGGCTCCAGAAGGCGCGCGAAATGTATCTTCCTTAACCCCGGACTATTTTTTTGTGTTCTCACTGGCTTTCTTAGCACCGCAATTGTGGTGCTAACCCTAACAAATTGCGGTGCTAGATAGTCCCGGACCATTGGTGGGGCTAGCCCACTTTCCAAAAACCCAGGGAAATTGGTGGTGCTAAAGGGGGGGGGGCCTTAGCACCACAATTGCCGGGGCTAAGCAAAATTTTTGACAGTGAGAAAAGGGCTTCTGTGTGGTATTAACCCCCTCCGTTCCTTCGGTACACAAATGTGTACAAAAATGAATTGCTTGTTATATTGCTTGTGGCTGAGAGGGTTATGAGAAAATCACCATGTACAAAGCAAACCTAACAAACAGAAGGAAGTCAATACACCAATGGAAAAAGGGTAGAGAGATGAAGGAAAGAAGGGGGAATGCAAGGGGAGGAGAGGGGAGGGAGCAAAAGGAGGGAACAAAGAGGAAACTGAAGATAGAAAGATGAACGAAACAGAGGCAGAGAGAGGTACATGGGGGAAGGAGATGTAGAGGGGGAGGGGTGGAGAGAGAGGAAAGGGAGTAAAGAAGAGGGAGGTGGGTGAGGGAGGGAGGACCGGATCCTATAGGGAGAGATAGAAAGACAGACACAAAGACATGCAGAGTGATAGAAATAGAAACAATAGATGGACAGAGAAAGGAAGAAGGAGAATAAAAGGGAATTTGATCACAAAAGGAAAAACAAAAAAGGGGAAATATCAAATAAGCTAAAAAAAAATTCTCAGTCCCATGTAATGAGCTATGATAGCACACTGAAAAACAGACAAAGTATCATGGATTTACTGAAGAAAGGCAAGAAGATCATCTGCTAAATAATGTATTTGCTGGCTGTGATTCTAAGAATAGGGATACTCTCTGTCTGTCTGTCTGTCTGTCTGTCTGTCTGTCTGTCTGTCTGTCTGTCTGTCTGTCTGTCTGTCTGTCTGTCTGTCTGTCTGTCTGTCTGTCTGTCTCTCTCTCTCTCTCTCTGTCTCTCTCTCTCTCTGTCTCTCTCTCTCTGTCTCTCTCTCTCTCTGTCTCTCTCTCTCTCTATGCACTGATCACCTTCTTTATTACAGAAGGGTCTCCACCAGCCCGAGGTGACAATTAAGGTCACTATTTGGTTGGGAAATTTACCTACAAATCTTCAGCTAGATGACAAAAATACGAGCTACTTTCCACAGATTCTGCAAGAGCAACAGCTGTAGGGCTATCAGCCCTCAGTCTCAGCGTAGCACTATAATTAACGGGCGAAAGCATTTCTTCGGTGTACTCAAATTCCGCTGAATCGCATCGTGTTTCCCGTGAAACCGCCGGGGAAGTGTCTTAGCAAAATTGTGCTATCTCGCTCAAAATAGCTCCAAATAACAAAATCTCAACGTTATGTTAACAGGAAAGAGTTGTTCTCAATTGTAATTACATTTTGGGGAGTTTCATGTCATGAAACATCATAGAAATAAGGATGAAACATAGCACTAAAAAAGAAAAAAAAAGCTTTTAAAAAAGGCTTTAAATTTTATGTTTGTAGCAATTGCTCCACAAAATGAATTGCAGTAAATGATTTATCAAAGTATATTCTAACTATGTTCCAAATTTCATTTTCTGATTTTTCGTCGCACGGTTGTGTCGTTAAAAAACAAAAGCAACCCCATAGTCGACCCATCGAATATCGGAATGGTCCATTGGCAAAGCGTGTACAAGGCATGCGTGGGTTCGGTATGGGAGCAGCCTAGCCGACTACCGGTGCGTTACGTGAGGTAGCTGGCAATACAACCGGTGTGGTTCAACGTGAGGCAGCTAGCTGCCTGTGCGAGAGGCAGTGCCAATGGTGTCTTGCGATTGTCCTAGCACGACTGTATAAACGTGATAAATGTGACTACTTTGCAATACAACCGAGAAGTGAGCTGATGTATGGGTGTAGACATGACTACGTCAGAACTATCTATGGGTATATATGCCTCTGTAACTGTGTAAGAATAGACGTATTCCAAAATTATGGAAGGTTATTTACCTGTGAGCTTGTGAATTCTTCTAATACATTTTCTTGCTGGAGCATTTTAGTGCAAAACATACAGATAAATGTCATAATTGAAAGAGATTGTGGAAAATAAACAAAATACGCCTAAACTTACTTTAATACCTACAAAAGCGTATGGGTCAAGAGTGCGGAATCTCATATGCTTTTGACAATGATAAGCCTACATTTGCGGGAAATACGCATCCCCCGACACGCAGTGTGCTCTGCGCGTGCGCATTACTCAATCGTAGATGTAAAAGTCCAGCATTTTCGTAAAAAGTCTGTGGTTTCTTTGCTCAAAATTTGACATAAATCCTAATTGCTCCAGCACGAAACTTCGTGGAGAGGGAGACTGGGGTCTAAACTCTAGTAACATGTCAATCATTTGAAGATTTATTCGGTCGCAGACTTGTGTCGGGAAAAAATAAACACCTCTTCACTCGTTCAATCAAATCACAAAAATATTCATTAAAAAAAAAGTACTGCGCCATATTTATTGAAAATTTATATATGATATGATATGATATGTCTACATCCATGGTGAAAGTTACATGGATTTAAATGGAAAAATAACGGAGATATGCGAAGATCAATTTTCAGAGATTTCATCACTCAATTCCGCACGCGTGCGTTTTGACCGTTGGAAATTCAAAATGATACGCCCCTTTTCGTCGTTTTAATTATAGTGCTACGCTGAGCCTGCCCTGACATGGGCAAAAATAGTGTGCTAATCACTTGGTTTGGTGAAATAAATTACGATTTTCAACTTTGCGCTAATTTGCCACTTTCAGGCAGACTTTGTCACCTTTGGGCTAATGCAGATCCACCTAGAGATCCTCCATGCATTATTGAGATATGGGTCACATAGGAGCTGCCATGCATTACTCCTACTTGGGCTGACGAAAAATCAAGGAATGGATGGTGCAACTCTTTAAGTTTCCACTGCCACTTTCTTGTATTCACAACACACAATATACATGGCACTTTACAAGCAATTGGCTTTCAGTTGATATCCTGAATCCATTGTTTGTTGAAAATTGTTGATTTTGTATTTGAATGATGATGAAAGAATTCAATTTACCATAATTCAATTGAAATTGACATCATGATAGTACAGCATTTCGCCTGGCACAAGAGTTAAAAATATTTCATCAAGATACTTCTGTGGGAAGATCTTCTTCTGTGGAAAAATGCCTTCTAATACACACATTTCCATCATGGATGTGCCTTTTCCCCACCAACATGAACCTTTCATTGCCCCCCCCCCCCCCCAAAAAAAAGGGGGGGTGGAGGGAGAAAATTGCTACTTTAGTGGAAATTCTGCCAAAAAAATTCTCAGCCAATCAGGCAAAATTCAAATGACATTGAAATCACATATCGTTTCTATCCTTAATCAAACTTCAGTGAAGTGAATAAAAGTTTGGATCAAAAATGTGAAACAGCCTGAGAGTCAGACTAAATCAAACTCCTCAATCAACCCCCCCCCCCCCCCCCCAACCTAATATGGATGTTGGGAAGAGTCTGTCTTCATTTTATTAGAAACCATCAATTTGACCCTCCTGCTGTGCTACTGTCTGGGGCATGAGACAGCAACCTTCAGTCACACTTCAAGCCAAAACAAGCAGCCTAAATCAATGCATTATTTAAACCCATCTAGTCATATCCTTCTGAAATGATTCAATGCCATCAATCTTTTTCACAGACTCCATCAATGTTTGATTAACCTTGTCTAATCTGAAATGATTTACTGCTATCAATTCATTTCACATGTTATTTTGCAGAAGTCCACAGTTACTTTGAGCGATAACAGTCGTGATCACTCTTCAAATTACAGGAGTAATGAATCTTTCATGGCATTGCAGACTTCACAAAGCAAAGAGGGAAGAGTTTGAATAAGCAGGGAATCACTTATGGTAGTCTAAGTTCTAGACTGTGTGGCGCATGGACACAACTGAGCCTGGGAACAACAAGTCTGGCAAACAAGACTATGCTCTCTTCACACAGCCTAGGAGTATTAATGTGTGATAGAGCAGGAAGGGAAGAGGGCTTAGGCTGTGTTACCAGACTTAGTTGTTTCCAGACTCAGTTGGGTCCATGGACTATACACATCCTAAAATCAGGGCTAGATATCATTTGGATGAAAGCTCTGTCATTTCTATATTCCCCATGGTTTAACCTTCTCGGTCCCAAGCAATGAAAAGTCCTGTGATTTACTCCCTGTGTGTGTGTGTTCGTGGTATTGAGAGGGTTAACACAAGATGAATGATTCATGGAATTCATCAGCCCCAGACCGGCTGGGACTCCCAGACGGACAACTGATGACCCTTCAGTCTGGAATACCTCCCTCCCTAGCGTCAAACACACATTGGCCAAGTCTCCACTCTCTCTCTTCCTTTCTGCATAAACGTTATGCAAGCAACTGGGTATGACGGCCTTACATCATGATAATCACAGCAAAATCATCCATAATGCTAATCAGAGAGTTAACGAGGAGCCATTATGACCAAGGGCAATAACAGATGAGGCACTTAAGTACACTTAACATTATGGAGATTAATCATATTTCACTTTTTAAAGTAAACATAGATTTGAAGAACTTCAACGGTTTGTACACCCCCCACTTTTCTTTCTCTTCATTCTCTCTTCTTTCTGTGTAATGGGTAGAGTCACTATTTAAAACTTTGTTTCAAAACGGTCTTTTGGAATGACGATTCTCAGAATCATTATTTATAAGCTCTTTCACTTGTAAACAAAACCGATCCAGTGACAACAAGGTGATTTGTTTAGATACCAAACACATTTTCAAGTCAGCAGTGAACATATTTTTGATTAATGCAAGAAACATTTGAAAAAGTTATACCTGTTGTCATGATTAAGAAAGTACAACATTACAGTTCCTTCATCCAGCACAATCATCGAGATGTGTTGTGTACATCATCAATATATTGACAATACAAATAATACCTACTTTTAACTCTCTCTCTTTCTATGTCATATATGCTCTCTCTCTCTCTCTCTCTCTCTCTCTCTCTCTCTCTCTCTCTCTCTCTCCTTTCTCTCTCTCTCTCTCTCTCTCTCTCTCTCTCCCCCTCTCTGTCTGTCTGTCTCTCTCTCTTTCTATCTGTCTCTCTCTCTCTCTCTCTCTCTCTCTCTCTCTCTCTCTCTCTCTCTCTCTCTCTCACCCTCCCTCCCTCTCATGCTCTCTCTTGTGCTTCTACTTTCTCAATCCTTCTCTTCTTTCTTCCCCCCTTTTAGGGTTTCTTTTCCTCTTCCTATTCATGTCATTCCCTTTCTCCTGTCCCTTCCTGCGCTTTTCTCTTTTGCATGTTAGTGTGACCTTCTTTCTTTGAAATCTCTCTCTAATCATTTATCATACAATAATATCCAATTTGCATTAACCAGTGTATCACTATTACCATAAAACTGACAAGATCAAGACTTGGTAACAAAACTCATAAGAATACATACCTTCTCTGATATTGTTTCGTATAAGCTTCACTTTGGGTATACTTGTGAGGATTTCTCCATCGGTGGCTGAAAAGATAAACAAGAAATTGCAATTCATTTTTAGAATTACAATTGTGGTTCTTGTCATACACTGTCTTTAACTACTGCCTTGTACTTCTCTAACTATATTGATGATTATGCTGATAATAAAAAAAAAATGTGTTAAACATTAAATATTAATAACATGATGATAATAATAGATCAAATCGCTATGATAAAAAAAATAACATGAAAAATAAACATAACTTTTTAAAAATAATAGTTGTTGAACATCATATACAATATCTCATTGCATTACAGAGAAGTTGTGTAGAGAATGTATTACATGGAATATGATAAGTGCTACAGCATGCAAAAGACTAAAGATTGGCATTGATTGGACATATTTGCACATGTCTGACAGTAAAAAAGAACAATTTGTGTGGAAGAATTTTAAGGCATATAAATGTTTGCTTCTTCCAATGAATGAAAAAAAACATAAGGTTTGTATCATGTTGAACTATACATGAACCTTGACAACAGTTTGAAATGCACAAAATACCCCTTGTTCTCTGAATGTAATATACTATATATCGCCCTTATAATATTGATCCGTTGAGCAAATAGTATGAATACAAATAGCACATTACACAAATATCAAACTTCTGCCACAACATGGGATTTAAAGCCAGAACAAGAATTTTCTGCTGAGTAGATGTACCGGAAATAACGGCTTAAAAATAGACTCTCTTCATGCATGAGAAATGAAATATCCATTCTATCTATGCAACCTGTGTACTGTCCAGTGTGACATCGGTATAAATTGTAAGTTGCATACATGTATATAAAATAGAGCATGATTTGTTTGACAAATAGAGTGCAGATGATTGAAGGGACCGTGTCAATACGCAGTCTGCACTACAAGGGGGCTTATCAGAGCGAGGAGAATTACTGCAAACAGACCGGTACAAAAGAAACATGTTCAGAGGGCAAGACGTCACACTAAGCACCTCATCTCCCAGTTTACATCAAAGTACCCGGTAGAATCTCGGTGCATTTAGGAAGTGGGTTAAACCGTCTCAAGTTATTTTGATACAGCCGTAACAAAAGCCCGTCTGACGTTCACAGTTACATCTAGGTATTTAGGTACAGACTTTGTTGCCATGGTAACCAATGATCACCTAATCTGCTATACATTTTTAGAAGGAGCAGATGGCTTAGGAACATGAATGCAACATAGTCACTGTCACCACAAGGGAAGTGCATAAAATTGTCATTGGGATGTCACCAACAAGGGCCAAATTTCTGCTGATCTGGGAATCTGAGAATCTGGGAGTGCTACATGGACAATGACTGGGACAGAGTAAAAAGGAAAAGTGTGAAGAGGCCTTCCTTCAGCATTGTATGATGCTAATTTGATAACGATGTTTATCTGTCATTTAACTGTACATGTTATTTGTTCATATTGATGTAAACAGTGTTGTGAAAGAACAACGATAGAACAATGTTTAAACATTGAAGGGGCTAGTAAATGATACTCATAAATAAAATAGCAATTTTATTGAAAAGGGCTTCAAACATAGGATAGGTGGTTTGGATCTGCATGAGATGTGAACCAACCTGAAGAGTGAAGCAAATGTGCCATCAAACCTGTTTAGAAAGATCGCTTGAAGGATACAAGAAATGTGTTTTTTAGGATTCATTCAGGATTATTCTGGCAAGATTCGAAGGGGATTGGCAAAGGCGATAAAAAATCAAAATGCTGTCAGAGTTTTGGGGAATAGAGTCAAGAGTGCACTTAGAATACACTTTGCATACCATTCAATACATCTCTACCTTAACAGTTTTGAGGATGGGCAAATCATTTGGCCTGGCCACTCAAATATTTGGAATGATATCCGGGCTCTAAATTTAGAATGCACTTCAAATATCAGAGAATATATACTGAGAATATTCATTTTGACAGCATTCCAGTTCAATTTGCATCCAGCCTGGTTAGGATATCAGGTACTGCATGATGCACATAGATTTAGACTACTGCATTAATATACAGCAGGCACGCTAGAGGAATACCATGCTCACTGGGATCATGGCAAATTTAAAATTTATGAAACGGAATCCACAAACTATTAATATTTCATCTTCTTAAAAGCAAAGTAATCATCTTCAATGTAGGAGCCATGACTAAAAATTACATTTTATTCCATCACATGTTTTATCATTGACAAACCCCGCCAGGATTTGGTTGATATATTCATATTTTCCTTTGATCCCACACAAAATGGAGATGGGGTGATATGATGGATACTTACGATCATCGCTGCAGTCATCCACTAGGATCACTTCCTCAATTAGCTGGGGAGGACTTCTGCTCAGCACACTGCAGATCAGAAGAAAGAAGAGAGGAAATCAATACATAAATCGCTTCATTAAGGACAAAATCCTAGAGCAGACTCATTTCAAAAAGAAATGCTTTGAAGTGCACAAAATTGATAGAAGTGGATTTGCACAACTTTAAGATCAGACATCCTTAAAAAGTTATGCATCAATAAAAAAAAAACTTTCTGATCTCTTTAATTGAATCCTAAAGTGGATTCATTGTGGATTTGAAAAAGAACTTTATTGAAGTGTATGAACATCATAAAAGATTATTTGCACAATTTTAAGATCAGCATTCATTAAAAAGTTATATATTCATAAAAAAAAAGGTTTTATTCACCTGGCCTCAGGAGCCCTCTCATGCAGACAACTCTTATTCTCTTATGCAAATACAAACTTCTACCCATCCAAGTATACTCTACATGTTGTCCATGTGCGTTGTATATTGTGCATACTTATCATAGCCCTTATATCAATCCAATGACATGACAATGCTTACATGTATGACATCAATAGAAGATGAGTAAAATTTTAACGAAAGATTTGAAGGACTAGTGATCAACTTTTCCCCAAAAAACTTGATGCAAGTACCTTACAACTTTCATCTGATTCGTCCTCAAGCTCCATCATAATCTACTTCTTTGATTTTTCAGCTTTGAGAGAAATTGACATGTTTCTCGGGTTTCAAACTTGATCCCTCACAGAAAAGTGAGAAGAAAAGCCTATGAGGAGAAAACACTTTCAGGAAAGGGCTCTCTACCAGGGGCTAACTTCATGAAACCTTACTAAACTTATTCATCTACATGCATTTTTAGCAACCAACTAGGATAGAAAGAATCCATGACTATATGGCCCCTCTTCAATCCAGACAGATCACTTTAAAGTCTTTTAACACTATTACAGGGGCCATATTTATGAAACTTTACCAGGCTTAGCTGGTTGCTAAAGTTCATTCATACACATGCATTTTTAGGAACTGGCTAGGAAAGAAAGATTTCATGGCTATGGCCCCTGGTTATTACAGATAGATCAGTTCTAAGTCTTATGACTTAAAAATGAATGATTTAATGATTTACAGCTACATGCACTTGCAAAGTTTCATAAATATGGCCCCTGGTCATGTCATTATTGAAAGGTAAACGGCCGTGGTGATTTGTCATCCTCCCAAATTTGCCGAACTAGTGTATATATGCAATGTCCTGGCTGGTCATCTGTCATTACTCATCAGGTGTCTTCTAGCTCCTGTCCCGACTTTCTTCAGCCCTAATCCCATTAGAAATCTGATTAATTCCACTCTCGGTCCCACCTACACGCACCTGTGTGGTGATGTCATACAGCTAACAGCTTCCAACAAGCACCATCATATCAGGTTTAGACCAAGGACAAAAGCTGATTCACAAACTGGGTGCTACTGAAATGTTCTATATGCCTGCCTATATACTGTAAATACTGAACTTACATGGTTGCACAATACATAAATAACAAACGTTACACTTGCTTAAGGCCAGATGCTTTTATGTTATCAATGGTTCAATAGAATGATATACTTGTATAACCATCACTTGTCGCATCACTTGCATGCTTCTTTGCAACATTTTGAGCTAGCGATCGGCAACTTGGCTACATTAAACTAGTATATCAGTGGGATGGAAATTACCTAAAAATTAGCTAAAAGCCTTGAGTAATGGTAATTTCCATCCCACTCCAGTAATAGATTTACCAGGTCACAGCAGCACATAGCTTAGTTGTATATTGTAAAATATATAAGTATGCTAGTCATGCAAATATGCCTACTTCAAAGCCATATAATTGTATATTGTATAAGCTTAATGAGATTATCTCGCCCATTAACTGTGTGTACTGCAATGTGTGAAAGCTTATAAAATTTAAGTAGGCCTGTCAAACCATAAGACCTACTTTAAAGCCATATAACGGTATATTATACAAGCTCAATTACATCTCTTCCATTTACCATTTGTAATGAAATGTGTGAAAGCTTCGTAAAATAAAATACAAGTAGGCCAGTCATACCATTGGGCCTTCTTAACAACCATATTAAAATATATTGTATAAGTTCAATTACATATAGCACTTTCTGTAGGTGCATGTAATGTGCTATAAGTGAATGGGCTTTTCCTGGCTTTGCACTGAGTGGCTTAGCCCATTCAGTAACATAGGTGCACGAAATGTGTGATAAGTGAATGGGATTTTACAGGCTTGGTACTGAGAGAGTTAAACGTACATCAAGAAAAATAGTAAAGTCAGACTAAGCAGATTAGCACACATCCCTAACAACTTAAATCTGATAGCATACGACCCATGTTGGAAAACAGGGATCTGACACACCTGTACAAATAACACACTGGACCCACTTGAAAGGCGCATCAAAGCTTCACTTTTAGTCACTTTACAAGTTCCTACACGGGGAACCCCATATGGCTATATTACCAGGGGTGTTTCACCAAGCTGTTCTTCAGCTATGAATGACTTTACACACGACTGGTGGCCCTTTCCCATGCTAAATCATATTCTCAATTATTTTGATTTCTATCAGGTAAAGATGAAATATGATCTTTATGAATTAAAATTCCTGTCTGAGTAAAAAGTTTATGAATTGTCAAATTGACTAGAGGATTGTTGGAAATTAACTCCCACTTTGTTAAAAAACAAAGGATCAAATTGGGGTATCTAATCAAGCACAAGAAATGTTCACCAGTAGTGTGTAAAGTCAAGTCATTCGCAGCTTACAAACAGGCTTGGTGAGACACCCCCAGGGTCCTAATAATTCTGTATGTGCCATGTGCATTTTGTCACCAATAATGAATGCAAGTTCCAAGAGGTAGCTTTTATTTAAGACTGGATGGGTTAACTCTCTATGTCCCATGTGTGCATTTTGTTGCACCAACAATGCAAAAATTGGCCAAAAAAACCCTTTTATGGTATTATCAATGATACATTAAGAGCTTGGTGAATAATACAGATACAGGAAATATGATCAGACCACAAATAGACTTATAAAACTATAAACATGATTGTTATAAATACTTTTAAAAGACAACATGCCAATATATTAACAACACAATATTAACAGCGAAGTCATATCAGTATTTGAGGGAATAATTTATTCTTGAAACTGACAACTGATTAGTGCATATATCCTCAGGCTTATCGATAGCCTCTGCAGGCTATTCATGAATATTTGCAGCAACAAGTATAAATCCATGGCTTTATCTGAAATGTCAGCTGATCAAAGAAATCTGATAGCCATGTAAAGCTGCTTCTACCTCAAAATGCCTGTCTACATCAGCACAAAGAGGCTACAAAGCTTGCTATCTCAGGATCGGAAGAATAGGCCGCTGTTCAGGCTTAGCATAGCACTACAATTAAAACGTCAAAAAGGGGCGGATCATCTTGAATTTTCAACCGTCAAAACGCACGCGTGCGGAATGGAGAAATGAAATCACTAAAAATTCATCTCCGTTATTTTTCCACATAAATTCATGTAACTTTCACCATGGATGTAGACATATCATATCATATCATATATGAATTTTCACTAAATATGACGAAGTACTTGTTTTTAATGAATATTTTTATGATTTGATTGAACATGCGAAGAGGTTTACATTTTTTCCCGACACAAGTCTGCGACCAAATGTGTCTTCAAATGATTGACATGTTACTACAGTTTAGACCCTAGACTCACTCTCCATGAAGTTTCACGTCGGAGCAATTAGGATTTCTGTCAAATTTTGAGCAAAGAAACCTCAGACTTTTTATGAAAATGCTGGAGTTTTACATCTACCAAAGAACAATGCGCACGCGCAGTGCACGTTCCGTGTCCAGGGATGCGTAAATATGGGTAAATAACCTTCATGTTTATGCAGTCGGGCTAGGACAATCGCAAGACACCACTGCCTCCCGCTCAGGCAGCTGCCTCACGAACCATGCCGGTTGTATGCCAGCTACCTTCTCTAACGCACCGGTAGTCGGCTAGGCTGCATGCCTCCCAAACTGAACCCATGCTTTGTACACGCTTTGCCAATGGACCATTCCGATATTCGATGGGTCGACAATGGGGTTGCTTTTGCTTTTTAACGACACAACCGTGCAATGAAAAATTATAAAATGAAATTTGGAACATAGTTAGAATGAACTTTGATCAATCATATACTGCAATTCATTTTTTGGAGCAATTACTACAAATATGAAATTTAAAGCATTTTTTAAAAGCTAAATTTTTTGTTTTTAGTGCTATGTTTCATCCTTATTTTCCATAATGTTTTACAACATGAAATTCCCCAAAATATAATCCAAATAAGAACAACTCTTTCCTGTTAACATAACGTTAAGATTTTGTTATTTGGAGTTATTTTGAGCGAGATAGCGCAATTCTGCTAAGACACTAAGACACTTTTTGTATCAGCCCCAAATCTTGCCTGAGTTTGCGAGCTTGCTTCTGCATAATATAGCCATGCAGCAAGCACCATACTGCATTACATAACAGTAGCATCAGACCCAATGCGGGCGCCAAAATAGCATGATAGTTGATTGCAACAGTAGGATTATATGAAGACTCAATTTTCGAGATCAGAAAATAGCTGGTTCTTTTGTCAGCTTAGAGCCGATGCAGACACACTGAAAAGTACTACTTGACTCTTCCGAAGGAGATTTATGGCTCCAGAGAGATGAAGAATCACATCGTCATGCACAAGATACTGATATTCAATCTGAGCCCTGAATTACAGTTCCGATTTCACTTCCAACTCATCACTAACTAAAAGCTTGACGTGTCTCTTGTTTTCATGAGGAATTTAATCTGTGTAGTTAACACATCATAACATATCATTATTTTAGCCTGAATATTGCTTTGCTCAGAAAACATTGCAATTCATAGTTTATGTAGCAAATGAGCCATGCATGTTTTTTTTCTATGCTATAACTTACATGTATCATTATTGTGGAAGTATGATATCACTATTAAGATGAAATACCTACATAATCCTCACCAGTCTTTAAATGACTCATTTCAAACATTGCTAAACTCAATGCCAAATCTGTGCCAAACAAGATCATGCTACATAGGAACACTATCAGTAATTTTAAAAAAATAATTGTTCATTGGGGTTTTTTGCCACATACTTTATGCTCAATCATATACATCTCAAACATGTCTTCATCAAAATACATATGATTTCATCTTCTGCACTAATGAAAGAGTGATATTGCTAATTTGAGGCGTACATTTGTATACAATGTCAATAAATGAGTTCATCACTTGTACCCTTTAAAAATGTATTTCATCTACAGCACTAATACGGGAATGATATTGCTAATTTCAGGCATATATACAATCATTCGAGTTCTTCAATTCAACCCTTTCTAAATGTATTTATTGACTTTTAACGATCATCTTTAGCACAATACATTTGATTTGATTGTTCCTGGTGAACTTGACTTTACCTTATGACGGTTCGTAGTAGTGTGGATCGAGCTTCGTTGTGAAAGGTGATAATAACTGACGTGGCTGGCAGCCTTGAGACATCGTAAGCCCTTTTGTGACAACTGGGGAGTAAACAGATAGTCAAAGAGTTAAACAGGAAGCGGGCTGCCATGGTTACAACACTCCTGTCCACCTCAAGTGGCTGTTAAAGAGGGATGGCAGAGCAAAGGAAAGATTCTTATTTGTCATGCCGGAGGATAACAATTCATTGTAAATTCTTTGCACTGCAAAATAGAATAAGATGGTAACTAAAATGTAATATCACTACTCTCTTATTCTTCCCGTAATGCACATGTACATGCTGTGCGCAGAATCCTGTTACTAGCTATATGAAGATTGATAGTCAAATCATTATTTCATCAAACTTTTTGGTCTTTTTTCAACCATCTCAAAATTATTGATATGGAGATGTGGTGTAAGTCAATGTAGTTTTCAGGGCTTGGTACTGAGAGGGTTAACCCTTTCATTACTATTGGCATGGAGATGTGTAGAAAGGCAATATAGTTTTCAGAGCTTGGATCTGATGAGAGGGTTAAGACCAGAACACAAAGTTCAGGCCTTTGGCTTCCATTCAACAACATTGTATCATCATCATTACCATGACAATAATGCCCAAAAGTGATCCCCCAAACTAGAACCACCAAATATACTAATACAGGACAGTGAAACATGTGTTGACCTCATTTTCATATATGATAGACAAGATGCACTTTTCATGCAAAGTACAAATCAAATCCACATTTGGAAAACTGGAGACAACTCATATCAAATTATGCCAGGAAATTCCTGATTTGAAAGGGGGGCTTTAGAATTCCACAAAGATCACCGCTTCATTGTTTCCACATGTCGAATCCTGTTAATCCATCTCCCTGAAGGCCTTTGCATTAGCTAATCAAATCAGCATAATTCGTGGAATGATATCATCAATAAATGATGCATGCATGTATGTCAAAAGTATGTATGACCCCTGCAGGATTACATGACAATGAAATAACAAGAGTTGCAATGTTTCTAGCCAAGATTTCAAAATTTGAGGTCTAGCAGAATCAGGCTGCATCATTTAGGAGCAATCGAACAGTGGCTCAGAACTCTTTGCATGCCGCATGGGTGTATATTTATATGTCATACACATAAAACACATAGGGTGACATTTTGTCTGACACACAAAGGGTTAAACAGCGACAACAACTTAAAGGAAGAGGAAGGAAAGGACAACAGGATGATGGCAAGAAGAACAAAAATGTGGAGAGGTTTTCCTCACTATGTTCCTCACTATCTCAGAGAGTCCATCTATGTATGTCTCTCATAATTCTGTCTTTCTTTCTTCCATCCCTCCTCCTTCCTTCACTCTTTCTCTCAGTGAGTATGACTGTCTCACTTGTCTTTCTTTCTAACCCCCTCCCACTCTCTCTCTCCCCCCCCTCTCTCTCCCCCCCTCTCTCTCTCTCTCTCTCTCTCTCTCTCTTTGTCTGTCTTTCTCCTTGTGCATGTGTGCATATGTGTGCCTGTCTTTATCTTTTCTCTACTTGTATATCTGTATGTCTGAGTACGTTGTATTATTGTTTTATCTCTCTCTCACTCGTTTTTCTCTCTACGTCTCTCAGTGCTCTATCCTGCCCTCCTTCCTGTCCCCTTCTCTCCCCCTCTCTCCCTCAGTGAGTCTGTCTGTCTCAATTCTCCATCTCCATCTCTCCTCTTTATCTACTAATTAGCTAGCATTAGATGACGCATCCTTCAGATGGGCAGTGTTGCATGACACAGCGAAATCTTAATTACATCTCCACAGCCTGCTTAGAAATATGGGCAAAAATTATCCATCTATCAAGCCCTTCATATTAAAATGTGATAAAACCTTTTTTTTTCTCTTTTGTATATGACTAGTAAAATTCTAAATCTTCCTTTCTTGAAATGAGGGCAAGCTCTAATTGCCAGAGGACTTCATTACTCCAAATGCAAAGGATGTAATGCAGAATGGACCACGCATCGCAGCTTGTAATCTGAATAATGAAGGTAGAAATCTGGAGAATGCTTCATCCCATTCTGCAGAGTTAATACAGCAGTATTTCGATAAGGATTTGTGGACATTATCTTTATCTATTCAAAATACAAGGCATTAGCAATATTGTGTCTCGCCCACTTGCGAAAATAACCAGAAATATCGCGATCTCCGTTGCTACGCAAAAGAATTGTATCCCTGACCTCAAATGACCTTTGACCTTATCCTGTGACCTCCAACGGTACCATAACATGAAGGTACCCCCAGTGCATCTATGACCCAAGTTAGGTTGTAATCCAAGCAACCTATGTGAAGTTATTTGTCAAAAGAGAGTCTTGCAGGTAAACTTTAACGTATGACCTCAAATGACCTTTGACCTTATCCTGTGACCTCCAACGGTACCATAACATGAAGGTACCCCCAGTGCATCTATGACCCAAGTTAGGTTGTAATCCAAGCAACCCATGTGAAGTTATTTGTCAAAAGAGAGTCTTGCAGGTAAACTTTAACATTTGTGACGGACGACGGACGACGGACGACGGACGGACGACGGACGGACGACGGACGACGGACGGACGACGGACGGACGACGGACGGACGCCATTTGGATCCCTTAGTCTCGCCTTCACCTCCGGTGGGCGAGACAAAAAGCAGCCTAAAGTGGACTAATTAGAACAGAGATACAGCAAAACTAGAGCAATTCGACAGCCACACAGTCAACAACTATGTATCTGCCTCTACTTGTGCTTTATCTGGTGTGATTTGATAATCTTCTATGTGCAGAAAAAAAAAACCTTTACATTTGGTTAAAATTGGACGATTGAAAAATTTGATTCCAAAATACACGTTTGGGCCATTTGGGGCAAAGTTCATGAACTTTTGACCTCTGAGGTATTTGACCCCTTATCTCATCAGTCTAGACTATCTCCATGTAGTGATCTATTTTTGTACCACATTCAATTAAATTTGGATAACTTGACTTGTTTTAACTGTGAAAAAGATAGTTAAAATTGCATTTTTGTTGAAGCTCATTGACCTTGCATAAAAGCATCCTGTACGGATGGACGAGCAAATACAATGCCTCAGGTTACTTTGTGGCTTGCAATAAAAACACAAATACGAGAATATAACATGATAAATCAACTGATGCTGCATCATTCCACATTCCCATTTCATTTACATAATTTCAATCATCATTTCCTTTCCTCTCATTATTGATGCATTTTCTATCAAGTATCAGAATGTCATGATAAAAACACACTTCATAAGATATGCCCCTGCATGATGAAAAGCAGGATTTGTGGTCATTATTTAACCCATTCATTATTGAGCCCGTGTGTTTGCAATGGGCTGTCTTGTAGATACTGAACAAGTGCAACTCCAGCATAATCTCCTGTATAGACAATAAAGGACAGGCTATTAATAAACTTCAAATTCCTTGTAGGGTGCAATTAAGCCACACCCTTTTGGTTACTGCAGTTCCATGGCAAAATGCTGTTGTCCTGACTGGACCAGGGTTCATAAAGCCCCAAAAATCTAACAGCAAGCAACGGGTTAATACATTCATCATAGTGCTGCTCAGCAAATGCTACATCACAAAGTACATTTCCAAGCTGTGTCATGCCATATACGCGAAAGTTTTTTCATCCTGAACAAACCCAGAAAATCATGAACTGGTTCTATTATTCAAGAGAGTCTCTGGTAGACACACAATCATTTTGGAAGATGAGGGAAAGGGTCTGGGTAATGTGGGACGAGACGGATGAAATCAGCGTTGGATAATGTAGTAATGAGTAGGTAATGAGGTTTGACGGAGGGGTGTGGAGTCTTTCGTAAGGGAGCCCAGCGGATACATTAAGGAGAGTAATGGGGCACAAACATGTGGTTAACAGGAAAGTGGCTTTCCAGGGTCGAAGGTTTGGGGGCAGTCATCTCTCATTAAAGATGTGCATGTATGATGTAATATCCATCTACAAGCACATTAAGGTTTGATATACATGTATAAAACTTGGGGCGGGTGGGGCTACTTTTTCAATTTGGGGCAAATTTGTTGAAAACATTATGCTGAAGGAATTTCTTCAAGGATATACATGTATGGAGTATCTCCATTTACATGCACATTATGTCTCAAAATACATTTAAAAGACTGAAGGCGAGGCAGGGCTACTTTTTCAATTTTGGGCAAATTTGTTGAAAACAATGCAATGAACGATACACTACAGGAGAGTGTTGCAGGTGTCAGAGAAAAGTCCTGAATCCCCCCCCCCCCCCCTAACAAATACATGACATGTATTATACAATACAGAATTATCTGTCGATAAGTCTTTTTAATACACTCATCATGTGCAATTTACAGGCATGGCTTTGTGATGGAGGGGCAGGGGTGAAAGTAAAAAGAATACATTAACGTTTTTCTAACAGACAAAGAAAAATTACCCCCAAAATTTATTACCATTTTTATCTGATTTTAAGGTGCCCAAAATTAATTTTTCATGATGACGTAACATGTTTCAAATATTATCATGGTCTCTTTTGTCAACTGCAAATACTACTTATCAACTCCAGTATAATGGCATGATCATAAACTACATAGGCAGAAAAAAAAACCCTTTACCTATATTTGCATCAAAAATATCTATTTTTCTTATCTTTCCTACATTGGTTAGGATAATACAAAGACCTATCTGTGTCATACATCTGCTTTTTTTCCTCATCACAAAAAAAAGAAGAAAAAAAAATCATCATTATTAACCCCATTCTTCAAGCCAGCTCTAAATGGCTGGGGGAAGACGCCATTATAGATTTATATGAGAGCTGCCAACAAACGCTGCACGTGTATCTATTTCCCACCAACGGCATAAATCCATCTTTATTTTATAGGGCGATTGTAATCAATATCATTTACGGACAGTCATACACTCCACAAACGGTTTTACGTCTTCACTTCGTTGAGGGTTTATTTATCATCTTCCCACATTTTGCGGAGAGGAGGAGGAGAGGAAGGTAAGGAAACATGACCTACATTTGATGGGGACACAATTCAAACTAATGCTTCTTTGAAATAGGACTCTCTTGAATCATTTTGATACAATTCAGTGTGAAAGTGGATCTCTGTACTAAGATCTTGCAAAAACTTACATGTTATTAATGGTTTTATGATTTTGATCTCAATTTCTTTCTTTGCAATGTATCATCAATTGCATATCATGTTTACAATACATAAAATAAATATACAATATATAAAATTAAGTAAATATTTATCTAAGAACTTTAAGATTAAGTAAAGAGTTATCTCAGAACTTTACTATGAAGTTGCTTGTTGGTGTCCTTCACGTTAACATTGCCTCCCCTCCCCCTTTTTTCCTCTCTGTCTCTTTCTATTTGCTCTCTGCAGCAAATGTGTTGAACCTAAAATTGCCATTTTGGTATGAATTGCATTACTTCATGTCATATGATTAAATCTATTACATAATTAGATATTAGAGAACACATACATGTGAAGAGTTGACTTTCTTCAAGAGAAATTATGTTCATTTCTAACAAATCTGAATCCTGATCCAAGCAGAGAATCTACCCGTGAAGTGCTGACGGTGCGACTTCCTTCCTGAAAGGACGCGGATTTTGTCACCACTCAAACTTGTAATTAAATGAAATCTCATAAGTCTCGCCCGTACCCCCTCGTCACGTCACGCAGAGAATCACACTGTGTTTATGTGTTTCCCCGACCACAAGCAGATATTCATGCTACGCTCCACATGTGACGCTGTGAGTGCATGCGGTGGACAGCCACAACAAACAACCAACGCCACAATAAAAACTTCAAGACTGTTGATGTAATTCCGTTGCCATGGTAAAGGCTCCTTCCTGGCTGGATGTCTAGTGGTTGTTGTTTTTTGCTGAGTAGATTTCGGAGAGAGTTGGGTCAAGTCGTGCATTATGGAATTGTTGCAGAAACCGCCACTATTGTCATAGAGTCTATACATTATGCAAATCATATTCAGCAAAAGGATTATAGAGGATTACAAATTACCACATTTACTTGACAAAAACCATTCTTCTTATTATCCATTATCAATATCAGCATTGTTATATCTTATTGCTATCATTATCATTATGTTCATCTTTATCATCTTCATATTGTTCTTGTAAAGGCAAGAATAGGGTTATTATTGTCATTCTGAATGGGGGAGAAAATTCTCTTATAATCATGAAATTTGAAATATCCAAAGAAAAGAAAAATTATAAATACTTAAAGATATGAGATTAATATGTTCATGCTAGACGACAAAACAGGAAAAACATTTTGGAGAATAAAAATACACCATATTTGGTTCATTTCAGGACAGGTTAAGTAATACATACTCATTTGTTGTAATGCATATTGCCCCATCCATCAATTTGATAAAGGTTTCAGCCAATGAAACGGCCCTTGAAAATGCAACATCAGTTTCTTAATCCAAATCAATGCAATCCTGAGATATTTAATGAAAAGGAGATTATACCAAAGTTCAGCTTAAATTGCAAAATAATACATCCTCTATTTGTAGGTTCATGGAGAATTTTAATACACCATGCACCAGACTCAAGTATTTCCTACTTTTAGTAATCCTGTTAATTCAAGAAAGGGTGTCCCTTTCACAGGAAAAAAAAGATCTAGTAAAAACCACAGAAAATGGAATAATATACTGTGTTAGAACTTCCCTTCCAATATTAGAGCTGGAAACTGACTTTAAGTGAAATAATAACAATCATTAGACTTTGAGGACTTTGCATCGCCACTGAGAGGGACAATACGATTATGAATTAGACTATGCTCGCTGATTTTCAAACTTCTAATTAGGATAGTTTTTCCCTGTTCCTGAAAGTGTATGTAAAGCTATAACTATGAAATTGCATATACATTAATTTTAGTGTATACTGCTGTTTCCTGCTGAGTTTCATGATTTTTGAAAATGGGAAACCCTGTATTTTAAAGGGATAGTTCACCCTGAAACTATGTTTGTTTCAATAAAAGCAGACACATGAAAAGAAATATATTAGTGAAGGTCTGATGAAAATCCATCTGTCAGAAAGTTATGATCTTTTAAAGTTTTGATTTTGTGAGTTCACGAACGAGGTACCCTATCACGTGTTGTGTACAAATGTTTTTCGAAAAAGTGCATTTTCTCAATAAAGTATGCATACTTTTACCTGTGCATTTGGTACATCATCATGTTTTCATGCACACATCTACATGACAAAACATCATTCCATTGTCAAAAACAGACAAAGAACAATTCATGGACTTATATTGTACACAACATATAAGAGAGCACCTCGCATGTGGCATCACAAAATGGAAATGTCAAAATCTAATAAATTTATGTTTTTTTCATGTTTTCTGCTTTTATTGAAACTAATTAATTTTCAGGGTGAACTATCCCTTTAAGTTCAATGCATAGAGTGTACCCCGCCCCTCCAGCCATTGATCCCTTAATTGAAAAAGGGATTTGTCAAATTACTGTTTGATGTCATTTATCTTCACTACTAAGCTTAACAATAATGAAAATAGACAGGTAATCAATGGTACAAAGCTTTAAAGGTGGAGGTATTCTTTTTACAAATTAAATGACATATATATATAGAAGAACATCTACATTTTAAGCATCTCTCTCTCTCTCTCTCTTTCTCTATCTATATCTCACTCTCTCTCTCTCTTTCTCTACAAGTATGTCTCTCTATGTCTTGCTCATTTCTCTCCCTCTGTCTTTCTCTCTCTGTCTCTCTCTGTCTCTCTACAAGTATGTCTCTCTATGTGTTGCTCATTTCTCTCCCTCTGTCTTTCTCTCTCTCTCTCTCTCTCTCTCCCTCTCTATTCCCCCCACTCTCTTTCTCCATCTCTCTCTGTTTCTCTCCCTCTGTATCTTTATAGTCCTTTTCATACACTAAAATCAAAATAATACAGCTAATAATACTGATGCACATTGGTAAGAAAGACAGCGTTCATATACACCAAACCTCGCTATCTAAACTTGGCATATTAGATTTTTTAATGATTAATTTTTCTGCAAAAGGGACACACTTAGTCATTGGCGGTTGTTAAATACAGGTGCAGATATAATTAGATTTAGAGTATTTATTATAACATTTTGACAATGTAAAAATAGCAGGTGCATAGCTCTATGTCTCCAGTGTCTACCTATCACACAAATGGGCCAAAACTTGCCTGGCATGATTTAAACTAAGTTCTAAGCTGTTGTGTGTCATCAGCCAGGGACAGCGGGGCAGATTCCGGCATTTAGGAAGTCCCTTTGACGCGGGGGTAAGCGCAGAACAGGTCCGGTAATTGTTGGTATCCTGTCTGAATCAACTGACCGGAGTCATCTAAGGACTCTTTCCCCAAATGCTTCCATTTTCTCCTGGTTTTCCCTGCGCTTTGCCCTTAATGAAAAGAGCCTCTTCCCAGGGTACTTATGCCGTTCATAAATACAGTCATACCGTCTCAAGGAGTTGACTGCATTTCTCTAGACGTCCAGTATTACGGTCCCCAGCTTGCTTTTAAACGTGATTAGGCTTATGCATTATAATGACTGTCCATTTCAATGCATTGGTCTCCCATTAGAGATTCAATGGTGTGCTGAAGAAGAACATGCTGTATTTCAAAACTCAATTTTATTCTGTACTGGTATCATTCTTGTGATCATGAAGCCTGTTAGGGCTCATATCCACAGTATTGTGTTTTGAAGAATCAAGGATTGAACATTGAAAGAGATATAAAAGAGACAAATAATTTGAACATGACCCCACTTCTGCTGTGTTATTTTTAATGATGCATTACCTTTGCAAAATTGTTTGACTGTAAGATAATCATGTAAAATAATATTTCAATTTATCCTTTGTGCTTGACAAAAGTAAAAACACTTCCAAGGTCATGTTGTTTGAATCCTTGCTGTGACTCACTGAAACTCAAAACTGAGAATACATGTTGTGGGAATAGCTCAAAGTCAAATGATTATTTTTCCAGGGTAAAATAACAATAGTAAAGCTAGGTACAACATGAACCAGAATTTCACAAGAGGACATTATTCTTGTGGGGCCATTTTCACAAAGCTTTACTAAGCCCAATTGGCTTCTAAATACCATAATAGAGCTCCATACATTTTTAGTAAGTAGGCTAATAAGGTTTCATGAATATCGCCCCTGAAGGATGTTGTCTTCTTATGAAATTCTGGTGCACATTGCACAAAGCTTAATCATTTAACCAAGAAAGACAAGAAAAGAATATACATTTTGAGACAGACTGAAATCATGTGTGCGGCGGTGTGCGAACACACCCGAAGAAGACTCACCTAAAATGCCTTGTGTCTGGTAAGGCCCTGTCGAGCGGAATCTGATCACTCCTCACTTGGTTGAAAGCGTGGCGGGCATACGGGTCGCTGCGGGATTCCTCCCTCTTGGCATCCACATACTCCACCGTGTCAAAGGGCACCACAACAGGGTAGTAGTGGAACTGCAGGAAGAGACAGACAGGGGCACCTTCAAATTTCATTTTCTATAAATTTTCACCAAAGCATACAAACACACAATACAATGTGTTACATGGAAAAAGGCGAAATATAAATATGAATATAATTCAACATTGTTCTAAATTATTGCCAATAAATAGATTATCTTTATTATTTAAAAATTGTATGACGTCGGCCCATCTATAAAACTATGCTTGTATGTTAAAATAAATTGGATGGGCAAGTATGAACGCAACCCCAGTGACACTCAATGGATCAACAGCTGATTTATACAACACTCTTTCTACGATAAAGAAAATACCTGTACATTTCTTCACCAAACTTTGACTTAAAACACAAGTTACACTGTTACAATGTAGAGGAGAAGCATTTGAATATTTTTTTGGGAAAACATACATATTTTTATATAAAACTCCAATTCAACCCCTCAAAACATTTAAATGATTTGTCAAACATATATTCCAGGATAGATCTGCTACCCATATACACACTCCTCTAGCTAATCTCTGCAAAACTTGGGGCAAAAAAACAACAACACTACTGCACAAAATGTTCAAAGAATCATTGCTAGAATACTTGATTTAAAACCATCCTCTGCTGTGTTGAAACAGGTCATTAATTCCACTAATGCCCTCATTAATGCCCATTTCTCCTTTGATCGTATTTTCAAGCCACCTCTACATGACAGAAATTCCTATACCACCTACAAAGGGTGCATTTATGCTCCATTTGCGAAGGCAAAATCAGCGTTTTTAAACACTGATTGAAAACGCTCATCCAAAATGAGGTTTACGAGGGTGTTGTTCACTGTTGAGTTGAAGTCATTTAAATGTGTATACATTCAAAATGAGCATGAACGAAACCGCATTTTGAACTAAACGCATATCAAAATGCTGATTTGGGCTCCCAAAAAGTGAGCATAAACGCACCCAAAGTCTGACCGAGGATGTTTGAAGCCAGCTTGCTTCATACAAATGTTGGGAAAAAATGGTTGGTCTGAACACGTATCTGGCATCACATGCAGGGCACATCAGGCAAGACTTGTCATTTTAAGCAAGAGCTGGAGAAAATGCACATTCAGGGAGAATAACATTTGTCGACAGGAGAACATGTGGACAGCATATTTAATGTGCACATCCACTTCACATAGTTGACAAACAAGTACATATGTGCGTCTTTGCCTTGCATGACAAGTACATAACTTTCCCACAAAATGCAGAGGACTATAACCTGCCTTAAGTTTGCTTAGATCGATCGACATTGTACATTGCATTTTTGTCTACCTTATCATATTCAACCTTAGAGATAACTTGTTAGTGTGTTAATCATTATATCAAATGAAGAGAATATTGAATTGCTTACCAATAAACCCAACTTCAATAGTTTGTATAGCTCCGGATTGTCGAATATTGCATATCTCGAATTTCCTACCTGTTTATGCCTGAGAAAGAACAGTTGAATCAAATCGATCTGCCTACCCAACCATAACAGCATGCCTGAATGCCTCTGTTATTCTAAGTTTGCTTACTCTTCTGAAAAAAGTTTACATGTCAAGTGATTCATTAAAAAGTATTTCACACTTGTCAAATTTTAAGAAATCATCTATATTTCACTCCAAAAATAAATCGACACAATTTGGGACATGAATGATTGATTAAGCTATGTTATCAGATACTGAGAGTTTGCTGGATCCAATAATGCTAGATCCAGTAAAACATACATATCCCTTCGAGCAGCATTTGGACTGGCACAAAAGGAGTTCAGTTCAAGACCAGACAGTGTATTTTAAGAGTGTGAGCTCAGGTTGCAGTACCCTGTACATTCAACCCTAAAGCTCATGAGAATGTTTTGTGCAAAACCGGGGGAATCATGAGGAAACCATTAATCACGGCTGTAACTATAGGAGTATCATGAATGATGCCAAAAACGTTCCCCCATGACACCTGCCCACCAATCATTGCCTCCCTCCCTGACATCACCTTAATGCTTTCATGGGGAACTAGTTGCGGGCTGTGGTTTTGAGGAGAGTCGTTTCATTCACGATTTAGCAAAGGAAATAGTGTCACTTACAGTAAAAGGTCACCCTCATAGGATAATAAGATTTTGGATAATAGGATAAACCCTTTCAGTACCAAGCACTGCCAACCTTATTTCAATAACAACTCAGTTTCTTGCCCATGGGACTGGGTGGGCTACTGTAAATCATAGAAGCCGTAGGGAAATCACGAGCAGAATGGAACATCCAACCATTTTGTATTCCATGGAGTATGCATCATAACATTCAAATTGTGCATGAATGGAGTGAATCTACGCCAGTTGAGGCTTTCAACCTCCCCCTCGTCAATCAGACATCTGTTACCTATTCCCACAAAATGCCCAGAAAAAAAGGAAATCTACTTGCTGCAACTCTCTGCATGCAGAAATTGAAAACATTTCTCGTGCCATCTGTCCCTCCGATTCCTGCTCAAGATGTCACGAAGATTTGGATCGGCAGGTTTTGGAAGTCACAACCCCCCAAACGGGTCGACGAGAACCTCGTAGAGGAGAGGGGTGAGGAAAGAGGACCGTCCGCGACGGTCGTACCCCCCAGGACAGGGAAACGGTGTCATCCGCCGAGTATTAGCGCATGTCATCAAGTATTTATCTTGACCCGAAATATCCCGCACAAGCTTACGTTAAGCTATGTGTGATCTGGAAGCTTACTCCAAAGGAAACCACTCGCTCCAGGTGCTATTTGTGACAATACATTTCCATGGTTGCCTCACTGAATTTGCCACATCTCACAGCTAGCATATCACCTATTGTAATTGTAATGGTGTTAATAACCAATGACACACATTTTGTACCACCACTTTAAGATATTTTAAACACCCAATACAATCTACCAGCATGAGAAGGAAATGTATACTAATTCTTCGTCTCATCTGGATGCAATCATTAATTTCAAAAAGTTTTAAAAATCAATTATTTTGGGTTACCTTCATTAATTTTATTCGACGTTTCATAAATACAAACAGTAGAATCATAGTGAAATATGAACATAATCAACACTCTTTCAATTCTATGTGTACTATTATGGGCTGCCAGGGCTGGAGCAATCATCAATTTCAAAAAGTTTCAAAATTCATAGAAAAGTGACTGGGAAAAGAAGACTAACTGAACTTAGTTACAATAGTGGGTGACTCATTCACGCAGACACTATAGAGAAAGAGGATCAGTCTGAAAAAAACCTAGATAACAAGGTAAACTGGATTGCCCTGCTTAGAGGGTAGCACATGTCTGATAGGATATTAAGATTAACATAAATTGACAGAAAGAACAGCCAGATTTTTGAAATAAAAAGCTGCTTAGATGATGCACTGAAAAGCACATCTCAAGCTTTGGGGACAATAGGGTGATTCAAACTCATGTCATATATTTCCTTACTCAAAGATAGAGCAGAACAAAGTATTTCACATACATGCAAGACTTGAGTACTAGTACGCATAAAAGTGCTAAAATACTACAGCATCCACAAAACACTTGCTAACAAAAATGCTCACAACACATATACAAGTACATGCAATGTGCAAGTTGTACATATCATCGTTGAATAACAATATAAGTGTTGTCACATGAAAGTGCATCAAACTTTGTGAATGTGCCCATTCATACTGCAATGGCTCTGGAACCCATTTCCAAAAAGATTACCAGTAGGCTATTTACCAGTTGAGGGTTGATTCATTTTTAGATGACAAAACCTTGAGGAAGATTTGAAGTACTGTTTTGGTTTCTGTAAATGCCAACACAATGTTGTATACTGTTCTGGTGAAGCGATAAATACATTTAGCCGATCAATGCCACACTCACATCCTTCAAATATGCTCAATATGCCTGTCAATTTATCTATTAACAACATAAAATGTCCTTGGTTATCCTTTTATTCATGTTAATTGGAATACAATTTTGGTTTCTGTTAATGCCACAAAATAATGTATGTTCTGGTAAAGTGATACCTGTAACCACTTTTAGCTGTTCAATGCCACACTAGCTCAAACCATTCAAATTTGCCCAATATGTTTGTCAATTTATCTATTAACAAGATAAAATGTCCTTGGTCATCCTTTCATTAATGTTAATTGGAATACAATTTTGGTTCCCGTGAATGCCAACAAAATGTTGTACGTTCTGGTAAGGTGATAACCACTTTTAGCTGTTCAATGCCACACTCACACCACTCAAAGATATGCTTGTCAATTTATCTATTAACAAGATACAAAGTCCTTGGTCATCCCTTTATTCACATTAATTGGAATACAATTTTGGTTTCTGTTAATGCCACAAAATGATGTATGTTCTGGCCAAGAGGTAACCACTTTTAGTTGTTCAATGCCACACTCACACCATTTAAAGTTGCCCAATATGTTTGTCAATGAAATTGACATATTAAGCGGGTACAAATGTCCTTCGTCATCCCTTTATTCACATTAATTGGAATAAAATTTTGTCTTTATGCATAGGACCATCTGCTATATCATGGAATCTATCAAAAACATATACTATTTACCCCTACACATGACACACAGTGACACCTATTTTGTGTTCCAACATCCTTCAATCGGATCAGAGGTGTCCTTCCACTTTTATGCACTCCTTCTCTTCCTGTCGTCTTATGTACTTCTTTTGTACTTCTTTTTTTCCGGCCTTTAGCTTTATATCTGGATATGTCCTCCTAGCCTTCCACCAAAGAATGACTGAGCTTTAGACGGCTTCCACTCCACTGGAGTGGAATCACATCAAAGAATCACATCAAAGGATAAAAGCAAGCCACTGGCTATATACCTCACCTCCTTTCCTAGAAAAAAGACAGATCAAGAATATATATCATGATACAGTATCATCATCACAAAAGGAAACAACACACAGAGCTGTTTATAACACTTTTTGATAATCATAATCAACAACTTTTTTTTCCTTGTAGATCATCGTAAGCCCTTCAGTATGATACAAGACTATTCCTCCAAAGGATTTCTGTGTGTAACTGCACAATGGGATAGTGGCACATTAATTCTCAACAAAGGTTGTATTGCAGAGGAGTGGGGTACACATTCAAGGGGCGCATAATCTATTGAGCTGCCCAGGCAGTATTATCGGTATGATCACAGGGCACTGACCATTATGATAGGAGTATGTTTCCTCATAATATGGTATGTGTGAATTTGTGGGAAGCACTCATTATTACGAAGGTTCGTTATTCCGAACGTTGCGCGACAAATGCTCGTATTAATGAACCCTTTTTCGTTTTTGGACTAACGAGCATCGAGGTATACCGGAAAGGCAGTTTACGTGTTTCAGAATTACAAACCTTCGGAATATCGCACTGTAACCGAATTTGTACAGCAAGAATAAACGTTCTTCTGTGAGAACTTGCACATGATTCAGTATTCTTCAAAGGTTCTTACACTGTAGTCCTAGTGATCAGAATTTCTTGCTTTTGTCACATAAGAATGTAGACTCTCTATCAAAACTCAACATGGATCACATTAATTTACCCTCATGATATAAACATACAATACATGAAATCTCAGCTACAGCTTCACCAACCTTTTCAGGAAATTTGAAAAACTATCCTTGTTTGGAAGGATATACCTGTTCGGTAGCTACCATATTATTCATTCATACAAGTTATGTACAAGCTAGTGCACTGGCCAACCGGGCTCTTCCTGCCTCACTGCATCATTGCGGTACGGAGAGCCATAATGTTCTGTGGTATTCATACAATAGCCCTGTTCATATACCATATAGCGCTATCATTACTGATGCACGTAAGCAAGTTCCCAGCGAGCCGCAAAAGCACCGTTCATATACACCCCAAAAGCCGAAATGTTGCTGTGTTCTGGAAAGCTAGCTGGGCTCTCTCCAAACCGATGGTAACATGTTCCACTCAGCCATATGAGCAGTGGGATTAGCGACCGACATGCCAGAGTGCGACGCACAAGGTGCAACATTTACAGCTATTTTCCAGACGCAGTTTATAAGATTCGCTTATCGCAATATTGCGGTATTATTACTAGGTTTCGATCGGCGAAAAAGCCACAAAATAAGTGCAAAAAAAGGAGGAAGCAAATACCGCATTATTTGAGCGATTCCTGTTCATATACGCAGCTATCGGTGATGCATCGGCAAAATTGCCGCAAATGTTCTGCCTTTTTCGCGGATAGGCGGTGTATATGAAGGGGGTTAAAGTTATATCTTTCTTCTGCAGAAAAGCTACACTATCTTTACATCTAAGGTCACGGAATAAATCCCTGCTTTCTATCGTAGTTTTCCTGAGACTCTTCGCAAAATCATCCAACTTCCTTATTTACTACATCCCGAAGCCGAAGGAGTCCCAGATAGATGGACTCCTATCCTAAAACTAAGACCCCTTGCTGCAGGTGTTTCCTGGGCCTTAAAAGGTCTCCAAGGACAACCAATGCAAACATGCATGCACATCCTTCCTGGCCTTCATTAGAGGGGTCTGCACAACACCCAAGTTGGACAAATATTATTAAGTTGGAAATGCCTCTACATTACCCATCCCATGGAAGTAAAGAGCTATTTCTACCCACCCACATCAGATCCCAAAGGCCCTAACCTGTAGTCTATGTCCTAATCCGTCAAAGGAGAAGAAAGTTATTATCTTTGCAAGTTTTGAATTTATGACATCGCGTGCGAGGTGCTCTCCCATATGTTGTGTACATTTTTTTTTTTAAATATGCATTTTCTAAAAAAAAAAAAATGAATCCTTGTACCTGTGCATTTGATACATCATCAGAAATACAGTTTTACACACATACCTGTATAAAAAAAAAAACTCATTCTATTATCAAAAAAAGAAAAAGAGCAATTTATGTACTTAAATTGTACACAACATATGGGAGAGCACCTCACACGTGACGTCACAAAATTGAAATTTTAAATACCTCTACATTAGCCAGCTCAAAACAAGGAAATCAGGAGCTATTTCTGCCCGCCCAAATTAAACCTAAAAGTCCCCAACCTATAGCCTAGGCAGAAGAGTGTATGGACACATCCAAATCTGTTAACTATGTCTAGTAACAAAGACTACACCCTACCCCCAATTGCTGGCCACTCCACAAGTGGGGGTAGAGCATAGTCTTTATTATCAGACATAGTTGTTAATAGACTCGGCCGTGTCCACGCATAATTTTACAGCCTAGAACTTAGTCTACCCAACCTGTTGCTGTTACATAATGTATCATGCAGTCTGCCAATGTTATTCATGTGCATCTTAGGAAAGCTTTCCAAACGATTTCCATGAAATGAAGATGGGTCACATAAATAATTTGTGGCAAGATATCAAGGGAACCCAATATTGCACAAATCAACTCAAATTTGCAAAATAAGCAAAAAGTATACTATTATCTGATGTCAAATGGCCATTCGCAAACATTTTGAAAATGGCCCTTCACATAAATAAATTTGTGGCAAGATATCAAGGGAACCCAATATTGCACAAATTAACTCAAATTTGCAAAATAATTGCCATGCAAACCTTTTGAAGATGGCCCTATTGTAAAGGCATTTCCTTCATCCAATCAGCCCACCATACTGATACCATTAGATCGTGGAAAATACTACATGCTGCTTTGGTACATGCAGAAGAAACTTTGAGCTTTACCGAAAAGCAATCAGAAACAACCATTAGAGTAGAGCGGTAAATCAAACCCATAAGGGAGTGAGTCAAATCGCCGGAGAATCTGCCCATGCCAAAAATGAAAATCTGCTTAATTCAGGAGAGGTCATTCACTGTCGCCAATTCAGCAGGCAGATGCTTCTTGTAGAGAGTCTGCTGCCAACTTCTGTCAAAATGTTTTTTTGTTTTTCTATGTCTAGAAGACAATCCAAACAAATAGAGCATCAATTCATCAAAATGAGTTTCATAATGCAGAGGGCAGAGTCAAAACAAGCTCTCAAGCAATGTTCCCCGATGTCAAAAAGCTTCATGTATGACTAAACCTGTTGCATATGGGTTCCGGAAAAGCCATTTGTTATACAAAGTCTGCACTTTGACAAGTACACAAATCTGGTTAAAAGGATGCTGTCTGGCCTGTGCATGTACTCGCACGAATGGTCATAATAGATTGCAGATTGGGTGCTCAAATGTTTATCTTTGAAAGTATACAGAGAAAATAAACCACCCAAATACATTGAGTTTTAGCAACTATAAGTTACAGCACATGGAAAACACTCTACTTTAAACATAAACTTTACTTAACATTTAAGGACGCTTAGGAGCTGGAACAAAAATCAATCTAGTCAGTTTTGATTGTCATAAAGAGCAAAAAATAATAAACTAAAGGCCAAACATTATCCTGCCCACACAAACAAAATAGGCTGTGTCAACGTGGCTGAGAGAAGTGTGTGTACACACCGGCGGGAACGAAATCAGTGCGGTGGTATCATGTTTAATAGCCAGACATTGAAACGCAGTGCCACTGAACAAAGCGTGATCTGTGAAGTCAATATTAAATTCCATATTCATTCCTCCCCACATCACCCCCTTTCTCCTGAAATATTTAATCTACAGCAGCAGGCTCAAGTCACTAGAGACATTACCTGTATTTGACTGTATGCAAGCAATATTACAAAAGGGCGGAAGGCTATCAAATGTTTGTCTTCATTCAGCTTTTGGTAGAACGCTTTCTGTTTTTCTCGTAATAGCATAACAATTCATAGGTTATATACATTAAGAAAAGGACTGCCCCCCCCCCCTCCCCACACACACACACATACCTGAATCCCCCTACTAAAGAGCTTGTTAACATTGAAAACAAGCTGCTTTCAGAAGAAGAATCTAACAAGTAATAAAGCAGTTACAGAAATGCCGACCTCTTGACATAAAAAGTCAGACTGAATATCCTCAAAAATCATATTTTTGAGTGAAAAATCAGATTTTCACGAAAACTCAACATGACCAGTGGCCTGTTGGCCCCAAGCCAGGAAAATGTTAGAAAAATGTTTTACTGGTAACAATGGGAAAGTGAAATGTTTGCTCTTTCATCTGATCTTCACTCTTTTAATCCCATACCGATTACAGCATTACCAATAATGGGAGACATCTTCGCTGTAAAGCAAATGTATAAGTGGCAACACATGCTATCACAATAGTATGAGAGCATCTATTTGGATCTTAGAATAAAGATCAGCGAAATCACCTAAACCAGACCTGCCAACTTCTGGAGTTCAAAAACTGTATTCTTTAATCCAAGAAGTTGTATTTTACCAACAAAAATGTATTTTAAAAAAAAACGGATCAATGTCTCTTACAGTTCCTACATCAGGCATTTTTTATGGAGCATTGCTTGAATATGCATGATTTTGTCATGACTGGTGTGCTCGATGAACCAATGAACATCCCCAAATTGCTAATGTGAGATGCTGGTAGGATACTTTACAAAACAGAATGGGCATTTCGCCATTGAATATGGCACACACACAAAATAAGATTTAAAAAAAAAAAAAAAAAAAATCATTTTTTTTTTTTTTTTTTAAATCATATTTTTTGAAGGAAAATCGTACTGTCGTATTCAGTTCTAAAAATCGTACTAAATACGACTAAATCGTACTGGTTGGCATGTCTGCAGTTATGACAATTTCAAGTTGACCGCTCCTTAAATTGGCAACACATTTATGATGTCATAGGAAAAGTCATAATGCATTATATCCTCTGATACAGCACCTCTAACTTCATATTTTCACACTCAAAGAATAGAGAGCCAAACTCAACCACAAAATCCCAGATTCATTCCATGTTTTAAAAATTAACTTTCTGTTTCCTGACAATTTTAATTGAACTATCCCTTTAATACACATATAGTACCCTCACAAGCACACCCTCCCCCTCACGCAAGCACACACACACCCACACACACACACACACAAGTGCAAACACACACTACACACATTCATGACGGTGGTTTAACAGACATCTACAATGACATCATTTGGTTGGCAAGAACATGACAACCCATCAGACATCTAAATCTATTCATAAGTAAACAATCAATTTGCATAAAACAGTGCTTATCTATCACAAATGTTTGAGAGTAGACCTACATGTAGATAGCTCCTTTGATGTGAGCATTTATTAACAAATGAACTCAATTGCAGTACATAGTTATTCACATTGTACATGTAGTATTGTACATGTGAATTCATCAATTCCACCCAACAAAAGTTGAACATCTCTGATCCCAATTCTATCATTTACAGGTCTGTTTGAAGTGGACAAATAATTGCTGTCTTTATATAGTTTTTCTCCAGCTCTTATTTCAATAACCTGGAATCTTACCGAACTTGCCTCAACTGAATCTGTGGCAGTTTCAAATTGGATTGCTGAGAACATGTGTCTCTTTATGACAACGATGTTGATATATTCCTGACTTCTTTGCATTATGAAAGAGCTGACCAAAATACCACAGGAAGTGGAAGGAACCAAGGGGAGAGGAAGGGTAGTCTTGTTAATACCAGACCTAAACATAAACCTGTAAGAGTTTGTTCCATTAATGTTCAAAAACCTAGAATTCCCACTACTATAAAATGGGAGTCCCTTCGTATCTACATGGCTCCTCTCTTTATCACTTTTTGTAAGCCTTGTGTTTGTCCCTAATCTTGTTTCTTTCACTTCCCTCCCCCTCCCCCTCCCCCTCTCTCTCTTCTCTTCCTTACTCCCTTTTCAACCAATTTTCAAGCATACAATACACCAGTTCGTATTTAGCTCTGGAGCAAGTTTGGTCACTATGACCTTTCCCTTTTTCATTAGGATAAGCAGTTGATAGAATATATCATTTCAAAAGGAGATGTTACGTAATGTGCTTACCCGACATAGCAATTGGCGATATTCAACCTCTAATAAAGGAACCATCTCAAAACAGGTGACAAGAATAGTAGGCTACGGTCTGTGAACAATTGGGAAAGCTTCTATTACATTGTTTATTGTAAACTAATTGTTGTCGTTTGGCCTGTTGTCAAATACCCCATGATTGAACACCTTGGTGTTCTTTTATAAATTGGATAACAAGCATATTCTAAAATAACTTATTAATGATGATGCTTATCTCAGTGATTTAAAAACCAACAAGCTGGTTTGGTCACTATGACCTTCATTTGCTCATGCGCAAATTGTAATTACGAACTGGCTTATAGGCACTGTCCTATCTAGCCTATGTACTAGGCTGTGAGGTGCATGGACACAACCCAGTCTTTTAACAACTATGTCTGGTAAGACAGACTATGCCCCAACCCCATCCTCGCTCCTCCTCTGAGAAGCTATGTCATCATTAGGGCATAGTCTTTGTTACCAGACATACGTAGTTGTTATCAGACTGGGTTGTGTCCATGCACCTCACAGCCTAGTACCTAGGCTATGTCCTATCTGGCCAATGAACATCTTGAGAGTCCCACTGAAAGCTGATTATGTTCCCTATGATTTGCTGTTATTTTCTCTCTTTTCTTTGTCTTTCGTCCCTATTCTTTAACCAGGGCTCGACACTAGTAGGCACAGAGTTTACACGATCTCCCAAATCAGAACTCGGTACCCCTAAAATCTTGAAAATTAAACAGGCCAGGGGCCCAATAAACAAATATCCTACAAGGGCTGTCCAGACTTCCTTTGAAGAAAGTTAGCGTGGAGCCTTGCTTCAACTTACATCATGTAATGTTTAACATGATCAAAAGTTCCTTTCACTTTTTCCTCTGATGTAATCAGCAACCTTTCAAGCAGATGACAGACAGACACATGCAGCTTTGATCACACATATCACCATTTTACCCCCATGAGCAAAATGCCTGTGAGGAAGAAGCGAGGAGTTAAATATACTGAAACCAGACGGAAATAGAATCGATCACAGCAAAGCCTTCATTGCCACCAAAATTTACTGGGTGTTAAAATTTACATGAGTGAGAGTAAGATGCATTAGAATACAACCTGGGTAGAGATTTATTTCAAAATGAGACTGGGGATCGTATTTGATTGCATCCGACCAGATTTCACCCCCCACACAAAACAAGTCACGCTCAAAGCCTGACAGGACAAATACCTGAGCAGGACCACAGAGTACAAGCAAGTAATGGGTCTGTCTACGTATGGCAGGTATTAAAGAGTGGGTTGTGCAGTCTCCCAAGCAACAAAGCTGGAAAGATTTTCACGATTCGTGTCACGATTGTTCTACACAGTACATGTATATATGTACAGTATGCCACCATCTTCCTTACACTGAAATAAAGAGGTAAAATGACAATCAGTCATTTATCCAGGAACATTTGTCAGATGTTGATACTTAAATCAAGTTGGTGTTTGTAAGAGCCACTCTTTATGCTAGGTTCACACTGCCGATCAGATCAACTCGATCAATCCCGATCAAGCTATTTTGGCCTGATCGCGTTCGCTCGGCAAGGGTATTCGGGGTTAGTCTACCTTGATCGGCATCGCTCCTGCTTCCTTCTCGATAATTTTTGACAGTCAAAAATTATCGAGTAGGAAGCCCGAGCGCCAACAGTTCGGGTAGCGATCGAGAAGAGGTCGAGTTGATCGGGAAACGGTCGTATAGAAATCTTGTTCGGTCGGGATGGAATTTTCCAACCACTTAGTTCCCGATCATCTCGATTTATGCTCGAATACTACACGATTGGTTCCCGATCATTTCGATCCAGGAATCGTCCTTTTCTCGACTGTTGCGACTGTTTCTCGACTGTTGCGCCAACGCTACACGACTGCTAGCGATCTCTACTCGACTGAACTCGATTACGTTTCGACCGACACCAGACCACACTCGATCACATCCCGAGTACTTTTCGACCGCAGTCGATCGATCCAAACGCAACTCGTCGAGCACACGTCTGTTCAGTGGAAATATGTGTCCTATATTTTAAAATGATTTTTCCTTATTTTTTCTCAGCACTGATAAGCCCCGCCTCCAAAATATCCTCCAACTCAAGATTCCCCTGTGACATCATCAAAGGTAGAAATTAGCAGGATAATAAGCAGAATTTATGCACAAACTAACATTGTAATGACTACCTCCACCTGCCCACAAGATCATCACATGTCTTCACACAATACCATCTAACAACCTTTCTTTGGGGAATAATCGTTTCCTTATGCAGTTATGTCAGAAATGTGCTTGCTATGTCATGTATGTGATGCTATTATAAGCACAAATAGTCATTGCAATGTTTAGTTTGTGCATAAATTATGTCTATTATCCTGCTAATTTCTACCTTTGGTGATGTCACAGGGGGAATCTTGAGTTTGAGGATATTTTGGAGGCGGGGCTTGTCAGTGCTGAGAAAAAATAGAGAAAAATTATTTTAAAATATAGGACACATATTTCCATTGAACAGTTAGTGATTTTGTTATATACATTAAGTTGCATCAACAGAAGTCAACATATATTTTGATGACAGGGGCAATTTAAACTTGTACAAATGGATCAATAATATCCAGGTGAAATAATAAACCTATTGTACATAATTAGTACGCTTCTCAATGCATAAGTTTGGACTAAGAAACTTTACTGAAGGCAAGATAAGAGAATAGTTAGTGTCTGCTTTGATTGCTTAAGCGTTGGGAGGGGGTAGCTTAATAAGGCAAGGCTCGAAACAGTAAACCTTATCCTCCGTCCGTATTTACGTCATCACATGTCCGTAATTCCCCACTTTTGGTCGGGGAATAGGGGACATCTATGACAGTACTTTTTTTTTTTTTAAATAACTTGCATCTGTTTGCCATTATCTATGCCATAATGAGGGAATACCGCCCAGGTTCATGATACGATGTCTATTTGATGATGGGACTACTCGTTGTGTTAATACAGAAGTTTGAAATTTTATGTCCGTATTTACCTCGCTCTCCCCTACTACTCCTACTACTACCCCATGTCGAAATTCCTATAGAAACCAGTAGAGAGCGCCTACTGGTTTCTACTGGTTTTTCATAAACCAGTAGAGTCTACTGGTCTGATGAAGAACTGCAAAATCAAACCAGTAGAAACCAGTAAAAACCAGTAGAAAAAGTAAAGTTTAATGGTATTGAAGACCAGCAGAAACCAGTGAGATCTAATGGTTTGAAAAGGAGTGTGGAAAAATCAAAGTCAAAACAATAGAAACCAATATAAACCAGTGAGATCTAATAGTTTCAAATGGAGTGTGAAAAATACAAAGTCAAACCAGTAGAAACCATTAGAGATTGGGTCAGTGAATTCTATTGGTATTGGAGACCAGTAGAAACCAATAGAAACCAGTAAGATCTAATGGTTTGAAAAGGAGTGTGAAATATACAAAGTCAATCCAGTAGAAACCATTAGAAACCAGTGAATTCTACTGGTATTGGAGACCAGTAGAAACCAAAAGAAACCAATAGAAATAGAGATGCTCATGAATATTCATGAATGTATTCATGAGTCATAATTTTGTACTTTTATATGGATAACCTCCACATAACCAGATAAAAGGAATCTTACAAATTAATGATTTCAAGTTTAAAAATAGAATAGTGAATGCCACCTACCTAAGTGAAGACAAGAATGATAACAACAAAAAATGCTTTTCTTAAGATTGTAGTAACCAATATGTTATTGCCTAATAACCGTACTACTATATATATGAAAGTGTGTGAAAAAAATGAGAGGAATTAGGATAGATATAGGATAGGGATAAGTATAGGATAGGATAGAGTTAGTCTAAAACAATATGTGCCTTACTTCGGAAACTTGGATTAACCTAATATACTTTTAAATCAATACATGTATTACATCAATATTTTAATTTTGATTCCTACAGTACTCCTAATGGTCCCAGTAGATATTCTACTGGAATGTTCTAATGGTTTCTACTGGAAATCATTTCACTTTCCATATTCAAACCAGTAGAAAATTTCCAGTAGAAACCAGTAGAAATTTTAATCGTTTTTCTCTACTGGTTTCTACTACTTTTTCGTCCTGGGACTACTACTACTACTACTACTACTACTACTACTACTACTACTACTACTACTTATACAACTATGATGTCTACTACAAATTTTACTACAGTTACTGCAAGTACGATTGCCCATAACGGTTACATAATAAGTGTAATAACATTGATAATTACGAAATTAGAGTTCATAGAAATGATCGTATGGAACTGAACTTGCGCCCTTTTTAGTATGAATAGTGGCTCTATATAGTCTACAGCATGGACAATTTATTGTGGAGGGGGCGGGGCAGGGGTAAGAATTTCCCGAGTCTTGCAAATATTTTAAGAGCGTCTGTCAATATGGTTGATTTCCTTTTTTCATAAAAACCTCTCAACTTTGTTCCAAATTCCATACTCCAAAATCAGACACGACTTGTCGATGATGAGTTCGTGGTATGTACATCTTACAAACGTTCAAGGGGAGCAATATCAAAGGCCCCCCCCCCCCCCAATACACACACCCTACGTCAATGTGCAAAAACACCTACGTAGCTCTGTCGCCTAC
Source organism: Arbacia lixula (assembly GCA_963669155.1). Classification (NCBI taxonomy): domain Eukaryota; kingdom Metazoa; phylum Echinodermata; class Echinoidea; order Arbacioida; family Arbaciidae; genus Arbacia; species Arbacia lixula. Next base: position 29,224,263 of record OZ022577.1, on the reverse strand, counting down.
AACGAAATGAATAGCTGTCGCCAACCAATTCTTCGCTCACTGTGCGAATATGCCGATCTGCCCGAATTAAAATCGTGTAGAAATCGTGTAGACGTCGAGTTGGTCTACGCGGTCTAGTACAGATCGAGTACTTACCATGTATCGATCGTGTATTGATTGAGAAGAGATCGGTATGTTCGAGTGGAGATCGATGTGCTGGTCGAGGAGATGAACTAGAGGAATCGTAAATGATCGGGTGTAGGTCGGAAACGATCGAATAGCGGTCCGGAAGGGATCGTGTTGAAAGACGATCAATCATTTAGTCGAGATTGATCTGGGTAAAATGGGTGATCGGGCTTGATCGAACTTGATCGACTTGATCTGATCGGCAGTGTGAACCTAGCATAAAACCAGCTGCCTCTAATACCAAAACAAGAACATTGAAACAAACTAAATGTACTGCAATAATGCAGAATTTACCAGTCCTTGGTATAAACAAAAATGAAATAAAAAATTAAAACAATTTTCTTTGTTCAAGAAAGTGCGCATTATTCCATCCCAACCAGCATACATGAAGATTTTAAATACAATATTTGTAAAATACTTTCACTAGAATGTTTTTGACGGATGGTCAGAAGAAAGAAATTTGGACAATTCTCCTTTTCAATTCTTTCTCTGCCAACGATCACATCTGTACACAAGTACTACATGCACATCCCATAGAGCAGCAGTTTGCTTAGCACACAAAGGGTGAAAACACTTCTGCAGTGCACTCAAACTGCAGCTCAAAATGAGCTGCAGCTGAGGCCTAACCAAGCCAAACCTACATATCACACCCTCCAACATATATTGACTTTTTCTTATACTGTATAAATAATGAAAACTTATGCAGCTGGCTAACCCACTTTTTGAGTCAAGATGGAAGGGATGTCTCCATTGCTCAAATGCACAAAATAGATTGCTACTTGTATGTTCTCATCCAGGAAATTGATTGGTTGATTGAATTATTTATTAAATCACAGTAAAAGGCCTATAACTCGTTTTCATGGGGGGAGTATAGACAACATACAAGTAACTTGATATTTGAAGCTGTAATCTGTGTAGCAGCTTGCACTAAGAGCTGGAGTGGAATGGTATTGATAGGATAGTAACAATATCAATATACAACATACATGTACACTACAGCTCAAAGGAATTGGTACAGGGAAGGGAAAGGGAAGAAAGGGAAGGAGCTGCAGTTTTAAACCGTGGTATATTTTGTCCAGTTCAGCATGAAACAAGATGCTTTTTAGGTTTAAGCATCGTGTTTTATGCTGAATTGGACAAAATATACCGCAGTTTAAATCTGCGGCTCCTTCCCTTTCCCAATGCCAATTCCATTGAGCTGGAGTGTATGTATGCATGCCAATAAGGATAGCCCATGGCCTATCAATTCTTAAAAAAAAAACATGAATTGTGAACAACATATTACAGGACCAGGATTGCAAATTGATACTCAGAACATCATTAGTTTGTCATTTCACTAATGACAATTACTGTCATCTTACTCAAATTAAAGATGCCCCCCTCACTTCCCTTTCTGTCAATGATTATAACTGAGGAGGCAGACTGAGGTCGCTGGCTTTTCACTTCAATACAATCTAACCTGTTCAGTGTCTGCTTTATTTAGAGATTGGTGGATCAAATGAGAATGGAGAGGCTACAAATCATGAACAAGTCTTACTCCAACAGAGCTCAGAAGTAAGATCAATATACTGTATAGTATAGTGTGTCTAGGCAATCACGGAGACAGACGGACTGAGCCTCCCTGACTGAGATCACGATAACGAGATGAACATGTACAAGAAGCATCCTTGAAACTGGAGATATTTGATCATTGCGATAACTGACAAAATAATGGTCATATAGCAATAACTCAAAGATGAATAAACGATGTAACTCTATGTTTTCCATACCTGCCTTTTTTCACAAGAAATATGCCCCATAGACTAGCATTCAATTTGTCACAGCTTACTGCAGTTCCATGGCAAATCTTAACATCCTTACTGAAATTAGGTCAGAAAATATAACAGTGAGCAACATATTAACAAACATGAAATGTCTGCAAATATGCTATGTACAAGGGCATTTTAACCCTTTGAGTATCAGACAAGATTATTCATGATAAGATTGGTGTGTATTAATAGTAACAGAATACACATGTGGCACTCAGTTAACAAACATGCTATGTCTGAAAAGATACTCTGCACCAGGAAAGTACTAGCTGTACTTGCTAATGGCAATCTAAGTAAGGACAAGGACATTTTTACTAAAGTCAGCATTATGTAGCAGTCTCTATCATCCACGCTACTTGTCGGAGATAATTAAAGGACACCAGGGGGTGTTTCACCAAGCTGTTCGTAAGTTACGAACGAGTTTACAAATGACTGGTGATCCCTTCTTGTGCTAAATCAAATTCTCAATGAACAAAGTGTGGAATCGCATTTAGCACAAGAAGGGATCACCAGTCATTAGTAAAGTCGTTCGTAACTTACAAACAGCTTGGTGAAACACCCTACAAGGTTATGTCTGTCAAATGCAAAACCTAGTTCTTGTAGCACATGGTTGCCTTGTTTAAGTACTATTTAATTTATTCATCTATCTACATGAAGCCTGCTCCACTTCTTCCTGCGTTGCTCTATCACTTCTCCGTTGTTATCCGTCTTGTGCTGTTCTACATGTAGCTCATGGATGTTCAGCTGCCTCATTCTTCAGTGTAGTCCATCCATCATCTACACTCTGTGCCTCTGCTTCTTCTGCAAATTAAATTTATCATCTTTTTCCTGACGCAACTCATAAATTAGTCTTTGGTGCTTACTTTTTTATATGGTGTTACAATCGCCTATAGAGAATGATTATCTGGTACCTTCAAAGAAATACAGGGTTTGAAAAACATCACCCTTGTTTTGCTCTTCTGTCTAGCTGATCTTGTATGACAATGTCAACTTCAGCTTGCTGTGTTTAGATGGAAAATATGGATTTTTGACTTCCATGTGTACTGTCTTATACAGAACAGTGGGCATAAATAAGTTTCACTGATCAGTATGGTAATCCTACAGTGGTATCCTTCTCATTAAGGGAAAGTTCACCCTGAATTCCTTTTGGTTTCAATAAAAGGAGACACATGAAAGAAACATATTAGTGAAGGTTTTACGAAAATCAGTCAAAGAAAAGAAAGTTATTTGATTTTAAAGTTTTGATTTTGTGAAATCGCGTGTGAGGTACTCTCCCTTATGTGTACAAAATAATTCCATAAATGGCGTTTTTGACAACAGAATGATTTTTTCATACAGGTATGTGTGTAAAAAACAGATTTCTAATGATGTATCAAATGCACAAGTTAAAGACAGCCAGTCCCTTTTTCAGATCACCACAAAACCATCGAAACATTGGCAAAACATACAGAGAAGTGTTAGCAAGATCTATATTCACAATTTGAAAGTGATATGTAGTGTAAAATTCAAATAATGCACGTAAACAACGTCTGATTAATAGTCTTTACCTCAGGCTCTTAGCAGTTTGTGTTGAAATATCTGCTTTATTGATTAATCTGTTTATTAAATTATAAAACGCATTATGAAAAACATTGTTCTATGGAAGGAATCATCTCCAAAGTTTGGTAGTTACTCATAAAATTAGGATTTCACACACGCATAATAACCACATAGATACTGTAACAAAGACTAATACTTTTTTCGTAGTACGAAAAAAGTCGGTTTGAAATTTAACGGCTGAATTTTTTTACATATCCAGAAAGCTTCAACATGCTATATTCTTAGAAATGGTCTTGAATCACACTTTCTTCAATTTACGATCGTGAAAGACGATTTCAAATTTTAAGCTTGCAAAAGGGACGGACAATCTTTAAAGGATGCATATATCTTTTTTTGAGAAAATGCACATTTTTGAAAAAAAAATTGTACACATCATATGGGAGAGCACCTAGCATGTGAAGTCACAAAATCAAATCCTAAAAATCAAATAACTTTATTTTCCTTTGACCGATTTCCGTAAAACATTCACTAATATGTTGTTTTTTTTTCATGTGTCTCCATTCATTGAAACCAAAAGAAATTCAGGGTGAACTATCCCTTTAATGCGACATGTCTATCTCATTCACGGACATCACTAATTCCAGACCATTAACCGCTTCTGCAAATTACCTGGATGCGCTTCGATGAGGGTATGAATTACCTGATGTTGATAAAAATCACAAGGTTAATTCCAGATTCGACCTGGCCTTGGCGTACTAGTGAAAGGACCATCTCCGATATACATTTTAATCAGTATTTCCAATTCCCTTTTCAAAACCATCCAAATGAACATCCACAGTTGTTTGTATAATTCCTCAATTTGAGCATTATCTGGTTTGTAGAGTATATAGTACTACACAATTGGCCTTTGAATGAAATCCAATTTAAAACTTGATCGTAAAATTTGACGGGAATAATGGCTAAAAGGTGTGTTTGTTTGTTGGATCTCAGAATTATATGCTCTCTATTTCAGCTTTAACCTTCATTGAGTTTATAGTTGATTGTGGTGACCATTGCAACCCTATCTAAATCTGCAATACTAGTTCTACACATACTGTCAAGAATACTCTTCAAGTACTGAGTCACTCTGAACATCACCAGCAGGGGAATAAATTGTAAGTCTCCTTATTTTTCAAGTAGAGATTTTGAGTAGCTCGCAGAAATTAATGACCAGGTATGACTCTAGGTATCAAAGGCGACTAGATCATGAAAATCCATCAAATGATAAGAAAGTTATGATCTTTAAAAGTTTTAATTTTGTGCGAGATGCTCTCCCATATGTTGTGTAGAATTTTCTTTTAAATATCTTTTTTCTCAAAAGGACATACATCATTTTACCTGTGCATTTGATACATCATTACAAACACATTTTTACACACAAACCTTTTTGAAAAAAATTCCTTCATTAAAAACACAAAAAGAGCAATTTATGGAATCATACAGCACAGAACATATGGGAGAGAACCTCACACATGTGATGCCACAAAATTTAAATTTCAAAAGATGCTAGCTTTCTTATCCTTTGGTGGATGTTCATTAAAAATTCAATTATATGGTTCTTTCATATTTCTGCTTTTATTGAAACCAACTTAACTTTAAGGTGGACTATCCATTTAAGACAAGTGGTAATATTTGACCTCTCCATTGTAATGACTATGCCAGAGTCTTTTCCAACCATTATATACCGGTATGCCTCTATTTCCACCAGAGCTCTGGAACAAGGATGCAATCCTGAAACGAAGAGATATCTCTCAGCTTCCCCTCAATCTTCTTGGGGGTGACGTCTCAGCGGAAATTGCCAGCGAAGCCCGCTTCCCAGACTGGTGCGACATCAGGAGTTCACTCCGGCCCCTTACTTTACACATATATACATGTCTGATGAATTTGATTTCGCTTCCCTGCTTCCTACCGGCATTGCAACACTTTTGGGGGATAAACTGGCTCAGCCGATTGAACATGTGAAGATCAGAGTTGTGGCTGTCAGTCGGTTTGGGTTTCGGAGAGGCACTCTCTTTCTCCCTTTCTGTGGATTTAGGATAATGATGACGTATCACCTTCTCTTCAGTAGCAGTCAGAGACAGCGTAATGTGCAGTAACTTGCTCCTCAGAGACTTCAGAGAAATAGCTATCAAAGTATCAAATTCAATTCTGCTGAACGTGGAATTTTAGTTTCAGTTCTAGTAAATTTTTTTTTTATTTAGAGTATCAAATGGAATTCTGTTGAGCATGGAGTACAGTATTAGATTCAACAGCATACATTCTGAATTATTCATAAAGAGTAGATATGTTCCTCTTTACTCTTAAGAATATATCGGCCCAAACATTTTGAGGATTTGTAATCACTAATTATTCCAAATGTGAATCATTTGAGGGCAAATAACTTCAAGTTCAACAGCAAGTTCCTAAAATGGACAATACATGAATTTTTAAAGACCACTGGCAAGAAGATTACTCACGATCACCTTTTGAAGGCTTTTTTGTCTTCCCGATACAGTACATTCCCTTTGACCAAAACAAACATTTGTCTTTTAACACATTATAAAATCAAAAAAATCCTTTCATCACAGTGGATACACACCCTGTTTTGTCACAATTTATAACATCACACTTTCTCGAATATTTTACATTTCTACCTCTATTATCTCTTCTTTTCCCCTCAATACTTTAAAGCAGACTAAACCAGATTGTCAGAAAACAGTATTACGTGAGACCTGCTGTGCATATCACATTTATAAAACGTCATCCCAGGGATAGAATCCAACTCCACTGGCATATTATCTTAGATCTGTGGTGGAATTGCGTGGTATAGAATTTCTCCACTCTGTGTACATTATCCCTTGTAAATTTGTTTTCAATCGAGGGGCAAGAAAGGTAGGAGTAGAACTTGTACTTTGGAATTTCCTGACATATTACGTCCTAGAATCTTGACTCTGTCACACCCCACCATCTTTCTTTCCCTTCACAATGATCTAGTACATGAAGTCAGCCAATATTCTACCAAAATTGCTCAAAGTATGACAGCCATGTGTGAGACCTTCGAGTGCAAAGATAAATGTATTACTTTAGAACAGTATACTTAATCTAGCGACCAGGAATCATTACAAGTTGTCAGTCCATGGACTAGGTTAGGGCAAGCATAACTTGGTAAACTTGTGAGTATTATTAGCTCAAAATTCTGGTGAACAAGAGATGATATTTTCCAAATCAGCATTTCATTTGTGATCACCTTTAGTATTGTAACAGTTGCTTGACACTAAACTAAATAACAGTTGCTGTTAAGTCTGACAGCTTGAACACATCCTTTTTAAACATCTTTATTTTGTTATCCAGTAGCATGCCAACATGTTAAATATGTTCTGTTTTCTTTTAACCAATAAAAATGAATTACCACATCTCACTTCCATGAGTTTCCATTGCTAGGTTCTTACACAAAGTATCTACTCACACTCCTTTGTTATTGCTTTTTGCTGCACTTTAATACCTGACAACTTTGAGATTTTAACTCCTTACATGCTTTTGATATATGCTTGCATAAGTAATGTACACAAATCACATTAGAGGTCTGCTAATGAGCAGTACAGTTTGTCTGTCACATGAAGAGTTAATAACCAAGTTCTGAGAGTCATTCAAATGAAACCAATAACTGCTTTTATGTTGCAATCTAGAGGTTCTCCAGTGATTACCATACTTTTAGAGGATACCATGAAGCCTATGGTAAGCTCCTTTTCAAAAGCCTATTACCATACCCCCTCCCCTTCCCCCTCCCCTCATCAGCTCCTGCTAAATCCCCACCTCAAAGACACACACACTTTCAGACAATCATTTGTTACCTGATCTGATACCAAATTAAATCTCCCCTCCCCTCATCTGCCTGTGCTAAATCCCCGCCTAACAAACACCCACACTTTCAGACAATCATTTCGTACCTGATCGGATACCAAGTTAAATCCCCCCTCCCACAGTACAGTACGCTAACAATATTTCTCAAGCAGACTGATTCTATTTCCCCCCAATTCACCAAGCCTCACTTGAGATGCGCATCCTTTTACAGCCCTATATAGAGCGAGCGTGGAGTGCGCGCCTGCAGGCACCGGCGTGCAGAAAACTGACTGGGGATGGGGGAATTATGATTTGTGAGTAAGAGGAGCCATTTGAATTGCATGCAGCCCGCTCTGAGGGGCAATAATTCTATGATTGAATCTCTTCAGACGGCGTTAAGCTGTTTAACGATGAATTGATGAATCTCTGGAGTATTGTGGCTGCGGGATTCAAATTAGACGCTTCCCTCCTTTTTTTATACAGATGGCTTCTTGAAGCTGGATCATATCTAATGATTTATCAAGAAGGGCAAGGTGATTTATTCGGCAGGCAGAAGATAATCCTATTTTATATGAAAGTACAGACTGCCCACATGTATACACTAAAATATTACAAAAAGCATTGATTTAAAGCAATGTGCATTAATTTGACAATATCTCATGATTTACAAAGAATGGCAAGGTTATTTATTAAGCTGGCATAAGATAACTTTATATTCTATGAAAGTACAGACTCTCCATATGTACATGTATACCCCAATATATAACAAATGGCATTAATTGATTTATAGCACTGTGCATTAATTTGACAATATCTCATGATTTGTGAAGAAGGGTGAAGTAATTTATTAGGCAGGCATTCGATAATCCTATATTCTATGAGAGTACAGACTGTCTATATACTGTAGCCCAAAACATAACAAATAGCGTTGATTTGAAGCAATGTGCATTAATTAATATCTGATGACTTATAAAGAAGGGCAGTGTGATTTATGAGGCAGGCATGAGATAATCTGGTATTCTATAAAACTGTAAGAAGTAAGACTGTGTATTAATCTCACTCAATGTGTTCAATAGCTGCATATATGAACTAGAATCACTCAAATAATGTTGTATTCACATCCTCCATTTTTTCCACCTATTTTGAAGCTATTTTGCGGACTGATCCTAGTTAAAATACCGCAACATTTCATGCCAAATTATAAACTCCTTCTGCAAAATACCCACAGATGTTGCACCTCGTGCATCGTGCACAAGCATGAGAATCGGTAATCGCAATGTTCATATGGCTTGGCATAACCTGTCACCATCTCGTATTTGCTTTAGCTAAGGGTGTGGAGAATGTCCACTTGTCCAAAACACTGCAATATTATGGCTTTTTCGGTGTATATGAACAGCGTATTGAGGGGCTCGCTGAAAACTTTCCTGATGTGCATCGGTAATAATAGCGGTATTATCATGGTTATGCTACATGTATATGAACGGGGCTTCTGTCTCTCTCTCTCTCTCTCTCTCTCTCTATTTCTCTCTCTTTCTCTCTCCTTCCCCTTGAAATTTGGTCAACCCCCATTTGTCTACAAGTACAAGTAGTACAGCTATTAACCTCTCTGCTTTGTCCTACCCATATCTTCTTCTATTGTCTCTCTTTCTATCTACCAACCCCCTTTCTCCCCCTCCCTCCCTCTTCCTCTCTCTTACTTCTCCCTTCTCTCCTCCCCTCTCTCTCCCTCTCTCTCACCTTCTCTCTCTATCTACAGACATGCTTTGCATTACCTTGTGTCCATCCATACAAATGCAAAGCAAGAGTGCACAGGGGAGCGTTGGGGTATTCCAAAACAGATCCAGTGTCAATGCATTAAACTTTCAGCATTCAGCTCAGTGTCAGCACAACATGACGCCAAAAATAAAGACTGCATCGCGCCACTGCATGTGCATCACTCAACGACAATCTGTGCTTATTCGGCATGGTAGAAGTGACCATAATTATGACATTAAACTTTAATAGATACATGCCAGTACTACATTGCATGATATACATTGCAAAATGCGGTAGATTGAACTATTGTGCCATTATGGATGGTTTTATGTTTCAAAAGGTTCATACAACAACAGGACAAACTATAGAGGAGGGAACCAGTTGATTTTGCTCTTTTAAAAGCAATGTAAATAATGCAATAATCAAGTGCTATCCATCCAGTCAGTGTTCAATGTAGAATACAGTACAAAGAAGAATTGATGAGGATAAAACATAGTGGGAGCCTGAATTGAATACTAGACTTTGCTTTTTATCGCCATGTTACTCTCTAGCAACAACATCAGCAGGAAGGAAAGGAGGCAATGAGCTTTCATGGCAGCTTGCACCTTATTCTAAAGAAAACAGAGGCATGATGGGATAGGCAAGACGCTGGTAACAGCCCGCAACATTTCAACTGCCAAGAGACGTCAATGGTAACGAAGACATCCATGAGCGTACAGGTGCCGCGCTGGACACATTCATGACATTAGGATCTGCTGCACAGTTCCCCCGAGGGAAAAATAAGAGGGGGGGGGGGGGGAGAGGGGAGCGGGGAGAGAGAGAGAGAGAGAGAGAGAGAGAGAGAGAGGATGAAAAAGAGGTGTGACAAGGCTAGGGGGAAGAGACAGAGTAAGAGAGAGACAGACAGAATACCGCAAGGAGAAAGGAAAGACGGAGGTGTGACAGAGTGGGATGTTTCCACAAACCCCAATGAAAACAGTCACTTTGTGTGATCACCCGCCTCGCCTTTTCAATTTGTGAACAGAGCTGTGTCTTTCTTTGTGCGGCTGATTTTCTGTGTGACAGCGCATGAAAAGGGGAATCACTGGGGGGAGGCAACCGATCAATCTCTGATCAATCCCTGCACAGCAGCGGCGTTCCGTGCCTGCTCAGGAACGATCCAGCCAGCTCCCATCACGCTCTGGGTTCAGCTGCACCTCTGAGGGGGAGTTCTGGGGGAGACCAGGGAACTGATTTGATCTTTTAACATTGGGCAAGCTAGTGATGCTTTTGCCTTGAAATCAATAATGAGCTGATTTCTACACCTGAGCACACGCAAGTAACTGCCGAGTGGGCCTAGAGTCAGCTGTTTAACAGGAAACAAGCATCCTTTATATCTGTAATACATTTTTCAACAACCATACATATCTTGAATGTTGATGAAATAATAGTCCTACATGAATTATCAGGTATATGGTGAATATACGCACCATAGATATTTTCTCCACCAAAGGATGTTGTCAATATAGGGGTCTGCAAATACTAGACCTTACAATGTGACGACTCCATATGAACATCAAGTGAAACAAACACATAAAGGCATTATTCAGTTTGACATTCTACAGGAGGTTCTTTCACACATTCTCCATTTTTATATTACGGTATTTACACAACTTTATGTTTCATGCCTGGAAAAAAGGATACACAAAATTCAAACATGTTTAGAAATGGTTGATCTCTAATATATAGTAATGCAACATAAAGATCTATCGCACTCCAATACAAATGAACTTAATAAATGCAGAAAACATATTTTATATAGTTCTGAATGGTTAGACAAATGTACGATCTTTAATCATATCTCTGTCTCCCTTCTCCCTCTTTTACTCTATTCTCAATTTACCTATGATTTGGGTTTGCTGACCAGCCCTTCTTAGCCTTTTAGCAAGGCCCCCACGTGTCTAATACACCACAAAACAGCTGGTGATGGAAGACTGACCTTGCTAGCAGAACAGCCACAAGGGCCTCTTCATATTTGACCTGAATTTCTTATGTAATGTGTTGTTTTTCTCATCATTTGGGTAGCAATACTTATTACAAATGCATCACATTGCACAGGATATCATGTTCTGCATTATGTAACATTGCGTATGCTGTTCGCGTTTCATTCACCCACTGCAAGAGGCGTTGCATAGGATTTGTCTCATAATATCGCTGCACTTCTTGGTGTGATAACCTTGCCAACATGAATAATGCACAAGATTAACAGAACATTACTTCTTAACACTTTGCTTGCCAGACAAACTTAATGTCTATGGAATTTGTGTGTATCGCTGGTGAAAAAAAAAATAATAATAAGTGTCCTCTCGAAATAAAAACAGAAAAGTCCCTCACGGCTACCTTTGCTGCTCACCGGACTAGTCTTCTCCTGCCAGCAGTTTTGTGGGGTAAGGCCTCATTGATAAAAGTACTCCCTGGTTGGTGTTATCCTATTCACACATGAGTATCAGCACCCAACAGAGAGCTTCAGATTTCATTCATGCTTGATGTGGCTGGTCGTAATGATGAGCCAGGGCACAGCTATGAGTGACAATGCACACGGAGGCCCCTTGGCGTGTGTCAAGGACAGACCAACCTTAAACCCCTCTATGCAAGACAAAACACTACTATATGGGGCTTCTGTACATATAATAGTGCTAACATGTGACCAGTGGTACGTAAAGAACTACCTGACAACGAGCTTCACTCCATTGTAGATCAGAATTGATGAAATCACAATGACCCATTACCACAGTAACCACACGCTTAAAAATCAAATGTTGAATCGAGCGTTTTCAAACGTGCTGAAAAAGGAAAACGCTACTGTAGCACTTATAATGCTAAAGAAATGGCTGGGATATGTCACGCACGGTGAATGCGCTGATTTCACACTTTCATAAGTTTGCTGGATTAGGCAATTTAAAAGTGCTGGGTCACACGAATAAACTGATTGGTCCACGTTACATGTGACGTCATGGCCTAAGCGTCATCAAAAAGCGTCCCTTGCTGCGATCCACGGCAAAATTTCAAGCGAAGCTGATGTCATCCTGCTTAATCTTCGGGAATCTGGTAAGTGATACTCTAATCTTTAGAAATCTACACCACTGAGAGTTAAAGGTATCATTGATTTTAAATTTGGTAATATATATTTAGGTTATAGAAGTCTTAAACTAGTGTTTTGTGGGTGTCTTAACATTTATCTCGAAATCACTCTGCGGAACTTGTGCACAGTTTGCTTGCATTACTACATGTACTGTGCTCATATCTAAATTAGATTTGGTGTAACAAATTTTTAAAGTGAAACCTTGCACTTAATAGTTCAGATCCTTGTGCCTGCAGATCAGTCTCCCAACCCATTTCTTCTTTATTTTCAAGGGTAAACTATCACTATTTTATAAATCCACTGTCAATTTATGTAACATCAACTATGTAAAATGCAAATCGTGCCAAAGTTGGAAGGTCTAAGTTAATCTCTGTCTAACCCGGGGTCTAACTAAACAACACATCGGCGCGGCTAGGCTCAGGCAATTCACACGCGCGGGGGTTCCTGTCCCGGTTCCTGTTAACCGGTACGGCCAGTCGTGCAGCTTTCAGATGCATTTTGTGTGCTACTGCTAAGTGCTAGGTTATCTGAAAAAGAAAATAACATTTTATTTAACCAATTAGGCCTAGATCTATTTAGAGGCCTACCTTTTTACATTTTTTAGGCAAGTGCACCAATACCAACACTAAACAGTAACAGTAATGTTTTGATCAAAATCAACTAGGCCTAGGCCTAGCTACCACAACTAGTACCAGAATGGTGTTCCAGCACAGCAAGAAACATGTTAAAATGAGTAGACCCTAGTAATACTTAGATCTCTAAATAAGATATTGATTTTTTTTTAATTTTGAAAATCTGCCACATAGTATTAATACTTCTCTTTACACTTCTCTTTAGAAACGTGGAAGGGATTACAATATTGAAATTTGGAATTAATTTGCCAACCAAATCAATGAGAGTTTTCACATAGATCTATAGATCTGTGCATTAAAATTTAAAAAAAATGAAAAAAAAAAAGCTTGAAATGTGTGAATGGAGTGAACAAAGTGCATTTCAGTGCTCACAAACACTCATAGTTATGTGTGTCCTTCACTATAATGAAAAGTACCATGCAATCAGAATTTGATTGAAATATCAATGGAACAGGATTGTATACACTGCAAATTTAGCCTAAATGGAACTTGGGTAAATGATGACATTGAGATGTACTGTAGATGTTTTTAGGTTTGTCAAACAATCCATTATCATGGTAATCACAGTATTACTTACGTCTTGTGAAGTGAACTTCCATCATATTTAATGAAAACAATTTCAAATCTGGTACTTTGTCATGGTGATAGTTATCCAAGACATTCTTTGTGTTAACCAGACAAAGGATTTCCATAGTAACTACTTGTTTTCATAAGTTTCTTGTGGAGTGAACCACTTCCAAAATGTTGAAACAGCATTGGATTGTATACAATGAAAAAGATTGACACCCTGATATAATTCCACACCTGTATGTATAGTTGTGGAAAACATTGTTGGACAATGTCATAGTAGCCACAATTTACTAAAACTTTGTCGAGCAAACTGCTGATTTGTAACTTTGTGCAAGACTACACATGAGTTCTTGTCATAGTGTCATCATCGGTAGTTCATATTTCCACAAAAATCTTGGTAAGGGGAATACTTCTACAATTTGAAGCAATAGTGGTGTTGACGTGTGCATTTACATATTTCTGATTTCTCTCCCATTTCGTGCATATACAGCTATCCCACAAAAGAGCTGCTGTTGCCAAGTCAATCATAGAAGCTTATCCTAGCCTGTGGTCTACATCGTCAAGGAGGCCATATGTAAGTGTTGTAATTTTCACACATATGGGGCAATCTATGTATCAAATTATAGAGGAAGAGTAGCTCTTTGAAATAAGACTTAAAAAGAGAAAATCCATTTTAAAAAAAAATCAAAGTGAAGTACCCCCTTAAATGTTGATCCATTTCTTTTTTTTTATTCTGTGTCCCATCATTAAAAAGTAATATGCAAATTAACATCTTTTATATATACAGTATATACATATATCTCATAAAAGTTTCTTTTCTATTCACAATCCTGGTGCTCCTTTACTGAAAAATGGGTGGTTGAATGTAGATTCATTTATTCTTTGATTTCCATGTTCCATCTTAAACATCTGATTTGCTTACATTCTTCATATATCTCATTAGATTTTGTTTTCCTATTCACAATCCTGGTGCTCCTTAACTTGAGAATGGGTGGTTACTATGTACGATCCTGGTGTCTCTTTTTCAGGAGATGGGTGGTTGAATTTAGATTCATTTATTCTTTGATTTCCATTTTCCATCTTAAACATCTGATTTGCTTTTATTCTTCATATATCTCATTAGATTTTGTTTTCCTATTCACAATCCTGGTGCTCCTTAACTTGAGAATGGGTGGTTACTATGTACGATCCTGGTGTCTCTTTTTCAGGAGATGGGTGGTTGAATTTAGATTCATTTATTCTTTGATTTCCATTTTCCATCTTAAACATCTGATTTGCTTACATTCTTCATATATCTCATTAGATTTTGTTTTCCTATTCACAATCCTGGTGCTCCTTAACTTGAGAATGGGTGGTTACTATGTACGATCCTGGTGTCTCTTTTTCAGGAGATGGGTGGTTGAATTTAGATTCATTTATTCTTTGATTTCCATTTTCCATCTTAAACATCTGATTTGCTTACATTCTTCATATATCTCATTAGATTTTGTTTTCCTATTCACAATCCTGGTGCTCCTTAACTTGAGAATGGGTGGTTACTATGTACGATCCTGGTGTCTCTTTTTCAGGAGATGGGTGGTTGAATTTAGATTCATTTATTCTTTGATTTCCATTTTCCATCTTAAACATCTGATTTGCTAACATTCCTCATCGGGGGGGGGGGGGGGGGGGACAATTTCATGCAATTTCATAATAACCCCTGCCAGGGTTAATTTGTTGAACCTGCCAATACCAACACACTGCCATTCTTCATTGTCTTTCAGCCTGGTACTAGCATCGAATCCTTAACCAGAGAGCAGCGCAAGGAAGGAAATCTCAAGAGAAGCCAGCCGTACCTGCTTGGAATAGGGTGTTGACGTCTTCCAACCCAGTTCTTTGTCATCATTGATGAGCGGGCAACCCTTGCGGAAGAGATGTTTCATCAGCTGTGGATGTCATGTTCAAGTTACACTTTGTATTCAACATCCACTATGCCACAGAACTGAAGGCATTCTATGCCTTTCTGGAGCATTATGTGTATGAAGTTGGTCTGCCGAACGATGTCATCCCAGCTCGTGCATCTGAGCTGATGTCTAGCATCATGGCCATTAGCAGCAACAAGTAATATCCTTGATCTGCATTGGTGTGATGTGGAGAATCTTTGGCATGGAACTATTAGTACCCTAATGTAGAGTATAGTTCTATCAGAATGTTCCATATTTTCATCACTCAGTGTTACAGGGTGTAGTTGTAGTGTGTCCCAGAAAAACAAAATCGGGTTTCAAAGAATTTTTTTTTACCATCAAAATAGATCGTTTACTTGATGATTTATACATGTTTGAAAAACTCTGACCTTTTACTTCAATTTAATCCTTATCTTACTATTCAAATTTTCTTCATAGTTGAAATAGAAAAATAGAAGGTGAGTAAGCCAAAATTCCATTGGTTCAAAGAAATCTCAAATTTGATTAAACTTTTAGGAAGGAGAAAAAACAGATCTTATTAGAACTCAGACTTTTCTATTTAACATGTATGTTAAATATATATATTAGCCATTCCGTGTAAGTGTTGCGGGAGTCACGTCTGAAAAATATCAATATCAAAATTACATTCCCAAAAGACGACTTTAATCTGGACCGTCAACTTAATGGCAAGAAAAAAAACATGTTTTTTCCACAGGCATTCTTCAATCGATTATTTGAAGTATCATTGTAGAGAAGAATACATGAATATTTTTGTGACTTGTTTCTTGTCTTCTGTGTGCTGAAAAAAAGTAGATAATACTGTAAAAGTGGTATATTTCGCGGTGTGGAAATTTTCGGAAATTTCGCGTGGCGCACCGCATGCGCGAAAATAAAAACATGCAAATATTTATGATGTTGCTATGCGGGAGTTCTTGCCTTCGTGCGTCCGCAAAATTAAAAAACATAGGAATGCACTTAACTCTGCCGCGCGAGAAAAATTAATCGCGCGAAAATATTCACTTTTACAGTAGGTTGACATGCATCAATTTATTATTGATAATTTTCCATGCATAAGGTTTGAGGTGTTTTTTGTTAACTTATCTGGCCCATATTGACCTGATATACTTATGCCGTGGTGACCAAACTTGGTAGACAGATGTTGCATACTATAACCTGAAGGTCACCACAAGGTCAAAGGTCATGGGAAGGAATCAGCAGATTTTTGAGCCAATTGTTCTTAGCAATTTTCTGTGTCTGCGAAATTAGGTTTTTCTTCATGTGTATGTGTGTACATGTGCACGTTTTTTTCTTCTTTGTTTACCCTTTTATTCATTTAAAGGAGATCTTTAAAGGAAATAAAGGAAAATAGCAAAGAAAAGAACATTTATTTTGAATGAAAGATCATTTTGCATTGAATATTAAAACGGTTGGACATAGGGGGGAGCTTCATGTTTGTGTTTGTTAATATATTATTTGTTTAGTGATTTCATATTTTTTCCATGCTTGTCTTGTAAATAATTCAACACTGTGTTACATGTGTGAAAAGAAACGAACATTTGTATTTGGATTGAAATTTAGCATTTATTTTATGTAATGATTTATTTTGAATGAAATCTCTAATAAAATATTTTGAAAAACAAAAAAGTGGTGTAGGTTTTCGATTAGTGTGTGTGTGTGTGTGCGTGTGCGTGGGTGTGTGCGGGCGTGTGTTTGGGTGTAGGCACTGGGTGGGTGTGCGTGTGTGTCGTGTGTGCGTGTATGTGAATGTACATTGTGAGTGTATGTGCGTGGCTATATAGGAGCAGCTAGGCCCAAAATTCAGCACCTTTTACAGCACTTTCAAAAGGGTGTAATTTCAACATTTTTAATACGCTAAAACAGCATTTAACACGCTAATTAACCCCGTTCCGTGTGCGCGGAAAAAAGCTACAATCCAGCGTTTTTTCCAGCACTTTAAACGTGCTGTATTCTTAGCACTTTCAAAAAGGGTAAACCAGCATTTAAAACGCTGTCACTCCTCGCCCCTATTCAATGTGGTGAATTCAGCAAGTAAAAGGGTGAATTCAACATTTCATTTTTAAGCGTGCACACACAATGTCAAGTCAAACCACTAGGATCTGAGATTTAGTACAGGTGGTAGCCCACTAATATGGGTCTAGTAGACCCATGGTATCAGTTTATTGCTGCATAAGAATTGAACTTAGCTTACCTAGGTACTTGGCTTTGGGTTATTCATTTTTCACTGAAATGTTTGCTGACTAGTAACTTGATGTGTATGCTGATAATACTCCTTCTCCAACTGTATATTGTTACGCGGTTTGGAATTGATGTAGAACCAATATTGTTACATTATGGAAAGGTGTTATTAACATAAATTGGGTGGTTTTAGTATGACTTCTATTTCACAAAATATCACATCAGACTTTTAGTATATTCATCATATCCAAAGATAAGGACACATTAATATCTAAAGAATCTCAAAATGAACAAGTTTCAATTGCTGAGAGTATCATTGATTTAGTCACAGATTAAACAGAACACAAAAAGACGATACTGTCCACTACCTGTTTGAAAGGTTTTCACTTTTGTTCAACAATTTAATACTGGCATTAGAATGTTGACAGTAATCCCCATACAAAAGCTTGGAAGACATTATAGCTATCGGAAGTGGAAATGAATGGTCAGCGTTCAGAGAAGCCCGTGCTTAGAAGTCCTTTAAATTACGGATGATTGGTCAGGACAAAGGAGGTCCATTTGAAGTGCTGTCTTGACAAGACTTTGGGCGACAGAACGTTTCTAATAGCATTCTATACAAGCAGTCTGCGAAGTTGAATGGAGTACTTCTTATGAATAAAGGGAGAGCATTGTAAACATTTATATGGCTTTGCTGGTCTACCCTGCAATACGCACAGTAAGCAAGGTGGAGCCAAGGAAAAATCAAGGCCTCTAACCGGAAGCGTAGGTCGCACAGCATACATGTGGACATTGTAATGCAGGGGCACGAGCAGCTAGCGAACAATTTCGGAATACCCATGAATGCTTCATTTAAAGGGAGTTTACACCCATGTGAGAAATTCAGAATGGAGGGGGAAATGAACCTTAGACATCATCAAATATGCACAGAACAGAGATGATTGGCACAGAATGGTCGGATAAGACACTCACAATTTGAAGAATGAACACATATATACAACACATAACATACATATAAACATTTCTATCATTTTGTGGGTGTTCTCAATACATGTAGTATTAAGCTTTCTATGTACAGTTCCACTTTTATACATGTTACACACAATTGTACATCAAGCCCAATTCAGTCTGCGTGCTGCGATGTTTGATTTTTAATAGAACCTTTCAATAGAACCATTCAATTCAATAGATTAAAATAAAATAATGCATTCGCCTTGAACTATCATGATGCCTTCACGGATTGTCCAAGGCATGGATTCTAAAAGTTAACAGTAAGACATGTTCTCGGGGCTGACAACATACACAATGCACATCAATGTATACCTGTGTACCCTTTGTTGGCAACAAGAATCCCACTCTAATCCTGGCACAATGAATCCTTGATTCCCTAGCACCAGCCAGTAACTGACTATGGAATGGCTACAGATCATTCCAAAGTTCACTTTTTGTTCAACAGTGAAATCTGAAAATTATATCTCCACATAAAACTTAATAATTTTTCCTGTTCAAATATCATGGAATGTACATATAGGTTTGCTAAAGAGTAATATCTGTATATGTGCTGTAAATGTAGGGTGTACCATACCATCAAATTTATTAATGATTTCAAAACATTTTCATGCTGACATTCAAGCTCATACTGTAAGTCCATGGACATCTCAATCCCATGTAAGCCATTCCAATTCTCCAGTAAAACAGTCAAGAATCACACTGATTTACATGCTAGAATTTTTCACTCATGGACCATAAATGAAACATTTTCATGCTGACATTCAAGCTTTTACTGTTCATGGACATCCCAATCCCATGTAAGTCATTCTGATTCTCCAGTAATACAGTCAAGAATCACACTGATTTACATGCTAGAATGTTTCACTCATGGACCATAATTATGATATCATTTATATCATTTCTGGTGCAAATATTCAACTTACATGTACATGCTCAGAATAAAATTCATATGGAAATCACTATTACAGCCATACTCAGCATCCTTAGGTCTGAGGTGTAGGCAAGTGGAAGTTGAGTGACAGCCATGATTACATGCCTCTTTCACACTTCATGCAACTGCTGCATGACTACAGTAAAGATGCATTCTTAAAGCTGTGTGTTAAGCACATAAGGTTTCCTATGTGTATAGAAATCAAAATGACTCCCACACCTTCTCAACAAATTAAACAGAATATATGTTGCATTAATACTGTGGAGACATCTAGAATGATTGTGCCTCTAATCCAAATTCTACACTGAAAATATTTGCTCTCTATTTAGAGAAGAGCAGAATGGGTCTAATCAGAGCTCAACTTGAATTGATACTCAGTAGTTTTGATGAGAGATTAGATACCTCATTCACATTATACTGCATGAACACTGTGTGGAAAGAAATGGATTTGCTTGAAGCTTCAAGTCCAAGCAAGACTGTGCAGCGTAGGCTGTAGCTGGACGGAGGAGGCGCAGCGTCTAGTGTGGATGAACTACATGTAGGCCTCCTCTCCTCTCCAGTATAACATGCACACTAATAGCAGAGAGACGTTCATGCCTTGATGTATCTCTCGCACTTTCCATGATTGCAACATGAATACTGTCTAGTGTGAACGTGCTGTGGGCTCCTGGAGAACATGCACACAGAAAATCAGAGTGACAGACAGCCATGCGCGGAAAGTCTTGTTCACACTTCACTAAGCGCGTAATGCCCTTGCATTGTGTAGGCAGTAATCCTCAATGGTGCAGAACTTCATGAATTCATGTGCCATCAATTACCAGTGAAGTGGCAAGAAATGGCAGCCAGACGGTCCCTCTCTCCTCCAATCAAACGCTGCGCCTCCTCCGTCCAGCTACAGCCTACGCTGCACAGTCTTGCTTGGATTTGAAGCTTCAAGCAAATCCCTTTCTTACCACATAGGCTGGGTTGATATCAAGAAAACTGCATACTTCACACACATTGTGAACAGATGGACCATACATGAAGGTGTGAATGTGACAAGTGCGATGTGAAGGGGGCCATCTTTTGCACCTGTGCAGCCTAGAAACTACCTTAGAATTGACATTCAGAGCAGCACAAATAAATCAAATCACACTTCAGACATACAATGAGCATGGTGAATAGATGTACCGTGCTTAAAGGTGTGAATGTGACCAGTGCAGTGTGAAGAGGGCTTTCTTTTTGCGCCTCACAGCTTCACCACATACAATGGATATGAACAAAACGATTTCCTCCTGGTTCAGCTGCCCCAGAGAATAGAAGTACATACATGTATTCAGCTGGAGAGCGTGTGGTTAACTTCTTTTGGCTCACCAAGTGGCTATACAAACCAGTTGTTTTGGTGGTCAGTAGAGACCATTCTCTACCATTGTGCAAGGTCTCTCAATCTTTGTATGTGGATTGTTAAGCATGGCCTTAAATACAACTCACTAACAAAGTAGAACTCTAGAACACCACAAGTCCTCAGTATGGCTTTTTTGTAATCATTTAAGTACATTTTTTTTTTCAATTACTTTTAAAAGCAGGGATTGAGTTGGTCCATTATTCTAGCCTTTTATTTGTAGGCATGCATTAACAGATTGAGACTATGATAAACATGATACTGGAGAGATACAACAGCTGTAAAATATCATGTTATTCCACCTGTACAATTACTGGTGTCACCTTGATAGCTTTGGTCTCAAATTCCACACCATACACTCCTACAATGTACTTGAATGCGTAGTACACAATTATAGTGCAGGCTTGTACAAATCTATGTCAGATTACATGGTGTTTCTCTTCCCTTCATTTGAGCAAATAACAAATAAACCGTGCATTTCCTGTATGTCTACTGTATACATGAAATGCATCAGTATATCTATAACATACTGATCATTTTAAATGGTAAATTGCACTTGACAACCATATCTTAGCAACAATCACGTCACTGTGTGGTTGAGGGGTTTATTGTTCAATCAAGGAGGTACATGTATAAACCTCATATCTCATTAGTTCAACAAGCCTTGCACTGTTACTGAAGTCATAAATTTCAGCTGTGCTTCTCCCTAAACTGTTCGCAGATCATTAGCTGCATAAACATATTATAGAAATCTGGTGCAGACTGAAGACAATCCCATCACAGAGAGCCCTAGCACCTTCCTGAAGGGATTAAAGATTTAGAAGGCGACTCTTTAATCTGTTCAGGAAGTCTGGGTATTAATAATGTACGGCACACAATGCTGCCACCACTCCTGGGATGGGCCTGGATAGGCTTCCCAACCCTGTCTGTCTCTGCAGGGTGGGTTTGTATCTTGTGACGCTCCGAAAGAAAGAACAGCACAGCGCCGACAATGCACAAAAGACATCTCTGAAAGAAACACTGGATTACAGCCAGCCTTGCCCTATTCTGTGTGTGAGAAAGAAAGCTTATAAATTCACAAGTCTGCGTTGTGATGTGAGCTAAATAGAGCAGAGGTATCAATAACGGAATGCAAGGGTGCAACTCGCCTTCTTTCTTTTTATCGGGAACAGAAGAAAAATGAATAAGCAAGATCACATTGTACTTGTTGATCTACGTGCATCTTGTGCAATTAATTCAACATACCACAGAAGATTTGCGGAATTTATAGACTTGATACCCTACCCTCACAAAAGAAACCAAATAAAACTTGCAAAGTACATTAACTTTTATGCAGGAACATAAATGGAAGATCTCTCACTTATTTTTCTTCCTAGCTCTTGCACTCTAGATGTGTACAAGATGTATGTACAAATATACCAAAGTTCACCATTGTAGACTCTCTCTCAGCTAGTACATAGATATATATATACCCTACAGAGTTACAGTGCAACCTGTGTAGAACACTGTCCAGCAATCACACCAGGTGTTTTGGAAAATGGGTGCAATGTGTGGGGAAATGTGTGTACATATATCTGTTAAACATTATTCCTAAAGTACCTATCGACCAAAACAGGAGAGATAATGAAAGAGAGGGAGAGGGAGAAGGAGGGGGCGAGAAAGAGAGAGAGAGAGAGAGAGAGAGAGAGAGAGAGAGAGAGAGAGAGAGAGAGAGAGAAAGAAAGAGAGAGAGAGAAAGAGAGAGAGAAAGAGAAAGAGAGAGAGAGAGAGAAAGAGAGAGAGAGAAAGAGGTTGGAGGATAGCCACTATATGCCAAACTCAAATAAAAAAAATGATGAGAAAGTATTTGTCCATTTTCATGAAAGGTGATGGGAGTACTTGAGCTTGCAAATTAAATCGATATATTACAAAACAAGCCTCAGACTAAAGCAATCATCCCCAGTGTAGTAAACAAATTCAGCTCCTGATTTAAACTAAGAAATAAGTAGATTACTAGTAACTGGGGGAGGAGAGATAGCTTCTCGGGTATCAAATTTCCTTCAAAACAACTTTAGTATCTATTAGAAATTACTGCAAGTAATTTGTAAACATAACATCCTTTTCATTTAAAAATGCAAAGCAAAAAAAAGCAAGGTACCACAGAGTAAGAAGCAACTTGAAGTAAGTCTTATAGCAACCAACGCGAAGTTACAAAAAGGAGGTAAATTTATCGGTTCTCAGTGGGACAATTGTAATCCTACTGACTAGATCAGCCTTTCTTCTGGAAGGATATTTCCTATGTGAACTGGGTCACCAGCTGTCAGGTGCATTCTCAAGTTCTTACCACTTCAGCCTGAATAGGGTAATAATCAAAGCACTCTGTGTGAAGAGTCCATAAAAACAAGGAACTGATATTATAGTGTAAACAGGGCTCCTGCTGCCTTCTACTATCATACACTTCTCAACAGCCAGGTCTTGACGGGATCATGGTAGGCTGGCACTATGAAAAGTCATAACTGTCATTATGGTTTGAACAGGGCTACGTCTATAGCTGTTCCTCTACTCATGTTGCAACCAAGATCTCAAAGAATCTATCTCTCTATGAAGAAGCAACAATATGACATTGCCTATAAACAATGGTATCTGTACTTGTGCCTCTAGAGGAAAGAAACCAAATTCTGCAACCTCTTGTATCTGTAGAGGTTTCCCTGTGAATAGAAAAATAATCTAACCAATATCATAAATATGTTTTCACGGTCAGCAGGTTTCTAAATTCTGAATTTCCCAATTCCCAAATTGTTACCAGTCAGATCAATATGTTGAAATATTAAGAAGCCTATTAACTTAGTTAGTGAAGTGCATTCAGCTGCATGCATGTTAGAAACCGAATGAGCTATTACGGTTTCATGAATATGGCTCCAGAGCTCTCAGAGGATTATGTGAAGTCCATAGGTCTAGATGACATAATGGTGTAAACAGTGTGAACAGAGCTGTTATAGTGTGAATATGGATGTTGTAATGTAAACAGGGATATCATGGTGTGAACAGGAACCCCATCTGACAGCTGGAGCCTGCCCAGTCCAGTACCTCTATCAAGGTGGTTCATTATGGACATGTAGCAGTGAATCATAGACACCCAAAACCATAGGCAGCCAAAAAGTCAACCGCAAATATTAGGAGGCCCCTTTATATCAGTTGGAAATCGGATTATAGTTACAATGAGCGGTGTACTGTAGGGGTTTGGCTCAAATGAAGCTGAAAAGATCAGCAACATCTGATATCATGTACATGGACAGAATATTTATGGGAATTTCGCATCACAACACAGAAATGTCAGACAAAATCCTACTTGTCAGGATTTGTGTGTATTAATAATGATTGGATTCTGTTAATATTTGTGATTGTAATATTGACAAATTTATCATTTCTGATGATACATTACCATCCAGTGCAATCAATGTTACATTTTGTAGTGTACAATTAAGTGTAAAGCGATCAATACAGAATCATGTATGAACTATTCACATCAGTTTCTTTTTTGATAAAAAAACATTTGCAATAATTTTAACAATGAGTGATTATAATCAACTAACTGTAGTGTTTATCCATGTCTACTGTAATGTAGGTTGTGGAGTATATCTGCAATGCAGTATGTTTGTACTGTTATATGTCCAGAAATAGAAAATAATCCACACTTAAGAATCTATTTATTGAGGCCATCTCAAGTTCATAACAATGAACAAATCACAGCTTTGCAGTATGCACTGAACTGTATAATCAGCTCAGTGTCTAATCCTATCTGAACAGGGCTTTAAGAAGATTCTACCCACAAAGTCAGCACAACTGATTATGGTCAAGGGATGAAGTTGACCATTTACCATTCACACCCCTAATGGCCACTCAATGATATAATGGTTATCCTGCTAGCTGCATGTAACATCTGTATTGACAAAGACTGTTGTTTATCAGGACTAGAGGGCTGGCAAACACACACAGCTATGGACAGGTGAATACTAATCACTGATGGCACACACCTCCAGGTAGATCAGTTACAGGCAATAGTATACCTAGGCTGTTCTGGTCAAGATGATGGATCTAGATTAATGGTGATGGACAGTCTGACCATGTACAGCTAGCTCTATGACCTGATCATCAGGATTTCTTGTGTTTTCACAAATAGAGTCAATCTTTTTCACTTCATCCACTAACATTGATATCGGGGAACAACCTGCAATTATATGTATCATATAACCCACTTAACATTTAAAGCAAATCAAATACAACTTGTATTTTAAATCAGCGTTCACAGTCACACAAAATTTATATTCACTGTCTTTACACTGCCTTGATCCCATGTGTATTGTATGTGTGTGAATATTACCATGTTAATACGCTGGGCGCATCCAATACAAATCAAAACAGCATTTTACCAAGTGTTCAGAGTCAGACTAAATCGATATTGACTGTTATTCCAGTCACTTGATCCAATGTGGATTGTGTGCTGACACTGTGCAAATTACTGTGTAATGTTACTGTGCGAATGTTCGCCTGTCAATACTTTGGGCACATTCAATGCAAATTAAACACCATTTAATCCAGTGTTCAGAGTCAGACAAAATCGATACTGACTGTTTTTTTTGCTTCTTGATCCAATGTGTAATATATTGTATGTTACTGTGTTCACCAATCAATACTTTGGGCAAATTCAATGCAAATTAAAACAACGTTTGATTTGTGTTCAGGGTCAGACAACATTCGATATTGACTGTTTTTCTCTCCAGTCCCTTGATGCGTATTGTACTGTGTACTACAGCAGCCTACTGCTCAGTCATCCATCCAGACCGACAAGGTACATATTTACAGACCAACACAATAGTTGTGCATCAATCATGACCAGATGATGCGATGACAGAATTGCTACAGGCTTCTCAGTTAGACAATAAAACAAACAGAGCGCTATCACTGGTTCAATCAGGGCATTGCTCTAGATTTCCATGTCTACTCTGGATATTCTGTTACTTTACTTCATAAAGGCTCTTAGAAATGAAAAACACATTGTTAAATACATGTAGTCATCAATTTGACCTCCATGCTCTGTAATCAATTTTACAAATCGGTCTCTCAGCAGTGACATTTTTAAAAGGAACACGCTATTGAATTTTGACCTGAGCAGAGTAATCAAGTTTAAAAATCAGAGTGCAGCAGGAAAAATTATCAGATGAACACACTAGTTACTGAATTTCTGAAGTTGAATATCATTTATCAAATTGACCTTGCTATTCTGTAATCAATGTACAAATTGTGTCTCTGCTGTGGTTAAATGTGTGAAAGGAACAATATTGAATGCATCTAGTCAATATCATATCATATTGACCTCCCTTTTCTGCAATCAATTTTCAAAAATCAGTCTCTGCATCAGCTTTTAAAAACAGCATGGATACACATACTACTACAGAGGCGACTCCCAACCACAGTAGCATGTTGAATTAATTACAGCACAGCCTTTACTCGGGCGGATGTACAACACTGACTCAAAATCACAGCAAAGGGCAGGAACCAGCAGTCAGTCGGAAGCAAGTTACCCATGATCTATCAATATCAATCTGCCAAGCATTTAGATTTCAGGCTTCTTGCATACAGTATGAAATGACCAGAAGTTAGTTAAGATTTCTTCTCTAGAGTTGGATTTAGTAACATGGAAAACTTTTCAGGTACAGTTAGCATCTAAGATGTTAAAAGGCTCATTATATTTTATCTACAAATAAAGTGCTAACAGTTCATACAAAAAAAAAACAGCAGCAAGACTTACTATATACAGCACACTATTTGTATTTGTCAACAAAATACCTAAACCTCATCAAATCAATTTATCATATGGAGCAAGTAAGTGAAAGAGGAAATAAAATCAATCAATCATAATAAAAAAGGAGAGAATATTTCTTTTCAAAGTGAAATACAAAAAGTACAAAGAGTAAGATATTCATGAAATCACGTCTGAATTTAGGCAGCCAGTGTTGCTTCAAAGCTTTGTAACTTCTTCTTCGTCTCTTTTCTTTCTTTCCTTAAACCTTAACTAAGCTGATTGCATTCTGCTTTAAAGTTGTTTTTTCTATTAGGGTATATTATTCATTCAGTTTGTGTACCCTTCACTGTTGATCCAAGAGTAGGCTGACATCATCAGGTCTCAAAAATTTATACAGTATCATTTTTCCACACTTATATTTTTGAAAAGGTTCTTTTTTTTCTAAACACAACGAAAAAGTAAGTCCTCCCTTAAGCAAAATAGCATAACTTTTTATCGAAGAGGTTTAGGGCAAAATAATTTGGCAGGATTGTTCCTTAACTTATTGACTAAATTCTGTGTGAAAATCACATTAATCCAATTAGTCATGCTTGAGTGGGCAAATTCTAAAGAAAAAATAACACTTTTCAAAAGACACAAGGGTAATTTTGGGATTCTGTCAGATGAATTTTTGATGAATTCCATTTCTGGTGCATAATTTATGTTCTTTCAGTGTTTATAAATCATCCATCTCTCAATGCACTAACACGTATCCTCAACAAGTAAACCATTGTTCTGATTGAGTGAGCACTGTTTAACAAATACTCATCCCTCTTGAGTTTGGAACTTTTAAAAACCCTTTACTTTGGTAAAAAAAAAATAAAACTCTGGATATTTTGACAAAGATGACCCTTCTATGTAAACATAAGAAGTAATTTTCGCGTCATGGTTGAGTGAAAACACAAGAAATGCCAAAATGTATTGTTAAAATGGCACGAACAATTACCCTTGTGACTTTTGAAAAGCAACATTTTTGCCTTTCAAATTTGCCCACTCATGCATGAATAATTGGATTAATGTGATTTTCACACAAGTGTTAGTCAATAAGCTAAGGAACAATCCTGCCAAATTATTTTGCCCAAATCCTCTTCGATAAAAAGTTATGCTATTTTACCTTTTTTGTTGTGTTTATTAAAGACAAAAGGTAGCTTACCATAATACTGCAAAACAGACATGTTTTTCACTGTTGTGATGTCAGATTATATATAACCCTGAGGGTAAATGTGACTAGAAATAAATCTTACTTTGTTTTGAGGGGGGGGGGGGTTCATGATAGATTCACTCTCCCTCGGCCTCCAGGGCTCTGCATGCAGATATGAGGTTTTGAACTTGAAAAGGAAGTATGTATAAATGGCTTCAATACAAGCCCAAATCCTCCCCTTCCACCTAAATACACTTTACTCAACAAACAATGCATCATAAGCCATCCCTCCAGGTAGGATTTCCTGAATCACCCAAGACTTTGTAACTCATATTATTGGCACAATCTCTTAGTCTTCCTGAAAAATCTCATTGGAACAAATAAGGAGCTTTAGGCACTCATTTTACATTCAATATTTAAATCTTTCTAAATGCTCACAAATCCCCAGACAGGAGTGCCACTGACATTGTGATTATTAACTTCATTGTGCCCAGCTTTCAATATATTTTACATAAGTTTATGAAAGTCAAGTTCAATGACATGTAGAAGAACTGAAAAAAAAACCTCTTATGTAGTACATGTGCATATATTAACAATAGTAAAAAAATATATATACATTGCAGCAGACCATCTGACCATACAATGCAAGCTACAATGTACATCATTTGTTATGAACATTCTAGGTTATATTCTATATTCTAAGCTGACAGACTGAATGATGTTTATCTCAACTGGTCGCTTAAAGCCATTGGATGTGTTGTACTGTACGTATCATGTTGAGACTTTATAATATCATCATTTTCATTTCAATACTACTCCTATGATTACTGGTACTATGACATTGATTGATTGTTTTATTACCACTTACATGTACATGAATGTATAACTTACTTGAGAAAACATTTCTAATTTTCTATTGACAATTAGATTTCATGGATACATGAATACTTAACACAAATATCACAATAGCTAGGGAGGAATTATGGAGTCAGATATGGCACTTAAATTGACTCACATTTGGTTAAAAATGTTGAGAAAAGTCATAAAAAACTGAAATATTTGCAGGAAGAATGTAGAAACTGACATAACTGATCTTTAAAAAAATAAATATGTGTGCACATTGTGTAACACCTGTAGGCCAGTGTATGTATACATTGCAAATGTGCTTCAGAAGTTCTGGAAAACCACTAACACAGACACAGAGAAGGTGAAAGTGTCCTACAAGGCAAGAAGACGAAACCAGTTCGAATTAAACATGATCAATTACTGATATCAGACATACAGTGCTTGTTTCACAACATTTAAAAATTACAACCTACAGCTTGTCAGGGCATGCATGTAAACTGCCTGTTTCTTTCCCTAAACCATTTTCAACACTGGCTTGAGGGAGAGAATGTGTTGCTGCTGGACTAACAAGGATTATCCAGTCTACAGTAATCATGTACAATTTAGTTCAGGAAATGAAGTCTACTTACCGCCACATCATTGTCTCCAGCTGAATTCAGGAGATATAAAACACTTGCAGAAGCAGCAAGGAAAAGTGTGAAAAACCAAAGTCTCCTTTTCCGTGGCATTGTGATCTCCAGGTTCAAAAGATTAGTAAAAGCTTAAAAATAGGTGTAGTTCATTTAAATGGTACATGAATTGGAATCATTTCTCAATTCATCTTTGCCATGGGTGGGTTTCATTGCTGACAAATGCAAATCCATAGGTCACCAATAGAGCACACGTGGGTATCAAATCCATCATAAGACATCTGCGATGAATGAGTTTTTAATTCAATATTCTCCACGGGTCACTTTTCCAATATCACATCGGTCGATGTGTCTCGCCCACTCAAGTCTCAGCTCTGTGGAACTGATAGGTGCAGAGAGCAGCAGAACAAAGGACGCATTTTGTCAGAGCAGCTCCCCGGGAACTCCAGGCGTACGAACCCTCTCCACTCCTGCTACCAAATTTGATGCGAACTTATTATGCCTCAGCGTGTAATCCACAGCACATGTTGGAAAATGAATCGAAATATCCTTTTCATCAAGTTCCACAATGTTTCTTTTAGCTGATATAATTCCAAGAACTTAAGAGAAGCATAAATGGGAAGCGTTCCTGTGTTGTCGCTAGCCCATTCACAGCTGACTCTTCAACTGAACTGCGCATCGGCACCACAAAGTAATGTGCGTGCAATAAAGATTCATTGAGCGAAAAAGTTAGCTCAAGCGAATCGAAGTTCGCGCAATCGCATCTCCGCGAGGCGAGCATGATTGTGTACGTTGTGTGAGCTGAGCACGCCTACCATACCACCATCCGGCTGACCTGGGGGCGTTGCAGGCCGGGGTGGCAGGTGCATGATACCAGCGCGCTTTCCATTGCTGGAGATGCGATCAGGCCCGGGGATTGGTGGAAGTGGTAGTGGTGGTGGTAGTGGTAGTGGTAGTGGTAGTGGTAGTGGTAGTGGTAGTGGTAGTGGTAGTGGTAGTGGTAGTGGTAATGGTAGTAGTGGTGGTGGTGGTATTGGTGGTGGTGGTCTCTGGTGGTTGTTGTAGTGCTGTGGTAGTATTAGTCAGGTGCAGCGGAACGAATGAAAATGGGAAATTTGGCATTAATTCAAGGGGAGAAGCACGAAAATAATAACCCCCAAATACCAATCTTATCAATAATTTCATTGTGATCTGTCATACGAGTGAGAATGTCTGGATTATAGGTCCTACATATTTGGGTAGCAAAGAAAAACAGAGTTGCAGAAATGACTTTTGGAAAGGGGAATCTGTTAATCAGGTGCACTTTTTAATTACTAGGATCCTGATAGGCCTATATACTCGGTAAAAATGACTGCTGTCATCTTTTCAAGCTTTAGTTACTAGTTGTTACCCCTCCCCTCGACCTTCAACCTCAACCCCCCCCCCCCCCTAACCTCACCCCACCCGATTCTCACTCTAAATGTTCCATCTACCCCCCCCCCCCCCCCCCCATCCCCACACACCCCTTATTTTCTGTTGATGTTTCGATCGAGGCTTTACGAGCGTGTAAATGTCGCTTAAGAAAATTAAACATGTTCTTCATTGTTTATATAGCGTACCTAATGTAACTGTTTGTATCTCATTCTATTGTTTTAACAGTGCACTTTGGAGAAGTGTGTCAGTACAATAACTTGACTTTGTATTTTACCAATGTTTACCGAGGGTGGGCTGGAAATTCAATAAGTATGACTTGATCTCATTTGAGCGGAATTAAATCGACTTTCCATAAGCTGGAGTTAAAAGTCATGACCTTTGTAACCTCCAGATGATTGTGCGGGATTAACGGCAGTGAAATTACCTTTTTTGGGGATGAAATACCCCCCCCCCCCCCCCCGTTTTCAAAGCGGGTATTAGTTCAAGTGAGTATTACGAACTGAAAATATGCTGATGAAATTTTTTTTTTTCTTTTCTCTGCAATATCTTCCAATGACGTAGGCCTAGGGTGCTGAACATGTTAAGCGCGGCTTAGGAGTTATTTCTCGTGCCCAATATATATTTTCTGATACAACAGTACAAGTCCCCCTGTTCCACTCTTCCATTTCTGGAGTCGTATTCTGAAAACGAATTCGAGTTTGGATTAGTAAGTTTCGACGTAAGTCCCTTATGATCCATAACGGTGATTGGCCTAATGGCGCCGTTGTTTCTGGTTTTGTTTTGTTTTTACTTCAGTTAGTTTTCAGAATATAAAATGACCCAATAGCTGAGACAGTTTTCGACTTAATTTCTGTCATAATACCACCCCTAATCAAGCAATGTTGCGCTTGACTGCGACGGAATGGGGAATTTATTTCGCCATAAATTCATAGCGGGGATCTTAACAGGAAACAAAGTGAGATGGGAAAGAAACCGTTTGCGCAAAATGGCCATAATGGCTACCAAGGGAACCATTTCATCTTCTTCATGCCTGAATTATAGACATGTCAATATGATGAGTCCACATTTTTAAGCGCTGAGGGTGAAGTTTCACTTCCTCAATAGTTGCCACAGAAGCTGTTTCAGTATGATAATATAAACAGGGCCTAACAAGCAGGCATAAATGTTTACTCCACTCACAGCTTCATTACTTCATAGTAGACTTAGGCTTTAATTTATATTTTGAAATGAAATGAGTGAAGACAAAGTTGTCTCAGATCCCCCCCCCTGCCTCTCCCTCCTCCTCAAAGGCTTAGGCTAAGGATTTGTGAAATAGAGTGACTAGAGGAAGACAAAGCTATCTTTCATATGCCCTATACCCTTAAAACTTTACGGATTTGGGATTCGGCCGAGACCTTCATAAATATCATGTGCCTGAAGATCATAGTTGTCTCAGATTGACAGATTGTTTTCATGTTTTGGCTGTGAGAGGCTACATTTCTGTCACAAGGGACCCGCTGCAGAAATCTATACAAACTGATTAGCTTTATCATCAGGGGATCCATCTATCAGGGGATCTATCTCTACCATTGTTGCTCATCGTCGAACGAGATTCGCTGGTCACTGCTTTATAGGGCTAAAAACCAAGTAATATCAGATGTTATTTGCATGAGACTCCCATGCCCTCACAGAGGAAGGAGACCTCTGAACTACATGGATTGTATTGCAAGGGACATCCAGTGTGAAACTGGGGACTTGCAGACATTGATGAATGAAAAAGACTCATGGCGTTGCATTGTGAACTCAATCTCGGATGCGTCCGCTCAGGAGTAGTAGTAGTTTTCACGTGTATTCAGAATCTGATTTGTTTTTAAAAGTGTAGCGTAACCATGAAAGGCCGAGGCCCATTTTAAAGATTGATAATTTCTGCAACAATAAAATGTTAACCTCAAAAAAAATGTGTGTGTGTGTGCATGAGTTTGTGCACGCGCGTTTGAGCGCGTTTACCTAGAGGGGAGGGGCATATTACAAGCCTAGACCTTATCGCAAGGGAATATGAA
Source organism: Arbacia lixula (assembly GCA_963669155.1). Classification (NCBI taxonomy): domain Eukaryota; kingdom Metazoa; phylum Echinodermata; class Echinoidea; order Arbacioida; family Arbaciidae; genus Arbacia; species Arbacia lixula. The sequence continues at coordinate 29,191,467 of OZ022577.1, read as the reverse complement.
CATTCGACCTTACTCCTAATCAATATTCGAAAAGCGTATGTTCAGGGGCTAGAGCTCTGTCAGTTTCTCCGAGAAAACATGTTTTTAGACAAATTGTGCACAGTAAAACTGAACACAGAATGCACACTAGTATGGTTGTCTTGTCTTAAGTACATGTATCCAATCTAAATTATGATCTCGATCTGTATTCCACATCTCGCATTCATTTTGATATCGTTCAGTGTGCGTTGGAAACAGTTCAGGTATCCGAATACGCACGCTGTAAATGTTAAAGGGACTTAACCCTTTGTATGCCACGTGTATTCATTCACACCCATCCCATACAGGCCATTGCGTCTGGGATACTAAGGGTGAAAGAAGGTAGAAAACTGTTCAAATACTTGAGCCCCAAAACGAAATGGTTTGCCGATTCTTGTCATCCTTGACAATTCATGTTTTCTTTTGATTAGTTTTCCTTCTCCTATTAGCTCTAAAAATAAAAAATAAATCAATTTATGTGAAAAGGCTTTCTGGGGTAATTTCAATTTACAAAGAAATTTTAGGCATACACCCAGTAGTAAAGCGTGCTCCATCCTGTAGATATCTCAATTTGTTTGTCGTTTGATTAACTTCCCAAGAGGGCGACAAAGACGCACTCGAGTACACAATGTGCACAACTGTGTTGGCCCCCAAAACACACACACACACACAAAAAAAAAAAGACTCTAAAAAGGGGGAATCAAAAGAACATACACACCCTGTATTGCATTATTTGTCAATAGATTTTTTTATTTGTATATCTTGATGTAACAGCATGTGGATATCGTGATTGTGTACTTTTCTTGGATTAATAATGAAAAGACCACTCTACAATTCAAAACATGGTTGATTTTGGTTCATTATTCAATAACAATATATTGTGAGAACATTAATTTCATGATAGATTTGTGTTCTTTTATTTGCTTTGAATGAATGATATTGTAAATACATCCAGTGAGATGGTTGTTGATAGATTTATATAGAAAAACAAGTATGATTTTATCACAAATAGTTAAACAAGCTCGTCTATGGAAACATTTTTTCTGCACATTTCCTTTGTTGTACTCCACGGAATGATATCACATGACAGTGATAATAAGAGCTTATCATTACAACCACAACTACCCCCCCCCCCCCCCCACCACCACCACCACCATCACCACCACCCCGCACACACTCATTCATAACCGCAGATGCATAGTACTCAAGGCATTTTGTTCCTGGAGTACTTGGTGGTACTGTACATGGCATTATTTTTTAATAGGAATTGCTTTATTTTTGTACTATCATCCCATTTTCATCACTGACCACATACACAGACAAGTGTCATTCTTCAAACCTCCATGCACACAAGACAAAGGCAACCATTCATTTTTACACAATTTATCAATCATTGAAATTTTATGTCAACATTTTTTTGAAAGAAACAAAAGATACATGTCATCAAATTTGCCCAAATTTTGTTACAAAACATGATACTTTGACTATGCAGTTTATGCATAGATTCATCAGAAAAGCATTGAATACAAAACAGGCATGACATTAAAAAAAAAAAAAAGATCACAAATATTAAGAAGAGATAGAAAATATCTGAACTAGCTTCTTCAAATTATATAGGAAGTTATCATCCCTGATAACAAAAGAAATCAGATGGTATGCACATTTGAACCCAAGTAATAGCAAGTAGAAAAATACATAACAATTTAGGTACAGTATGTACATTGTACAAGCAAATTCTTACCAAGAGAGGGCGCTAGACCACATCCTTAAAACAACGTTATTAAACCTTCAGAGTAAAACGTGCAGAGTTCCTTGCATCATACAGTACCAAAAAACAAAGAATATGAACAGATCTTCATATTTTTACATCACTTAAAAAGACATGAGACTGTGAACTTACTTTCCTCCAAATTCATCATCCCTTTGTCATTGAAGTTACTCAATTATCAAAGTAGTACTGCACTTGAGATGATCTGACGACCTAGCTGAACATGGCACATTAAAACTAAGAAACAAAAGATAACAATGAAATAGTAACTTTGGAGAATCTCAAGAGCATCAACCAATCAGCAAATTATAAAATGCTCTACAACAGTCTTGGGATCTAAAGAAGAATTAACTTACTTGCATTTTTGCATATACTGCTACCTACATGTAGTAAGAAAAAAAAAGAAATTTAACAAAAAGCATGAGAGAAGTGCAAAATCGCTGTTTGTATTCATAAAAGGAAATTGATGTCTGCATTCAGGGTTAATTTGATAAATTTGGTGCTATTATTTTTTTTGATATGCACAATACCAACAACTTTGAACTAACACAAAATTGAAGCCAATTGCTGGAGGCATTCATATGCATGCTGATTGAAAGGCATGGTCTTCTAGTACCTCACAGTAAAAAAAGTTGTTCGTGGACATCGACCAGCAGTTTGAAGCCATAATTTTTGTCTTTCACAATTTCAAACTAGGGGCCTGTTGCATAAAACTTACCATTGATGGTACCTTTCCTCCCAATGGCAACTTCTATGGAAACCTTGAATTTGATTGGCTGTTGAGCGATGTTACCATGATGGTTACAATTGATAGCAGAGTTACCATTAATAGGCCCTGTCTCATAAAGAGTTACGAATTGCCTGAATTGATCACACATGAGCAAGTCCAATCCCCTATCTTTACTGTAAGGAGTTACAATTGATATCTACTGAAGGTCAAGTTGTCGTCAATCACCATTCTTTAGGAGATAGAGGCGAGAGGATGGAAAAGAAAAATTGCCAAAGCTGCTTTTCAAGCCTGAGGACATGAAATGAATAAACACTGACCATGCAGTGCAAATACCTCATTCCCAAAATCTCTTTTTTCACATAGACTTTTCTTTTTCTCTACAGGAGCTCTACCTTTGCATCGCAGAGTTCAATCGCCCCGAGCCCCGTAACCATTTTTGCTCTCCTTTTTGTTCCATAATTCGTGTGCATCATCAGGATCCCTCCAAGTCAAAATTTTGCAGCTATTTTTTGTTAAGTTAGAGAGGCAGAGGGTTGTTGGGACCCTGTAGTCTCTCCCTACCCCACCCTAGTCGACATGCACATATCCTATTGTCCATGTATAGTGATGCCATCTCAACATATGTGGCTGGTAGTAAGGCTACAGCTCTACTTGCTCGTCGTTGTCCAGAGGCATGTTCAAACATATTACAGCTAGTCTATGGAATTTCAGATTCACCCTCTGATTAACTAATGTGGTTTTGTATCATTAGAGGAAGGCAAAGTTCAGAAGTTGCTGCTTCTCCAAAAAACAAGAAATATTAAGTACAACTATGGTGCATGAATGGCACTTCATTAGCAACCGCAATACTCCTACAAAGCTGCCAACAACAAAAACAATGTTTTTATGATCATGTTTTGGTCTCTGACTGTTCACTGGTCTGTGAATGACCAACAAAGCAGAGAAGCAAACCTAGCATGAAACAAATGTGACTACGAATGAATTGCAATACTATTACAATTGCAGTACACAGAGGTACTGTATTTTGCTTCTGATCTTTGTTGATCTCACGCAGTAATTATACATTTTTGTTGAAAAACTTCCCAAAGTATCACATGCAAATCCATGAGTAGTTATCTCAACAAGCTTTACAAATATTAGTACTATCTACAAGTGCATGACTGTTGAAACAAGCCAGTACTTCTACACGAGACCTTTCAAAGTCTGCTAAGCAAAAAAAGGATTCTTAAGACCACTGCAGAAGAAATGATCCAATCAGTCGTAGGACTCTGCTACTGACTGAATCGCGCGATCCAGTCATTGAATTTGTACAAGGGGATATCAATTGTCAAGTCGTAAGCCCTTACAACTGCAGAACCGTAGCAAAATGATGTCGTCTCCAGTGGCTTTAAGACATGCCTCAAACAAGCAGGCTTTTGTGTCTCTCAACCCACTCTCCCTGCCTATCAACAGCTTCCTCTCAGTTCCTTCTGTCCCTCATGTGTCTTCCAGTCCTCACAATATCATATCAAAGTGTTCTTCCATGGATGCATTCCATGGTTTGGATGGGGAGATCATTTTGAAGCTTGCTTCTTGAGGATGAGATAGATCTTCTCCTTGATCCAGTCCTTGTTCGCTGGGACGTACATGTTGGCCGTGGGCTGAAAGCTAAAGGAGCCAGGAAAGAAGAGGGAGTGCATAGAATTCAAGAAAATATTCAACCATTTGGCAGAATATAACATACAAGATAAAGTGACATTACGCATGATACTGAATAACTGGTTCAACACCATTGATTACCACATATTATTTTGTTTCATAAATATTTTGAGAACCAGTCAAGGGGAATCCCCCAGTGGGGAATCCCCAATATTCCATTTTGATGAAGTTTCTCTAGCAGAATGTGGTGTTTCATGATCATTGATGTCAAATGCCTATACAAGGTATAACAACTGTACAGGGCACATTGCACATTTTAATGACAATTTTTTGTTAAAAGAAACAAATTTGTATTCATACAAAGCACCATTGTCTCAAACATGTTAATAGACAACAGTGAAAGAGTGTGTTATACAATTACCAGCATTGGCAGATACAGTACTGCATATAAAAGTATACAAATCCAGTAATCCAGTATATATGTATGTTGCGAGAGGCCAGAAACTCCCTCAGAACAGTATGCGGGTTTTCATACAAATTACAATGTGTATGTACATGTCACATACCTCACAAGAAAATGTAATACTAGAACCTTACATACCTTTTTTCTTCCATATTCACTTTAGACTTTTTATAGTCTGTTAAATGTATGATGTGTGGTTGAATACTTAACTAGCTTTAGAAAAATTGATAATGTATGGAGCTGTCTGATAAATTTAATATCCAGCAACGAATTTATGACTTTTTGTCTCGCCTTAACGAAGTTTGGCTGAGACCTAGTAACCATTTTTCCTGTTAGTCTGTTACAAAAAATTTTAAGTTTTGCTGTGCAAAGACCTTTTGAAAAGACAGTAAGGACAATGATAGGCGCAATCATCAATAGGAACATTGATTATTGTGTTGCCTCCCCACAAGGGGGCACATGCCTGTTGGGCCCGCGCATGGATCTGCCACTGATATCATCCATGGCATGGAGTAACTCACATGAGGCAGCTCAAGTCTGTGAGATTGTCGATGAACTCAAAAAGTTCGCTGATGTCGTAGGTGATGGACGGGCTGTTGGGGTGCAATCTCTTCAGGTGCTCCTCAAAGATTCGGCAGATTCCTGCATTCCAATACAAAATAAATAATGCATGACTACAGCCATTCAGATTATGTGGTCATTAATTACAATACATTGAAACCTGCTTTAGCAAAACACTTGTATAGAAAGACCACTTGCCTACATGCATAAAGACCACATATTGGATTCTTCATCAGCATTTTTTTCAATTATAAAAAAAACTTAATTTCTTGTCTCATTCAAGAAGTCCTTCATACAAGTTTAACTGCATTCCAATAATTACTGAACAGAAATATGATCAAAGTCTCATTCAACTCTTAATGCGCATTACATTGCATGTATCCTTCATTCTGCAAGAATTTTAAACAACATTCTTCATAAAGTGAAACAAGAACAACTTAATGTTACTCTGACACCTGCATTGGAATTCATCTAAATAAGCATCCAGAACAACCTGTGTATAAAGGCTGGTGAAATGATATACAGTGTGGTCTTTTTGGACAGACACATGTTCAACTGCATTCTCGGCGGTTTTAAAGAATGGTAGACATTTTGTTTTACATACCTCTCGTCGAAGCCACTAGTATGGAGCACTGTGGGTCTGATGCATTTCATGCCCAAATTGTTAATGAACTAGACACATTTCTATGATTAGTAATAATAGACTTGGTATATTACTTGGCATTTTACTTTTAAACATTCTTAGGCTGGGTGATTTTTTTTTTCTTACAGATACTTGACAATATCAAGTGCGAAGGTGTTTTTCTTTCTTTTGATACGTCCCCAGATAGTTATACCTTCCATGCATTCTTTGACTGAGTTGTAATCTGTGTACGTCCTCGTGTCTGCGATCTCCCCAGGCTGGATAAGCAAGATGGTATGCGACTGCACAAAACAAGAGACAAAAATAAAATGTAAGAAAACATATACATCGAGCAGAATTGAAACGGTAATTATCAATATCAAACAAGCATTAAACTAAGGGACAAGAGCATTCGAGGAGGCTACAACTACAACTACAACGGCAGGGCATTCAGAACTCAGAGGAGCCAGATGCAGACTCAACGTCCTAGAGAGACTGATTTTTTGGTCTAAGTACACAAAGCAGTATGCATACTTCTTCCTCTGAATAATGGACATGCAATAATTTTGGTATTCTACTAAGGGCTATGACAATTATGAGAAGCATGATTTATTCATATCATATTACTCTACTAGTAGACATAGTCTAGTAGAAATATTTGTGGGTAACACCAACTATTAACTGCACTGTCTATTCAGCCAGTGAATGATAGATAGTTTGCTGTAGCCAGGGATGCATACTTATTACATATTTTTTTATGATTTTGCTTGCTATTACCAAGCATGTAATGGTGCATGTATACGATTTACAAATTTAAGTCAGGACACCAAACAATGACACAGCCTGACCAGAAACTGACCATAATTTATACAATGTTTGTGTTGGCATTTCATATTTTTCATAATTTGTACTGACTGTAGACAGGAATAACTGTCTCATTCGGGGCATTCTTTAATCGAAATTACATTTTTGGACAGGGCGTTCAGAAGAGCCAGATGCAATCTCAGCGGATTCAACATCCTACAGAGACTGATTTTTCGGTCTATACTGACTGCTGACATCTAAATTGACATCGAGCTTTTTGATTGTCAACATAAACATTACTAACGTTGCATTATAATGTATGGAATTACCATGTTGATGGTGGTTATGCCAGTCTTTGAAGAACTTCTTTCTCTGAAATGTGACAAACTGGATTTGATTCTCGGCAAGATACGCAGTCACTGCGGGATGATTGAGCCTGAGGCTGAGCTCGCGTGCCCTGAGCTGAGCTGATGTGGGCCGTTGCTTCCCCGTGAACTTGAGTAGAGTATCAGCCTCCGCTGACTAGTCGACGTGTTTTAGAGGAAGATTGTAATATGAAAAACCGACAGTTTGCGAATAAAACGGCTTATACTTAGCTGCAGGGGGTTAAGATATATAGACATTAACGTAATATATGTGATATTTGACCTGTCAGCTGGTGGAAAATACAGGTTAATAGTCAGAATAGGTCTACGTAAACGTTAGACTGCTTTATGTTTCGGGACAACTTTGTTGTGCTTACGTCGATCGTCTGGCTAACGCTCTTAGCTCATGCATGGCCCACGTGTACTATATTGTATGCCGTTACGGTTGTGGCCTGCATGCAGTGCAGTCAGTATGCAGGGCGGCCGTAAGCGCGCAGCACCGGCAAACCCGGCTCCAGCTTCTATACCGTACCCGCAGTCGTAATCGTGGTCCCAGCAATTCACATTTGTGTGTCTGTATTGTTACTTTGCTCTGAGTCTGATGCTTTGCACTCCGTGACATTTGTCTTTCCATGATATTGGAAGCTACGCTGTATTGCGCGTTATCTTGTGTAGATATATCATGTAAATGTGGTATCATGCAGAGCGCTGCTTGCTGACCAAGTGAAATCCACAGAGCAAGTCTTCATCTTCATACAGGGATAGAGAAAGGGGAACACAGGTCAGTTAATCGTGACGGTGAAGCTGAAGAATGTCGGGATTGCAACATCGCCATACAATACATCCTACATTGTTGACATTCGTTGTACTAGTAGTCATAAATTAGTTGTGCGTGAGTTTCGACTGTGCCTTTTGGCTCTGAGTGTGAGTGCGAGAGAACACACAACAAGGTCATCAACAGCAGTAAAAACATTCCTGTGTAAGGTCAGTGTTTTACTTTTGCCTTTGGTTTTGGTACATACATGCAGAAAGATCAATGCTATTTGCTATTGCCTGAGTAAGGCATGCACTTTCCGCATCCCACATATAATTTCCATGTAGTCAGCTTATATAGACTGCATTTTTATCTAGGACTCAATATTTTTTTTAAGGATGGATAAAAGTGCATGCATCATAATGTCAATGTAGATGTGTTCAAAGAGAGTGACAAAAGGACTGCCCATTCAAACAGTGTTTATGTGTGTGTCCTTGGACAAAAGTGAATTACTTTATTTTGAACTTAACAATACAATGTATAGTATGCTGATAATGTTACTCTTGCTTTTACAGACTTCATCAATCCTTCAGAATATTAGCTATCTTCATCACCATTGAACAGACGAACAGTAATAGGTCATCAATTTTCTCTGGCTCTTCAGAAGTCAAGTTATGACGATGGTGGCACAATGACGTTACTTTGAGACCAAGAGCGTAGATCACCTCGCAGAGACCATGAGTCAGCCATCTGGAGGTGCACAGAGGAGGGGAGGGAAGCCCAACCGTGGGGGCGGGCGAGCCACAGGAGGAGGAGGGGCCCCAAGCAGGGGGAGGGGAGGCGGACGAGGAGGAGGTAGGGGAGGAGGGAGAGGTGGAGGGAGGGGAGGAGGAAGGGGAGGAGGAGGGAGAGGAGGAGGAAGGGGTGGCCAGCAGCAGCAGCAGCAGCAGAAGTCTAATGCAAGGCCTCAGGGACCACGCATGGATACCGGAGCCAGGAAGGGCAAGAGTGTAGACATGCTTTATGATGATGACGACTTTGCGGTTATGCCACGACAAGACAAGCCAAAGACATCAAGGTATGCACTGCCAAGTCTACTGCATAAGTCAGGAAGAAATCTCTATGATAGCTCATAGACTTACTCAAAAGAAATAGACTCTTGAATTCACCACAAATGGAATTTCGTCATAGTGAACTCCTTGACATACCTTTACTATTTGATTGTTATGTGATGATACTTTCATACCATTCAAATTTTAAAATGTTTGTAATATGTGCAGAAGTGTGAAGTTTATAATCTTTTTTGTGTAGTCATAGTTTATTACATATTGCATAACATTAATCTGGATTTCTGTCAATTATTGAGCTCTCCCTTCCCAACCATTAGTTGATCCCCCGCTTCCTGTCAATCCCCCTGACAGCTACACAGCTCCATCTAGTGCCCGTAGCTACACTCCTTCCAGTGCTCACAGCCAAGCTCCGTCCAGTGCCCGTGGCAGAAGAACCAATCACCAACCGTCCAAGGTCAAGATGCAGTCCCTGCACATGAGTGATGAGAACCAGGAACTAGTAAAAGATGTCTTGAGGGAGCTTCATGGAGTAGAGGCACTAGATATAGAATCTATAGAGTAAGTAACCGATGGATAACAGATAGATGGATGGATGGGTAGATGGATGGATATAGATGGATGGATGGATAGAGTGATGAGAACCAGGAGCTCTTGAAGGATGTCTTGAGGGAGCTTCATGGAGTAGAGGCTTTAGATATAGAATCTATAGATTAAGTAACAGATGGAAAACAGATAGATAGATAGATAGATAGACTCTATATTAGAGGTTTTGAGAGAGCCACGCGGAGAAGCAGCATGTGATATAGAGTGTATATAGTAAGTAACAGATGGGAAGATGGATGGATGGATGGATGGATGGATAGATAGATGGATAGATAGAAAGATACACAGAGCAATGAGACAGGGAGCTAATTAGGGATGTCTGGATGGAACTAGATGCAGTAGAAGCACTAGATAGAAAAAGTAACAGTGGTGGATGGATGGATGGATGGATGGATGTATTGATGGATAGGGTGAACTCCCTGTCCCAAATTAGATCAGATTAGAACGCAGCCTCACAGCTTTATCCAGTGTAGAATAAATTTAAAGGTGAGTTTCATGTAAAATATTGAATTTGCTGATTGATGCACTAGAAACATGTGTACGCTGTTCTTAAATGTGTGTTCCCTGTTTCTATCTCTGTTTCTCATCAGTGAAGACAACTATGAAGAGTTGGATTATGACACAAATCGTCACTTTTGGACAGATGATAGCTCTCTGGTGGTTGAAGCGGCCGGTTCCTGCTTCACTCCAGCCAGCTTCCAATGGCAGGAGGCCGGAGGGGCACAGTCCGACGCACAGCAGGACAAACAGCCAATCAGCAAATATGCTGTTGAGAAGCTCCTCAGGTAATGTAACTAGTGGTAACTTGCTATGTTGTGTATACCATCTAGTCAGTCCAATACCCATTAAGATCATGATTGCAACCGACAATGTGCATGCTGCTCTAGATATCTAAATCTAGATACTGTAGAAGCCCAGTGGTTTGCACACAGATATTTTTGCAGGGTTTGCTTCACAGACTTTAATGTACATTGCCCTATAACACCTTCCACCCTCTATTTACTGCACTAGTATAAAGTACCAAAGTGTGACGTAATTTGAGCATATTGTCAAGATAACTGGTTCTAAACTACGCGGATAGAGCAAGCAGCAGTGATCACAGCGGGGACTCTAAATGAGAGTGCCCGACTCTAATCTGCTAGAGAGTATTGGACTGGTAAACCTCTGATTGGAGTGATTTGTTTAGACCCAGCTGTCTTGACAACATGCTCATATGACGACACCACTTTGGTACTCTATACACACGTGACAAGAATGGTAGAAAACATACATGTACTACTGTGTGTTACTCCAGTATCTCAACACAGGAGTGTGTGCGATGAGAATAACGTTCATGCAGTAGTTATATTCATAGTTTCTTAGTTGGTACTTGCTATGTGATGTTATGCAATGATTGCCCTGTAGGTGTGGGTACCCCAAGAAGGAGTGTCTGTCTGCTCTTGAAGCTAATGATGGTGATGCTGGCCTTGCTCTACAGCAACTCTACTATGCCTTCATCAAGAATCATGGCATTGTGCCAACTGAAGGTAATCTCTCTGTAAATGCTACCTCTAGATTAATTCTATATTCATGTGTGTGTTCAAGTAATCTCTTTACTATAGGAGGCTCTAAGATTTTGCAAGGAACATAGTACACTGAGATTGGAGAAAACAGATACAATGTAGATTATTGAATAAAAATAGTGTGGAAGTCATATACAAGGACTATTTTTAAACACATTGAAATGGTACTTACGTTCTCCTTTAGACGTTAGCTCAAGCTCCTGTATATCGTACTCTTTGAAATAAGCAAGAACATTATTTGATGATACATATAATGGATCTCATTCTTGTTTGCTGTTTAGGTCTTTTAGTCATGTTCACATTTATTTTAAAGCTAATTTTCCTATGTTGCCTATGATCACTCATTGTCAAGATGGGCGTCTACTGCCCATTGTGTTATCATGCTACTGTGAAACCTGCTCCAATGACCACCTGTATAGAAAGATAACCTGTTTATAAAGACCCTCTCTTGAAAACATGCATTAAAGTAATGTGTACTTAAATATCACAAAGATTTCTTATCTCCATTGAGCAGTCTGTATATAGGTTTCACTGAATGTGCAAATTTGTGTAAAAGTGTATCGTGCAGGTCATGACCAGTTTAAGTGCTTATGCAGATGCTGCTGATGATAGCCTGACACCTGAGTCTGTGAATGAACAGAGGCAGGAAGAAGCTCTGGCGCTTAGCTCTATCTACGACGCAGACTTCTCCGAGCGGATACCAAACGAGGTATGGACCCTAAAGATGCAACTCCCTCACGTCAACCGATTCCTCGGTAGTGCTCGGAGAATCCAGAAGAAGAAAGCCGCTATCCGAAGAAAGGCAAGCAAAAAAGGACAGCAGGTGTGCCAGTTCTACAAGCAGGGTCGCTGCCAGTTTGGAACCCGGTGTAAATTTCTCCATGCTGCCCTATGGCAAGATGATGGGCTCGATGAAGACGACACCCATGAGGATGAAGAGGAAAGGTGGTATCTCCTGGAGGTCAGGTTCCCGAGCGGAAACCTGTATCCATGGGAACCACCGGTTATCGCCTTCTCCTCCACGCATCCTGACTTCCATCCGCCGCAGTGCCTGAGAATCGTGAGGCGGCTTGCTGAAGAATCCCTGGAGCAGGCATCGTCGGGGAGCCCGGCCGTCTTCACCCTGGTCAGCATCTTGGAAGACGAGGAGGAGATGAAAGCCTTCCTCGAGGAGAAACCTCTACCGTTTGAAGTGTTCAAGTCCATCAGAAGGACAGAGGATATCAAAGAGGAGGAAGAATGTGACAGAGGAGAGGATGGATTTGAGGATGACACTGAGGCTGGACAGCCGTTGGCTAGTCTTGGCCAAGGAACTTCGGATGAGAAGGATGTGCCTGGGAGGGAAGGAGCAAAACGCCTTAGTAAAAACATGTATGTTCCACCAGAGAGGAGGAAGAGGGATTTGGAGAGGGATAACAAAAGGCTGAAGGAACAGTTCAGAAAAAGTCAGGTATGATGAATTGATGCTTCTTTCACATATTACAACACTGACTCACTGCAGCACACAATTATAATCTATAATTGAATTTGCACATTTTGAAACCGTATTTTTTTTTCAATATTAATGCAGGTTAAAAAAGTTAACTGATAAAAAAAGTTTAAACTTATATCATATATAACAATACGATTTTTTCTTAGAAAATGCCAGAGATATTTGTTTTCATTTATGATTATCTTTTTTTTCACAATGGAAGCAAGAAGTTCATTAATAGTGGCAAAATGAGTGTTTAAACACTCTTAATAATGGTAAAGATCTAGTCCATAGGTAAACTAAATGTTTACATGTTATTTCATCAATGTAAAATTTTAGTTCACCTTTGGACTAGATCTGTCACATTTTGCCACAACTAACAACTGGACTAGCTGAAACTAGCATTGACATATATGGTCTATCATCACTGTAGCAGCAACCAGTCATAGCTTTTTGAGGCATTGTATAAGACAGAAATCAGATTGGAGCACCAACATATATACTTAACCACTGAGAACTAGTTCTAACCAGTTTCTCTGGCACCTGCAGTCTAGCAGCTCGTACAAGTCGATGATGGCCCGAAGAGAGACCCTCCCTGCCTGGCAGGAGCAAGACCACATCCTGGCGACGTTAGAGAAACACCAGGTCCTGGTTGTGAGCGGGTCTACCGGGTAAATATTTCCACCTCTTCCCTTCATTTGATGCCTTTTACTATAATTGAAATTCCTCTTCATTCTTTCCACTTGACTTTAAAAACTCTAGATATTGACATTAGATAATATTAATTTCAGAAGAGTGTAAATTGTACAATAAGCATTGGTTACAAGGATAGTGAGATGAATTGTATCCTTTCCCTTGTCCTCTTCTTTTCCATTCTTCTTTTTTTACCTTTTTTCCTGTTCTCCTTTTCCCCCCTACATGTTACATGTCATTATGCCATTAGTGGTAATTGTAATGATAAGAGAAACAGTATTTCATTATTTTATCTGGAAAAAAAAAAAAAAAAGTTATACGCCTGTTGGCGCAGTTTTCAGAATATTGACTGACTTTATAGCTATTGACAGTTTGGGATTTAAGCGTCTTTTAGACTACCATCCCTGCATAGAGGTTTGATAAGAATATGGTCCTTGAAGTACATGTTGTTGTTCCCTACGATGACGCAGATGCGGGAAGACGACTCAGGTTCCCCAATTCATCCTGGACACATCGCTGTGGGCCAAGGGAGTGGAAGTGAGCAACATCATCTGCACCCAGCCCCGGAGGATCTCTGCCACCGCCGTGGCCGACAGGGTGGCCAAGGAGAGGGCTACCAGGGTGGGGGATATCGTGGGGTACCAGATCAGGCTGGAGACAAAGCAGGTCAGTGCAGATGAACCCTTTCTGTGCCAAGCAAAGTGCCTTATTTGCGCGTGTTAATTGTGCTACAAAGCTTCCAAGTGCATTATGGTTTGATAAAATATCTCCTAGTGAGGAAACACTTTTAACATCTGTGCCTTAATGTTACATATTAGTGATATGTTATCAGTTTTTAAATGTTCTTTGAATGTTCTCATTGTGTACTAAGAGTGTACTAGTAAATCTTTAGGGAAAAAAAACTTTTGGTAGCACCACACATGTGGTTGTATTCTTTAAGGATATCTGACACACTTGTTGGAAGAAAAATGGAAAGGAAAGAGTTAAAAGAGGAGACACATTAGTAGTTTTTCTATTACACTTACACAAATGTGTTTTAAGCCTTAGATGTGTGTGTTGAAAATAAATGACATGATATTAAAACAGGAGAGGGTGCTGATGGCAGTTGTGAGCTAGTCACAGACTAGGAAGAGAGGAAAAGAGAGGAAAAGTGTGCTGAAAAGAAAGTGAAATTTAAAATTGTTTGTTTATTTTCAGTCTGCCTCAACGAGACTGATGTTCTGCACAACAGGCATTCTGCTGAGGAGGCTAGAGAGTGACCCGGTCTTGAGCGGAGTGACTCACGTCATTGTTGACGAGGTCCACGAAAGAAGTGAAGAGAGGTAAGCGCTATATGTTCCTTGAAGAATGGTTCTTGCATGGTGAGAAGTATGCAATGAGTTTCATGGTGCACCATGTATTAGTCTTCTTTTCTATGTCAGTCCTTCTTTCCTACCATTAGTACTTTAACAACAGTAGTAATGATAATGATTATTCAGAAGCAGCAAGGAATTGACAAAAAAAACATGGTTTCTGTGCCTTCAAAGTGCCTTCTGTGCCACAAAAGTTTACATACATACCAATATTGAATCAGAGCTATTTTACTTTACCCATTCTGGACCAAGTATCACAGATATGTGGTTTAGGGTTATAATGTTTTATATCAAGTACTAAAACTCAAGTTGAATCTATTTGTGTTATTTTACTGATATGTATCACCCTAGTAACATATTTTTTTTTTAATGAAATCAAGGGTGAATGATTACTAAATGGGTCAATCCACGTCAAATCAACCAATGGTGTTAACCCGACCCCCTTCAATTTTCTTCAAACTCGCACCAAATGTTCCCCCAAGTGTCTGATGGAAGATTCTGAAATATTTTGCCCCAAGGTCAAATGGTTGCTAAGATACGGCCTCCCTTAGCAACCAGTGCTTGATCGAACAACTGAGTTTAAATAAAATTTGCTATTTTTGATTGACCGCTGCAGCCAAGTTAGATGAGTTACATTGCTCATTTCCTGTAAATTGAAAGAACATTATAGTTTTAACATGCACAATGTATTCTAGTGCCGATCGGACCGCCCATTCTTACACATGACGTCAAGGAAAATGGTGTTAAGCGTCAATGGCAATGTGTTTGGGTGCATGTTTGGAAGCTGGTAACTTTAAAACTCAATTAGTTTAGAACCCACTATTTTGCAGATATATAGTCTTTTACTTGCTCTACCCACCTACCAAATATTGATAAAAAAACATGCATCGTTTTCTTGTAGAGCGCCCTCAGTTTGATTTTTTAAAAAAGTTGCCAAGTTCAAGGTCTCAAATCACCACTCGTCCCATCGAGGATCGCCACCAATTTTGGTGTGTTGATAGACTTTTACCTATATTTTTATATGATACCGAAACACTTTTGTGACCGAAGTGTTAAATAGCTGATTTAAGCATTTGAAAATGGTTGTAAACACCCCAAAATCTATGTAAAATGACACATTGGAGTTTAAGCACATTTCAAATTGCAACAACTCAGAGATGAAAAGCCAAAATACAATGATATCTTCTGTGATAATAGTCTGTTATTAGTACTAAAAGAATATAAATCACAAATACTTTTGTTTTTTTGTCAATGACCTCAAAAAAGCGCCTAAAAATCACAAGAAACAATAAATCAGTCAATTTTCCGTAACCATGGTTACCATAATGGTGTTAATGTGTGTTTACATTGATTTCTAATTGTGTGTCATTTCAGTACTAATGGTGACTTTGAGCTGATAACTGCATATCATGTTTGAATATATATTTTCTTTTAGCTACACATAATATCTTAAGTCATGTTCATATATATTGACCTTGACACCATTCTGAAAGAGCTGTATAAGCCTAAAAATTAGCATATTCTCAACACCGGTGAGCTTTACATCATATTTCAAAATCATTTTTCTCTCGGACAGAATGCATGATCATGTCGATATTTGCAGTGGTGGTATACTTTGATAAGAGTTATAGTATCTAGTATTATCTAATTTATCTAACATAACACTGACCTTGAAAATACAGCTGAAAATCACAAAAACATCAATAGTTCTATTGTAAGACATTTTACAAAGACTATCAATGAAAAAAATGTGTGTCATTTTGATATCAATAGTGAATTTAAAGCCGATAATTGTTAATCATGTTCCATTTTCTTCCATTTTAAGCTACAAATAAAAGTGTAAAACTCATGTATGTTGTGACTTATGCTCAGTTGGAGACATTCACAACTAATCTTACAATTATGTCAAGGTCAATGTTATTTTTACTTTAAAAATTATTTGCAGCTCAAAATGGAACAAAAAGGGCAACAGATTTACAATTATTAAACTTAAGTCAATATTCATATTAAAATGGCACTCAACTCAAAGCCGGTGTCCTCATTCTATTATCATTGGAAATTTGAATGATTTTTGCTTTTGTTATGATTTCCAGGTGTATTTTCAAGGTCATTGTCATTTTAGGCAAATCAAATAATACTAGATCCTCTAAATACTAATTCCAGACTACCACCACTGCAAATATCGACATGATCAGGCATTCTGTCCGAAAGAAAAATGATTTTGAAATATGATGTAAAGCTCACCGGTGTTGAGAATATGCTAATTTTTAGGCTTATACAGCTCTTTCAGAATGGTGTCAAGGTCAATATATATGAACATGACTTAAGATATTATGTGTAGCTAAAAGAAAATATATATTCAAACATGATATGCAGTTATCAGCTCAAAGTCACCATTAGTACTGAAATGACACACAATTAGAAATCAATGTTAACACACACTAACACCATTATGGTAACCATGGTTACGGAAAATTGACTGATTTATTGTTTCTTGTGATTTTCAGGCGCTTTTTTGAGGTCATTAACAAAAAAACAAAAGTATTTGTGATGTATATTCTTTTAGTACTAATAACAGACTATTATCACAGAAGATATCATTGTATTTTGGCTTTTCATCTCTGAGTATTTACAATTTGAAATGTGCTTAAACTCCAATGTGTCATTTTACATAGATTTTGGGGTGTTTACAACCATTTTCAAATGCTTAAATCAGCTATTTAACACTTCGGTCACAAAAGTGTTTCGGTATCATATAAAAATATAGGTAAAAGTCTATCAACACACCAAAATTGGTGGCGATCCTCGATGGGACGAGTGGTGATTTGAGACCTTGAACTTGGCAACTTTTTAAAAAAATCAAACTTTGAGGGCGCTCTACAAGAAAACGATGCATGTTTTTTTATCAATATTTGGTAGGTGGGTAGAGCAAGTAAAAGACCATATATCTGCAAAATAGTGGGTTCTAAACTAATTGAGTTTTAAAGTTACCAGCTTCCAAACATGCACCCAAACACATTGCCAATGACGCTTAACACCATTTTCCTTGACGTCATGCGTAAGAATGAGTGGTCCGATCGGCACCAGAATACATTGTGCATGTTAAGACTATAATGTTCTTTCAATTTACAGGAAATGAGCAATGTAACTCATCTAACTTGGCTGCAGCGGTCAATCAAAAATAGCAAATTTTATTTAAACTCAGTTGTTTCGATCACGCATTGGTTGCTAAGGGAGGCCGTATCTTAGCAACCATTTGACCTTAGGGCAAAATATTTCAGAATCTTCCGTCAGACACTTGGGGGAACATTTGGTGCGAGTTTGAAGAAAATTGAAGGGGGTCGGGTTACAAATTGTCTGAAAATTGGTTGATTTCACGTGGATTGACCCAAATCTTAAAATTTGCAAAGCACTGAATTTTTTTTAAAGCACACTTTTGCCATTAAAACTTCCCCAATATTGCTCTTGATTATATGTCTTTGATGTTATGTTAATATAAAGTTGGCTGTGCTAAAGAAAGGAATGTTGCCAATTTGAAAGTGAAATAGTGATCATTTTTTCTCTAAATAAAGATTAAATCAAAAAGATAAGGGGATGGGTTTTGTGTGAGAGTTAATGTCTTGTTTACCACTGAACCCCTGCTCCATCTCCCTCCAGTGACTTCCTCATGATGGTCTTGAGAGATATGTTGCCACAGCGACCAGATATGCGAGTCATTCTGATGAGTGCCACGCTCAACGCAGAACTGTTCTCCAGCTACTTCTCTGACTGCCCTGTCATCAACATACCAGGTGGAGCTCTAGAGTCATATTGCTATATTTTGTTTCTAAAGGAGCACAAAATGTTACGACAAAAGTGGGCCCTGTCTTATAAAGAGTTGCTATTGACAGCAATGTGACTTGCGATTGATATCAAACGTAATTCTGCGCATTAGAGATGATGGATTGGACTTGCGATCAATTCCGATCAATCACAACTCTGTTTTAGATGGCGGTGTGATTTTATTTGAATAATAGCGGACAGATAAGACAAGTATATCAAATCAGAGATGTTAGAAATGTAATCACAAAGCATAGTCAGACATGAGGTAGTGATCATATGTTACTTAAAGGAAAATATTCTTACTAACAAGTGGTGTTCTTTCTTTCTTTCTTTAATTCATTTTCACAATCATTTGTTGTTTACACGCAGGAAAAACCTTTCCAGTGGATCAGTACTTCTTAGAAGATGCAATCGAATACACAGGGTAAGTTTCTCTTTGTCCTTTGTTTGTTGCTCTTGCAGCAGATAGGGAGGAAGAGGAGGTAAGAAAGAGAAAGGAATGAAAGAATATGTGCAATAATACTAAATATGTTAGCATTATATGTGCAATATTACAGAATAGTGTAGTACTGGATTGTCCTTTGATTAGACCAACGGCCTTTGCCATTCCCTACATCCACTACAGGTGAGGCAATATAGATCGCCTTTTACCTTCTTTCCCTCCTGAATGTGTTTTGTTTTGTGTTTATTTCTATAGTTCTTATTTCATTTTTGTCTCGCCCACCGGAGGTGAAGGCGAGACTAAGGGATCCAAATGGCGTCCGTCCGTCGTCCTTCCGTCGTCCGTCCGTCGTCCGTCGTCCGTCACAAATGTTAAAGTTTACCTGCAAGACTCTCTTATGATCCATAACTTGGCAACTGTTACAGCAATGGCAGCCACACTTGGTTGATAGAAGCACTAGGGGCATCTTCATGTTATGGTGTTGTCAGAGGTCATGTGATGATGTCAAAGGTCATTTGAGGTCATATATTAAAGAGTATGTGCAAGACTCTCTTTTTCTATTTTAAAGTTTACCTGCAAGACTCTCTTTTGACAAATAACTTCACATAGGTTGCTTGGATTACAACCTAACTTGGGTCATAGATGCACTGGGGGTACCTTCATGTTATGGTACCGTTGGAGGTCACAGGATAAGGTCAAAGGTCATTTGAGGTCATACGTTAAAGTTTACCCGCAAGACTCTCTTTTGACAAATAACTTCACATGGGTTGCTGGGATTTCAACCTAACTTGGGTCATAGATGCACTGGGGGTACCTTCATGTTATGGTACCGTTGGAGGTCACAGGATAAGGTCAAAGGTCATTTGAGGTCATACGTTAAAGTTTACCAGCAAGACTCTCTTTTGACAAATAACTTCACATGGGTTGCTTGGATTACAACCTAACTTGGGTCATAGATGCACTGGGGGTACCTTCATGTTATAGTGCCGTTGGAGGTCACAGGATAAGGTCAAAGGTCATTTGAGGTCATACGTTAAAGTTTACCTGCAAGACTCTCTTTTGACAAATAACTTCACATAGGTTGCTTGGATTACAACCTAACTTGGGTCATAGATGCACTGGGGGTACCTTCATGTTATGGTGCTGTTGGAGGTCACAGGATAAGGTCAAAGGTCATTTGAGGTCATACGTTAAAGTTTACCCGCAAGACTCTCTTTTGACAAATAACTTCACATAGGTTGCTTGGATTACAACCTAACTTGGGTCATAGATGCACTGGGGGTACCTTCGTGTTATGGTACCGTTGGAGGTCACAGGATAAGGTCAAAGGTCATTTGAGGTCATACGTTAAAGTTTACTTGCAAGACTCTCTTATCACACATAACTCATTATTCTACTTTGTTCACTTTACATGCATGCCTTATTACAATCATAATGTTCCGCATTATTCATGTCTGTTGACAAACTTTCTTATATAAACGTATCAATTTTAGAAACTTTATTCCATGTTCAGTTTTCAACTGCAGCACTAATTTTAACCTTTTTACATTTCTATGCCCCCCAGAGACAAAGTTTACTTCGCCTCTATTGTGCAACTGATTATCATCCTGTTTTGTCTTTGTCTAATCTAATAGAACTTGGTGGAGGCTTTTTATTCCATCTCAAAGAAGGGGGAAGGTGGGGGAGGGGGAGTAGATAGAGGAAGTAGCATTGCGTGAAATAGCCCTTCTCATTTATGGAATGTTACATTCTATGGCAGATATTTCACAATCAGCCAGGGATACAATTCTTTTGCGTAGCAAGGGAGATCGCGATATTTCTGGTTATTTTCGCAAGTGGGCAAGACACAATATTGCTAATGCCTTGTTTTTTAACAAAAACAGTATTTATTGATGTACCAAATGTATTTCTAAGAGATATGGATAACATTGTACTCGAAATTGATCATGAACAATACTTTTTAGCAGAAATAATTTATATTTCCACAAGAGAAAGTGGATGGAACACATCAACAGAGGAAGAAGAAATGAAGATTAGAGTAAAGATTTGAGCGATTGGGACAGACATAGAGTGAGAGACAAAGAGAGAAAAAATATAAAGAAAGAGAGACATGAAGAGGGATGGAACATAATTATGAGAGAGGTGTGTGTAAAAAATAAAAACCTTTCATAAATGTGGGAATGTGGGCGAGCACAGCTCCATGTTCCACATCAATTTCTCACAAAATCTGGAATTTTTGGTTCCTCCTCCATCCCTTTTAGCTACGTTTTGGATGAGAACTCTCCTCTGGCTAGGCCCATCAAGCGAAGTAACGCTGCACCCTCCGAGGCGTCCTCACGGGCCATGAGCAAAGTCAAGCACGACAACCTGGACGATGAGATCGTTGAGGCCTTCGCTTCGACAACGTTCACCCCCGCCAAGGACAACGTGCGAGACACCAACCTGACGCTGCCACAGATGGCACTGAGATATTCTGGTGAGGATAGAGATGAAAGTGGATGGTAGGGTCATCGTTTTAGTGACTACAATTTAATGGAGGTGTCGTGGTATAGCGGTTTTGAACTTTGACTGAAGATCTTTAGGTCCTAGGTGCAGTCCCACCCATGGCACCCAAATCTTGTCCTTCTGCAAGATGCTTTATCCCTATCGCTGCTCTCGACCCAGAAGTATTGGGGGGTATCTGGTAGGAGGTGGACAATTTTTTGAATGATCTTGACCAAGCACCGATATTGTGCAGTGGGCAAGGAATACTCCCCGAGGAATGGAGATGGTGCACCTATGTGTGCATGTATGTTGTTGTATCCAGCAACCAGTGCTAAAATTGTAGCATCCCTCTCAATTCAGTCTCTGGACTGCAAAATCAGGACAGACCCCTACACCATTAAAACCAACACAATTAACTATGTTATTATTAGATAATTTTTTAGTCCATCAGTATGTACAGATATTGATTGCACTTGGGTCCCACTGATCTCACCTACAGTGATATATATTGATAAATAGATTGGTTTTGATTTTACCCTGTATTTACTAAAATATACCTGGTGAATGCAAAAAAACTTTGAGGTTCTTCACAGAATTGTCAGGTATTAGGCAAATTAATTACTTAATTTTTCTTTTCAGCTTTTCAGTCGTGTGTCCGCTTCATTCAATACAACTCAAATTGCTTTAAGCTTTCTTCAGCTTTAAAATATAGATGATACCATCTTGTTTTGTCCTTGCAGAGTATGAGACATCGACCGTAAAAACTCTGGCCACCCTTGACCCTGACAAGATCAACAATGACCTCATCGAGGAGCTGGTCAAGTGGATTGTGGATGGTGACCATGAGGTCAGTCTGAGCATGATGCTCCGAGGTCATATTCATGGAACTAAAGGGGCTGTTAACTCTTCCTATGCAAGATAAAATGCCACTTTATGAAATTTGTGCACATTATTTGTTGAACAAGGACAGGCATAATACATAAAGATTTAGGCTGTTCAAACCATTGTTTATATTCTAATATGCATTATACAAATGAGTCTTGAGCCAACAAAAAGTATAGAACATTTGCTACAAACATTCATCAACAGGTTAATTGACAGGCAAGGCACTGTGGTTGTTTCTGTGCACTTTTTTTCTATCCAAACTAGTGCCTCTTTTTTTTCTCTTAGCAGGTACTTACACAAAAGATATATCTTTGGGACCTCACATATTGCATTGAGTTCTTAATTCTTCATTTGAAAGTTGTCCTATGAGGTACCGCGCAGCCACACTCAAAGTTTGTTTGCAATCATGTCCGATACCAATCTAGTGTACCAGATTATGAGACTGGTAGCAGACATAACTGCTAAAAAATATATAGTTGCGGTATACAAACATATTTGTTTTCTACCCAATGTGTAGTACCCTAAAGACGGGGCCATTCTCATCTTTCTTCCTGGAATGGGCGAGATCACCGACTTGTATGAGCAGCTGCAGAGCTCCCTCTGTGGGCCACGCAAGGCCAAGCGGTGAGAAAACATCTCTCTTCTCTCTGTCTCTTTTCTGCCTCTCTTTATTATGTGACATACTTTTCATAATTCATATTGAGATTCAGATGCAGATATGCTGCTTGTCCATGTTTAAAGCCAATAGGTGAGAAAACATCTCTCAGGCTCTGTCCTCTGCCCCTTTATATGACAGTGTATTTAATGCCCATATCAGGATTTAGAATCAGGTTTGTTGTTTGTCCGTGAGCAAAGCTATAAGTTGAGAAAACTTTTCTCTATCCCTGATGTTTGTTGTGAACTGGTTAGGCATGATGAAGGATGCTACATGGAACCTTCTTCTGTAAATATTGGATCAAAGGGATAGTTGTAACGACTGCAAGCCTTAACCATAGCATAGCTGTTCTGTCATCCTCACCAGAATCTGGATTTCATTTGATTTCAACAGTTTATCATCATTAGATGATTCTTTCCAAGTGTCTAAAAACAAACAAGAAATGGATCCATGTTTGTGGCAGAACGGCTCTTCACTGATGAACCGTCCCGTGATCTATATGACTACCACCCCCTGCCTTTCAGCTTTGCTATGTCTTTTGAAAATAATAACAAGCAAAAACAAAACAAAATTGTTATGATATTTCAATTTCTTATTCTTTCTTTGTAGGTTCAAATTGATCCCACTCCACTCAGCGCTGTCCAGTGAAGAACAGAACACAGCATTTGACAGACCAAAGGAGGGCATCACCAAGATCGTCATAGCAACCAATATAGCTGAGACCTCCATCACCATTGATGACATTGTCTTTGTGATTGATGCTGGAAGGATGAAAGAAAAGCGGTGAGTGATGAGGGTTTATCAGTGCATGTTCCCCTTGCTCATAAAGCTATCTCAAAGTAAAAGCCCACTTTACAAACATAATGACATTTGATCATTCCGTCATTTTTCACAGCTAAATTTGGGTATTATGGTTGGAATTATTCTGATCATAATACCAAATGACTGTTAATGTTATTGTGTATCTTTCTTGGTGTTTTTGTTTGTCATTGTATTTCATTCATTTCATTTAATTTCTTCTCCTTATTTTCCACTTGCAACATAGATACAAATATACATTTTAGATAAATATCATCAACATCAACTGTGTATCTTACTCAGTCTTGAAATGTTATTTGAATGTTTCCATGGTGAGAGTGTAACAATAAATACTACTTAGAAAATAGTAAAACTTCCGGTAACACCATGTGGTTGTATTCTTGCAAATAATTGACTCACTTAAGGGGTGAAGAAAGGAAAAGAAAGATTGAAAAGAGGAGAAAATGATTTTTTTTTTTGTAACACTTACACAAGCCTATTTTTAGCTGTAGTGTTTGGTGTTATGAACCACAAATAAATGGGATGAAATGGAAGTGGAAGAAGTGGGTGGTGGTGAGAACTAGTCACAAAGTAGTTATACAGAGGAAAGAAGTCTTGTTGTCTCTCTTGCTAGGTATGACTCTGGTAAGAGGATGGAGTCCCTGGAGACTGTGTGGGTGTCCCGAGCCAACGCCATGCAGCGCAAGGGTAGGGCGGGGCGTGTGACGGCCGGCGTGTGCTTCCACCTCTTCACCTCTCACACCTTTGAACATGTCCTGCGGGAACAGCAGCTACCAGGTACAGTACCAGGGCCACGTTGGCCACAGATAGCATACACAAGTGGAGCGGGGGAGGAGGGGGGGAGCGTGGTATGGTGGATGGTACTGTTGACTGTGGAAGGGGATGGGGGGGCGTGTAACGGCCAGCATCTGCTTCTCTCTTCACCTCTGTGCCAGCCAGCAGATGTGAAGATCCAGGGCTGCAGTTGAACTTAAGCTCGGGTGGTAAAAGCAAAGGCCTGTATTCACATTGGTGGTTTAACTTAGACTGCGTACTGAGCGTAGACTTACTACATGGGGCGCAAAATAAATCATTTGATGCTGTCACAAGATTTTCATTCCAGAATCACAACAGTGGTATATTTATGTGGACAAACGCAATAAACCACATTTATTCTGAGGACAAAATCAATTACATGGAATCAATCATGTTTCATGTTATATTTGGCGTCCCATAAAGTTACTCCAAGTTTCATACACTGTTTGCATTAAATCTTTGTTTTTGTTGTTGGTGCAGTTGTTGGTCGATTCTGCATGGGAATATGCTGATTCACCATGTCCCATGTTTTCATTCCATGTTGGTCTGAACCCAAATCCTCATTCAATACAAATCAAGTGGCCTTACCACATGACCATAATACTTCTTTTTCTGATTTCCCTTTTAGAAATCCAGCGCATCCCCTTGGAGCAGTTGCTTCTCAGGATCAAAATCCTGGATATCTTCCAGGGGTACCATGTCAAGGTGAGATAAGTTCATGTCAGGAAGGTTTGGGTATACAGTCAATCCTGTTTATAAAAGCTGCTCAAGAAAATATTGGGTCTTTACAGGATGAAAATCCTGGATGTCTGCCAAGGATACCATGTCAAGGTGAGACAAGGTCATGTTAGAAGTGTTAGGGTATACAGTAAATCCTGGTTAAGAAGACCACTCAAGGGAAATAAAATATAGATCTTCATGGGCAGGTGGTCTTTTTTATATACATGAAGCTGTTAAAGCAGGTTTCACTGTTGATGTCAACACAACAAAAAAGTAAGGCCCCCCCCCCCCAAGCAAAATATAACTTTTGATTGAAAAGGTTTTGAGCAATATAATTTGGCAGGAATGTTCATTAAGTTATTGACTAACTTCTGTGTGAAAATGGCATTAATCCATCCAGTCATGCATGAGTGAGCACACATTAAAGGCAAAATTGTCACTTCAAAAGTCATAATTTTGAGATTCTGTCATATTTCTGTCCATTTCTGGTGCCTTATTTATGTCCTTTCATTGTTTATAATCCATCCTGGGATGCACTAACACCTATCCTGACACTTAATCCATTGTTCTGGTTGAGTGAGCACTGTTTAAAAAATGCTCATCCCTCTTGAGTTTGAAACTTTTAAAAACCCTTTATTTTTGTGAAAATCATCATCCAACCTCATCATCAGGGTAGACTTTTTTTTTTTTTTTTTATCTTTGCTCACATTTGAATAGGCTGGCAGACATGTGATGCTTGCACACTAAAAAATAATCAGTGTTAACGGTTTGATGACAAAAAAATATAGATTTTGTTAGAGAAAGTGAGCCTAAGGACAGACACAGGCATTGGGCTAATGGTCATCCCTTTCCTTCTCTCCCTCTCCCCCTTCCCTTTTCCATTCTCTCCCTTCTCTCTCCCCCCCCCCCCCCTGCATGGCATTGGTAGGAGGTGCTGAACAAGCTGCTGGAGCCTCCCCAGAAGGAGAGTATCGATGACGCTGTGCAGCGGCTGCAGGACCTAGGGGCACTCAACCTCGATCAGGTGTGTTCACATAGCCCCCCCCCCCCATGGCTGCAATCAGCGTTTCAAAGCACGTTTTTATGCCATCTGTCCATCTGGACCTCATTTGTGCGATAACTAAAGAAATCATGGACATGAAAATGTCATCAAACTTGGTACAATGATAATATATATCAGGCTGAGAAACTTATATTTTGGGTCAGGTGGGTCAAAGTAAAATTCAGTGATCAAATGAAAACTCTAGAAGTTTTCAACCAAAATTTACTAAACCCATTAAAGTGATAGTATATAGCAATCAGAATAAGTGCTAACTTCTTGGTCCGTTACGTCATAGGTCATACTGTTTGCATCATTTATAAAACATATAAAGATGACAATCCGATCCGTCATGCCACTCTGCAACTGGCTGAATAGCACGACTCGGTCAAGGGATTTACGCAAGTAGGTGATGTCACATTTCTGGTTGTTGACTGTTAGGACTGCAGAATCATTGCAAAATTGTATCATCTGCGATGGCATTTCATCCAACTTCCTATCCATACTTTTTCTTTACGGTTGAAAGGATCTGACCTCGCTGGGCTACCATCTTGCCTCTCTTCCCGTCGATGTGCGGATCGGTAAACTGATGCTGTGTGGTGCCATCTTCCAGTGCCTGGATCCCGTCCTCACCATCGCTGCTAGCCTCAGCTTCAGGTCACCATTTGTAAGTATAGGATCAGCATTTCAGCTGATAAAATCCCCCAAACTAACAAACTTAGAGGTTTTTGTCAAATTTTTAAGACACAAAAGACTGCAGTTATATCCAGGAATCCTGCCCGCGATCTTTTCTATGAAAGGCTCTATAATCTGCCGTCCTTTTCAATGGACGGCCGCCAGCAGAGACGGTCAAGATGTTTTGACAAGCGCCTTAGGAAACAGATGAAGGTCATGAGCTGTAATATGCATTTTCAAAATGTGAAACCTGGGAAAATAATCTTGCCGAAAGTCAGTCTGTAATATTAACATTTGTCCTCGTTTTCTTCAGGTGGCCCCATTTGACAAGCGAGACCAGGCTGACAAGAAGAGGCTGGAGTTTGCTGTGGGGAACAGCGACCATCTCACATTGCTCAGGGCATACAAGGTCAGAGCAGAACGCATAAACCCCTTTGTGTACTGGGGGAAATGGTACTCAATATGATGTGTTCACATTTTTAGTGATTTGATGCGTGCCCGATGCACACAGTTAATTTCTAGCTAGAAGACTGTGTATGTTTATGTAAGTGATGCATGTTGCAAATACCCTCATATAACACCAAAGTAACACTCTGAGACTGGTCATTTCTTTGTGCAGCCCCTAGATAAAGGAATGAATTACCACTAGAAATATGCAAAGCCATATCACTAGAAAACATTCAATCAAGACTGATATCTTACTTGTTCTTGTAGTATGTACTCTTACAGTGCAGTAGAATATATCCATATAGTTATTGTGCTTTACAAATGAATATATTATTGTGATATTATTATTGTTGCATCTTGCATCCAGGGTTGGACCACTACACTTGAAAGAAGCAACTACCTGGGCTACAGATTCTGCCACGAGCACTTCCTCTCCGTCAAAACTTTACAGGTAGGAGCAGCGGCCAGCCAGTCAAGGTTTTTAGGTCCCCATCCTTAAAAGAGCTGTGATTTATCTGAATCGATGGCAAGCCCAATCCCCTTTCTCCATTGTACAGAGTCACGTTTGACATCAATTGCAAGTCCAGTTGCAGTAAAGAGCAAATGTTTATAAGACAGTGCCCGGATGTGTAATGCATGCTGCTGAATGTATAGCCCTTTTTATCTCCTCCTGCAGCGGTTAGGAATCTTGTGTATTTATACTGATCATCGTCAGAGTGCGGGCACCTTTAACAGACCACTCTGCCTCCCTCCATATTTTTATTGTGGTTCCATCTTATGTTCATGCAGTTATGTGGGAATCTTGGAATTTTGTTGAATTTGAACATTTGTGGATACATATTGATCCTACTCTGTTGATTTTTATCGTAGTTTGATCTTATTTGCATTCATGGACTTTTCAATTGTTTCACCCCAACTGCCTTTTTGTTAAGAGCATTTCATGAGTTATTACTACCAAGTTAATTCACATCAGCATTTTAAACCCTAGTCTAAACGAGACATGTTGACAAGTATAAGGTGGTCTGTATTGACAAATTCGTGCACAGACATGGGCTGGTAAGTGCACGGTGACCATCTTTTCAATAGAAATCAGAGGCAATGCTCAATAAAGTTCATAGCACACCTACAACATACTTCCATTTTATAGACTTGCCTAAATGATCACATGTATGTGCTAACAACATGTAAATAATAGTCATTGAAGATAAAGGGGCATGAGGAAGAAAATGGGAAAGAAAATCTCAAAGAGAATGAAAAACTGAGGGATTGAACAGAAGAAGGAAGCCAAATAAACATTGCAAAAGGAATGAAGAGCTGACCCTACCCACACCAGGAATCGAACCCTTAACCAATTCATCCGCCCATCTTCCCATTCACTTAACACGTAGCACACAGCAGGGGCCAGAATGATTTAGAAATCAAGCTGATATTTTGCCATGATACCAACATCTGATAAAAATGAAGACTTCATCTCCAAAAGCTAGTACATTCAGCTACAATATACTACAATTTCAGTGCAAAAGACTCAAACATAGGCGAGATACAGCTTCTAAAAGGTCGTAATGTCATTTCATGATTGGAAATAAATGCATCTTCCTTTGACATTGTACGTACATACATCGGATTTTGACATTAATGCCTATAATAAAATATTACACCATGAAGATGGAATCAAAATGAAAAACGAGGGCAACTACACCATAGAGCAATGCCTCAGCTACAACTTGCTGAAATTTGGGAGAAAATTGATCAAGGATTACTGAGATACACAAAAACGGGTAAAAAAAAATCATGACGTCATACATTCATATAGCAATATTATGACATCACGATGTACTTAACGGGTAAACTGACACGTCAAATCACATCTACGTTTCATACTCTTTCCGAATATTAAAAAAAAAAATTTGGGGTCACCAGCCATTCGAAGGAGCTATGGCCCATTGAAGATGGTCAAGTTTTTTGCAATATTTGCACACCAAAATGTATTGACGCACGCACAGACTTTCAACTTTGACGCACCCACACGACCTTATTATTGCAGGGAAATGGCTCAAAATGACAGGACGTGATGTATGTCGTGTCAGAAACATGAAACCAGAAAAAAACAGAATTTTGATGTTGCTTAAAATGGCCTGAAACATATGCAAAACAATTTTGAGTTGATTTGTAGCTTTTTTAAATTTTGCGCGCACAGTATTGAACTAATGTACGCATACACGTGTTTCTTTATTATTTGATATTAATTGACTTATTATTAATTTCATGCATGTCAAATTTCATAGATGACCAGTTCTAGAGATGTATCCAAAAATAGATTTTCATTAAATTGCTTGTTGATGACGTCATGGTCATGCCATGATCTTGAAATCCAGGAATTGATAGTTTCACATATATGCCTATACATGGTGAACATTTGATATTACATGGTACATGCATTGCTGAGATATAGATGACACTAAAATGTGTGTGTGGGGGGGGGGGGGCGGGGGTTGGGATGGAATAAAAATAAATAAGAAAGAAAATTCTAACGAAATTAGGAGGTGATCGGTTGGTTACAACAGACCACCTAATGATGTGCACCATCTCCCCTGCAGATGATAGCCAGTATGAAGCATCAATTTGCTGAGCTGCTT
The DNA here is from genome assembly GCA_963669155.1 of Arbacia lixula. Taxonomy (NCBI): domain Eukaryota; kingdom Metazoa; phylum Echinodermata; class Echinoidea; order Arbacioida; family Arbaciidae; genus Arbacia; species Arbacia lixula. The sequence goes on along the minus strand of OZ022577.1, from coordinate 29,161,574 downwards.
AGTAGTATTGGCTTTGTCAGTCTGGACATGTCGTCTCGCCAGATGGATCGCCGTGCCAACGGATATGGCGACATGATCCTCAAGGCTTGTGGTCCTCAGGTAAGATCCGAGGAAGAAGATATAGGAGATATAGTATTAAAGGAAAGTGAGAGTAGATGAGTGATGAGATGTTTGTCATGCAGGTATAATTTTTGATGCTAGGCATGTTTTAACTCACCAGGACAGAACTTTAACAAATACCCTATCACATTTACTGTTATTCTGAATACGTCATTACATGTCATCAATGTTGCTTGTTTGTTGAAAAACTTAAGTTGAATTTTGTATTTGGAATTGTGATTGATCTGACTTGATTGTAAGTCCAATCTCCTATCTCTAATGTACAGCGTTACAATTAATATCAATCACAAGTCAAGTAGCAAATCAATCACAAATCTTTTTGAAATAGGGCCCAGATTGTCATTGTAATTCTTGGTCATTTTCCCTGGTGGAAACGCTGATATATGCAAAAAGACTGTAAAATATTTGCAGCTACGATTCTTAGCTTAAATATTGCAGACATGAACGCACCCCAGGACAAACACATTTATTATCCATGTCTTCGACATCCTCTCTCACCCCAGATCAACGTGAATGCCAGCAATGACAAGCTGGTGGTTGCTGTGCTGTGTGCTGCCCTCTACCCCAACGTGGTGCAAGTGCTGACGCCGGAGGCCAAATACAGCCAGACCAGCGTGGGGGCTGTGCCTATGAACCCCAAGGCCCAGGAACTCAAGTTCAAGACCAAAGATGACGGATACGTAAGAGAGTCCTGCCTAATCTAAAATAATTTATTCGTTGAAATATATGTGATGAACCCCATTTTGAAACCGAGGTGAGAGTGCCTCCTAATTCAATACTGACAACACAGACATATTTTTGCTGAGGTTAGCATGGAATTTAAAACTTGGGGCAAAAGCCTTCATATTGCAGTGAGTAATTAAGTGATAAATAGGGATATCACATAACAGTGTGTAAAGCTAAACAGAAATAATATGTGAGTCAAGGTCATCACAATATGATAGTTCATCGAACTGCTGCTCCATGGGTTTTCTGTGTGCTATTTGTGCAAAAATGTGTCAATGATGCACAAAGGGTTAAAAGGGAGGAGTGGTTGGAAAGGAAGAACAGTGGGAGTCTAGAAATGGAGATTTCATATAAAATTATGGAAGGAAGAATAAGATGTTGATTGTTTTGGTTTTGTTTGAAAGCCATCCATGAAATGCCTTTTGATGTTTTTTTCTGTTCATATTTCTTCACTCAGGTTAATGTCCATCCCAAGTCTGTCAACTTCCAAGTCAGGCATTTTGAGAGTCCTTATCTCGTCTTCCTGGAGAAAGTCAAGACCACCAAGGTAAGAAGTCACTTTCTTTAAGACAACCATAGATTTGATTTCTCTGAGTTGCTAATTCAATCCAATCTCATAAACTTCATGTACAGTTTTATCTTTCTTTGTATGCCTTGTGTGTGACCTAATTTATGTATTGTGAACTGAAAACATTAATCGGTGACATGTATCATTGTCTCACGTGTGAAGGTGTACATCCGTGACTGCAGTATGGTGTCTGTCTACCCCCTCCTGCTCTTTGGCGGCTGTGAGCTCAAGATTGATCTCAAAGGAGGGGAATTCATCATCTCTTTGGATGGTGGCTGGATTCAGTTCAAGGTCAAATCTATTGAGGTTAGTATACCAAAATCTTACTCTGCCATTTGTACATTTGCGACATGCCTCATTATGCAATGATTTCACAACTTTTCATGTCCAAATACCTTCTATGTGTTTTTTGTTGTAAGATTGTGTTACTTTCATGACTTGAATTGTCCCATTACTTACATCTATAGAAATAAGACCTGCATGTATAGTGACTGTAAGCATGCAATCCTTTATTTGGGAAGTTCCGGAGGAAGTTCATAATTAATATTTTCTTCAATTTACCATGGTATTTACACTTCAAGGGATACATCACCAGTAAAGATGTAGATTGTGCTACCATCTAGTATTACATTTACATTCCATAAGACAGGGAGGATGATATAGATGTATCACATGTTAAACAGCTAGAATAAAAAAACAGGCAAATATGAGAAGATAACATAGTCAAAATGCAAACAAGCACAATGGGTTTGTGTGCTTATTACATGTGTGTGCATTAAATTTTGCAGTACATTGAATTTGAAGTCCGGTTGAGAAATTGTTGTTAATGGAAAGAACTTACATAGGCATCTTTGTGCTATTAGTTATAGTTCAAATGATATCGTCCTTCTTCAGGTGGGAGAGCTGATGAGGGAGCTAAGGAGGGAACTAGACCAGCTTTTGGCAGACAAGATCCAGCAGCCCGACATGGATCTTGGCTCCTGCCCAAGAGGGAGCCGGATCATTGCAGCCATCGTTCAGCTGATCAGCACTCAGTGATGGAGCCGTGAGGGAGCTAGACCAAAGATCCAGCAGCCCGACGTGGATCCTGGCTCCTGGAAAAGAGGGAGCCAAATTATAGCAGCCATCACTCAGTGGGAGAGCTGAATCACCTCCTGGTAGACAAGATCCAGCAGCCGACATGGATCTTGGCTCCTGCACTAGATTATAGCAGCCATCGTCTAGTGAGGGAGATACAAGCTGGTTGAAGTTAACATCCATCAGCCTGAAATGGCTCTCTGCCAAGAAAGATGTTAATTCTCATATTTATAGGCTCTCAGAAATTCAGTCAGAATATAAAAGAACACCCTAGGCGATGAAACTGAACTATGAAACCAGATTAAGACTGGGAATCAGATAAGTATTTATGTTTATTGTTAATTTATACCAATATCTATCAATGTAGTTTGCATCGAGATTTAAAAAAAGGAATGTTAGTATTCAAGTCTGAAGTTGAAATTTGTCAAAAACGATGACTGAGTGTCTGGGCTGGTTTACTTCAGTGTTCAAACACAAGAGAAAACAGTGATCTGTGTGCTAATCAGGTGTTAGTTTGCACACACAACTAAGTAGTGCTACTAGCACACTCATTCATACATGTGTAAGTATGACCTAATCAATAGTTTCAAAAGTTCACCAAAGTGTTTTTGACTCCCATGTTTGAAGAGGGTGTTATATGGTGTTATATTTGTTACATGGCCACTAAGCTGGAGTATCATACTTGTTATAGATTACGTAGTTTTGACAAATAAAAGGAATATCAAAGTCAAGAGTGGCATGGCTGTTTTACACCATGTTTCACTGTGTTGCAAATTTATTACAATTCGATTAGATATCAAAAGGTTATATTATAAGACGTAGACCTTTCAGGTGCTTGGTGCATTTCCATTTCATCCCATTCTTAGAATATGAAATCGATGAGGTTCAGACGTTCTTTGATTGATGGCATGTAACCCTCCCAGTACCATAGATGCATGAAATTTGTAATAAGATAATGGACTTTTAAAAACTCTATTTTTAAGTGTACTTTGTGTAACCAGTGTGAAAATCATCTTGATAATTTATGCATGCAGGAGTCTACCACCCATGTTAGCCATATTGTGGTATGTGAGAGGCTCAACTGCACAAAGTGTTGACACTTTAAAAATTAAATTAAGTTACAACTTGAATCAAGCTGAAATTTATACATCATAAAAAGCAGAGGATGTCAAAATTGTTAGAAGCAGGTTTCGTGACATATTATCAATTATTCTCTTAATAATCCTATGAAATATGAAATTAGATTTTCATTTGTTGATAAATTTGGATATCTCATGATTAATTCTGAACACAACAATGCCATAGTGCACCATACATGTCAATCCACAAGGTCTTTTACGCCAGGAGCTTCATGAATTATTATTGACAGTTATTATGAATGGCAAGTGCATGTGGATTCACAGGTGTGATGCACAGTGGGCACTTTTGTGTTCTGAATTAATTATCTGGTAGTCACAAGTGTTTAGGTACAAAGTCGTTCCAAAGTGTAAATTTCATGGGATATTTTAAGGACTATTTCAAGAATAATAACTGATGCAACATCACTAAACCAAGTTGTAAAAAAGATGTCCTTTGACTTTATCATCTGTAAATTTCAGCTCCATTCGGGTGGTAACTATTTGAAATTATTTTTCAAAAGTTTTTTTTTTAAACACCTAGTAGTAATACAGCTCTCTACTCTCAAGTGGCATTAAGTATGATAGCTGGTGATAGTACAGACGTATATTGCATATATCTACCTCTGTATTTGATCAAAATGTGTTGTAGTGTTAAACACAGTTTTGGATATTGGTCTTGTGAATCAGATTTCTTCCAAGCCGTAACTAACAGTACATGTACAGATATCAGTGCCTCTAATATTGTGGAGTTTGAACTCATGATTGCAATGCATGATTTATTTATCCTTGACTTGTTATATCTTGTGCAAAGGACATATGTATGTTCAATTCATGTACATGATAAACATGCATACAGTGTACTTAACTATACTGCAACACTAATTGTATTAATATTCTTAGAATTTCTTGAGATACGCATGAAGCATACAGTTGATTGTACAAAAGCTGCAAAGGATCAAATTATATATTTTTGAATTTGCAGCACAGATTAAAAAGGCATAAAACTTGATTCTGAAGACTATTTTTAATTGTTTCCTACACATAGGAGTAAAAAAAATCTACATGTATAGGGTAGTTTAATTCTAAAGAATCACGAATGAAGAGATTTGAGGGGGTGGAGAGAGCATAAGAGAGATGAAAAAAGGGATGCAGGGATTAAAGAACAGAGAGAGAGAGAGAGGGGGGGGGGGGGCATAGGAACAGAGTAAAGTGACAAATACACTCCAAATGAAATGACAAAAACATCCAAAGCAGTCTACATGTTACATTTACCCCGGTATCCTTTTATCACTGAAAATATGAATTTTTGTTTGCATCATCTCCATAAAACAATTCAGAATGACTTGTACTGATCATTACTCTCAGAAGTTCTGGTACCTCCTAGAGAACATAACTTTCATAAAATGATAAGATTTGCACAGTACTACCAGGCAGTTCAGTAGAATACAGATATCAAGACCACCGTAGTCCTGCATTTCAGTCTGTTGTTTTGGGCAACTGGAATGGCCGTTTTGTAGAGCCGTGGCTGCAGCGATTATAGCACCAGTGGTGGGAATATAAAACAAATCAAAGGCACTGATTCTGCCTCTGTCAGGATTCTTTGTGCATGTTCCTCATGAGAGCCTGCACCCTTGCCAAGATCATTTTCGCTCTCGCAAAGGCAGCTATCTGGCTCACAAGGACGCATTTCTTAGAGCCTTGGCTGCAGCAGTGATAGCGCCAGTGGAGAAATACGAAACAAATCAAAGGCCTTGATTCAGGTTGTGTTGTGCATGTTCCTAATGAGAACCTGAACCCTTGCCAGAATCTTGTTCTTGCAGAGGCACTTGTCTAGCTCATACGGAGGCTGATTTTTAGAGCCTTGGCTTCAGCACCATTGTAGAAATATCCCCAAAATCATAGGCATTGATTCTGCTTCTGTTAGGTTGTGTCTTGCATGTTTCTAATGAGAGCCTGCACCCTTGCGAGGATGATCTCGTTCTTACAAAGGCAGCTGTCCGGCTCATATGGAGGCTCAATCACCAGCACGTCCGACACGCTCAGGGACTCGTCATTGTCTCCACACTCCTTGACGGGCACTCTATGCAGCTCCAGCCATCCTCTCAGCTTCTCTTTCTTGATGGTGAGTTCGGCATGTGAGAGGGATGGCGCCTGGCTGGGGTTCTTGAAGAGCGAGTCGAGGAGGGATTTATGCTTGGAGGTGTCCTCATCCAGGACTGTGATGTGAGAGATGCTGTGCCCCGTGATGACGCGCAGTGGCAGCTCACCGCTGGGAGGGATGTTGTCGCACTGGGCCAAGATGATGCTGAAAGGAATAAGAGAGGGAAAAATAATTGAGTGAGAGAAGAGTGAAGTTGGAGAGTATATGTGTGTGTGTGTGTGTGGGGGGGGGGGTGCAGAGAAAGTGGTGGGAGAGAAGGGGTAGGCATATAGAGGGATAGGAGAAGGGAATCAAGTAGAGAGAGCAAGTGAGACAGTTAAAGCAAATGCGAAATTGAAAGAGAGAGAGATGGAAAGAGGGCAGGGATAAACAACAACAAAAAATGGGTGAAAACATTTAAGAAAATGTTAGTAACAGAAAGGTGTGGGAATGGAAAAAATCCTACACAACTGTTTATTTTTCTGACGCCTTGATGAATCAATCTTAATCTTGTGGACAGTACCAGTATTACGAAGATCTATATAATCTACTTGATTGTCTGTCCTCAAAAAACATTTATTATTCTGTTTTCTATTGCAATAACAATATGTTTATAGGCTCATTATAGTTTCATTCAATCATGCAAATCCCTTATCAATTATGATTTGCCTAATTTGCCTATGCAGCTGGTACGGTAATAATAACTACACACAATTATTCATCAATAAACTGTTAACAACAACATATGTACACCGAGTAGCACTAAAATCAACGAGTGGGACCATTGACGATGCTTTGTTTATCAATGCACTGCACAAAGCCGCAAATCATACCTCTGTGACACTGGATCTATAGTGTAAATCCATCCTTGATACTGATACTCTGTAGCTGCACACACCTTTACTTCTTTGTGAACTATATTTTTCAAACGACAAGGTCCCAGTTTCCTGAAATCATCACCGGATAAAGTTAATGGTGAGCAGTCATCCTCGACTTCGTTGTCCATGGTCGCTGCCATTTTGGCATGATATAGTCGATAGAGGGCCATGCGCAATATGAAGATGCATGGATGTATACATAATAACCATGATCATGCAATTCTTTGCTAAGGATCAAACAAGTGATAGAGCTATTATGAAATTAATAAGTCAATGTACCAAATTACTATGCATACTACTTTGATAGCTAGAACATGAATTGCCAGCATTCGGCAGCCCAATAAATCAAGGTAACAATATTAGTAGCTTAACAATGCTGTTAATTAGTTCTAAGGTCTACATAATATCGCGTTGTGATTGGCTAAAAGTTTTTGAATTAGTTTATTGACCATACTGCCCAAAACAAATAAGGTAGCATAAACATCTTCAATTATAATTTCGTTCAATTTTGGTGGGCACATTAGTACCCTAAATTGCACCTTTTTTGTGTACACAAAATACCGGTGTTTTTTTTGTGCAGCTCTGTACTATTTTTGGAATGTTGGGAGTTGCTTTTGTTGTGTTCAATGAAATAGATTTTTAGTGTGACTGCTTCTCCATTTTGATAACGAGTTGCCGCAATTTGTTATTTCGGAGGCTTCATTTTCCGTTAACAATAGCTAACAAACTTAGTATTCCGAGCTGTGGATCTTGAAATGTTATTTCTCATTCCCTTAGTTATGTATGTAACACTTGAAATATACACTTCCAAATACATGTAATAACTAAATTTCTTTCATCATACATGTACTTCCGTTTACAATTCTTTGAAAGCTTAACTGTGGAGTGTGAATTTTCTGTTAGCTGATTTGAAGCCTCCGAAATAAACCTTGAAGACTGTTCACACAAGTGAATAGAGAAACTTATCCAATCAATATATCACAAAGTAGTCTGTGGACACGTAGTTCACCTGCTAATAAACCAATAAATAGCAAAGATATTCCCTGCAGTTTGAAAATAAGGATATTGGATTATATATAAAAGCTGTTCGCTTTATTTTGAACATTAGATTTCAATTGTTGGGTTGTTTGTACAAAAAAAAAAAAAACTAGCTCGCCCTCTGTGGAAAAAATTGTGGTCTGGAGGGGGGGGGGGGGAGGGGGTGCATTCACACCCTCCGCACCCCCCCCCCCCCCCCCCCGTTGACGGCCATGGAATGTCTCACGTCTCCGTGACATCTCTGAACAAGGTGACAATAAGTTAGAGGAAGAAAAGGGAACGTCTCCAATACGTTTTTTAGGTTCTCATCCGTTGTCGAGGTCTCTTGTAGGTGTCGTAGACTGGAAAACAAGTATTTTAATAATCGGGCATGTTTGAATTTCCCGCGAATCAATGGACACAGTATATACAGGGATATGTTATGGAAGGATATGAAACAACATTCTTTCTTTGAGCCCATGCGTGGCACCGCCGAAAAATTGCGTGGTCTCAGCATGTGCTTTTCACGTGTTTTAACAATAACGAACACGATTGCATAGCAACGGTTTCTCAGAGAGAACAAAAGAAATGTAGAGTCTTATTTCGCTTGTCCACTTCTGTTGGATTGGATCAATACTTTTGTGAGGAAAAGAGATATCAGCGAACAAAAATAAACATTTTTTTAAAGTAAAATATCTCATTTGCACGCAAATTCACGCAAACTCTGTTAATGAAAATAAGCAGCTTAATATATGATTTTGATAATGATTGAATCCGACATTTCCGGAAATCTCCGGAAAGTGAAGAAATTTGTTAATTATGTAAGTAAGAATATTATCTTATATCTCCGTTTGTGCATCATTCAACAATTATTTTGAAGAAAAACGAATACAGGATCTTTAGAGGTGTTTCCCCTTAACTTTCTTGAAAATTACAAAAAAATGTGATAAGAAACACAGCTTCGAGAAACAAAACAGGCAATTAAAGATACTGCTTTCCAAGTTGACGATAGCAAAATGACGGTGCCGCGCATGGGACTTCAAAGCATTGCAGTGATTGTGGAATGCTTTTGACATTCATTAGCACGCTTTAGTATCCATACAGATGTTTGAATATATTATGGTTGAGTTGTCCCTCCTTCCTAACACATCCCTGGTATATATTATTCACGCCGTTCAAACAATACGTTACCAATGGGAACCCCAAAGCTTGTCAGAGGCTTGTCCGAGTAGCAACAACTAATAGATTCAAAGTGCATTCCATCAATTCAATCTGAATGACAAGATGCAGGTGAATGCAATAACGCGTTACTACGCAGTTAGGGGGAAAGTTGTGAATACATTACGAAAATGGTCTATTGTTGACTTTCGTACAATCTATGGCATTTTGACTTCTCTGACGTCACTGGAGGCGTGCGTTTTTTTTCTTCACTTTTTTAAGAAACAGGTGTTGTGACATTTCATCATTTACTTTTCTTGTGAATATTTAATGAGATTTTCACTGTGGGACAAATTTTGGGCTTTAAATTTGTGTGTTCCAGGTGATCAATTCAGAACACAACAATGGCCATTTTGCCTCACAGCCAATAGCTTCATGCATTACTCTGATGGCAGTTGCTCGCTGATTGACAGGTGTGATACATAGTGGTCATTGTTGTGTTCATTTCATATAAACCCCTAACCGAGCGACCACTCACTACGAATTCCTGAATATTTTTTGGACGGAAATTGTACGGGTATGTGAAAACGTGAATAAAAGAGAGAGAGAGAGAGAGAGAGAGAGAGAGAGATAGAGAATGAGCGGGAGGGAAATTCAAAAGGGATGAGAGGGAGGGAGGGAAAGGGAGCTACGAGTACATCAGAGTCAGAGTTATACTGGGTGTTAAATACAACTTTTACTTTTGAAAAATGATTTAAAATAAGTTGCATCTCGAATAAACTTGAAATTAAGACATCTTTGAGTGAAGGTATGTGACTTTGTTTAGAAGCACGTTTTGGACACTTCATCTATTACTGTTCGTGTAGTAATCATGTGAATATTTAATGAGATCTTCACTTTGGGACAAAAGTGGAGCTATACATTTCTACATTCATACTACAGTGCATGACCACCTTTTAAACTATCAGTCAAAAATCTCACGAAACTAGGCATTTTGGCGAATATTGTATATAGGAGTGTGTACGTGTTTTTGTGATCGTGTGTGTGTGTGTAAAAGGGAAATTAAGAACGAGGAAGGGAGGGATACACCTGCAAAGAACTACCCACGTGTGTGTGTATGCCTGTCTGTGTATCAGGGGGAAGTATAAAAGAAGAAAAGGAGGGGAACACGGAGAGAAACAAATCCTACTCAAAATATAACGATCAATATAAATTCCGCTATAATTTTGGCGGTGTCTTCCCTACTCTGTAACACCTCTCTCTTATTCTCTCTTACTCTCTCTCTCTCTCTCTCTCTTTCTTAATTTCCCTTTAAATGCCCCTTCTCAACTTCCTTCTTGTGCTCCTGTACAGAAAACCGTCTACTTTATCCGACTCCTTTTTGCTCACAATCCGCCGAGACTGGCTGGCAGTCGAGACTGGCTGGCAGTCGAGACTGGCTGGCAGTCGAGACTGGCTGGCAGTCGAGACTGGCTGGCAGTCGAGACTGGCTGGCAGTCGAGACTGGCTGGCAGTCGAGACTGGCTGGCAGTCGAGACTGGCTGGCAGTCGAGACTGGCTGGCAGTCGAGACTGGCTGGCAGTCGAGACTGGCTGGCAGTCGAGACTGGCTGGCAGTCGAGACTGGCTGGCAGTCGAGACTGGCTGGCAGTCGAGACTGGCTGGCAGTCGAGACTGGCTGGCAGTCGAGACTGGCTGGCAGTCGAGACTGGCTGGCAGTCGAGACTGGCTGGCAGTCGAGACTGGCTGGCAGTCGAGACTGGCTGGCAGTCGAGACTGGCTGGCAGTCGAGACTGGCTGGCAGTCGAGACTGGCTGGCAGTCGAGACTGGCTGGCAGTCGAGACTGGCTGGCAGTCGAGACTGGCTGGCAGTCGAGACTGGCTGGCAGTCGAGACTGGCTGGCAGACGAATAGAGCAGTCTAGTTTTATTCTCCATCCTCGACCGGGCCGTGAGCAGAACAACCCTTCACCATGGCTTCCAGAATACAAATGAATTCATAGGAAAGCGTTACAAGAACCCACACTGCCTCAGTGCATTTCTTGACCAATTTGTTAGTCAAGAATCCTACTGTAAGGAGGTCATTTGTTCTTTTGAACTCCCTTTTGTTTAGTTTCTCTTTAGTTCGATTGAGTTTGGGTTTAGTTAACTTAAGTTGGTATTTAGTTCATTATGTTTGGAATTATGTTCGTATTCATCTTATCAGTCACTATCCTACTTCTCTGATCACCTTCTTTCCTTTCCTATTCAGATGTGCTCATTCATTCCATCCTCACATCTGGCTCTTTTGTTGAACATTCTTGATTACATAAGCACCCAGATCATTTACCTATAATCATCCTCTTGCTTTCATTGGTTGATTTGGTGAATAAGGTTCCTCCATTTTTGTTGGCCTGCTCCATTCCTTTTATATAACTTTTATATATCTCTTAATTGAAACGAATCAAACTGAATGAAATTACATTTTATGCCAATGTTGTCCTGATAACATTATCAATACTACTGATTGGTTTACTACATTAAATACAGTGTGTAGTAATTTTCATTATTTTCTCTAATTTCTTTATTAAGTTCTCTAAAATGGAATATAAGCGTTAAATAGTTGTGCAAACTGAACGGCAACAGACAGATAAAACAGTGGATGCACCATAATGTGCCGTGTGTGTGTGTGTGTGTGTGTGTGTGTGTGTGTGTGTGTATGTGTGTGTATGTGTGTGTGTGTGTGTGTGTGTGTGTGTGTGTGTGTGTGTGTGTGTGTGTGTGTGTGTGTGTGTGTGTGTGTTGTGTATTCACCTGGTTCTGGTTCTCTCACTCGGGGCATAATCGAAGCATTTCAACAACATGTCTGGACGCGGAAAAGGAGGAAAGGGGTTAGGAAAAAAAAAATAACAAGATATTCAACGAGACATACTCGAGACATACAGGTGGTCTGCATTGGCAAATTCATGCACAGGCATGGGCTGGTAAATGCACGGTGACACCGTGGACCTTCCATGGTGACGCCATCTATTCATTAGAAATCAGAGGCACGCTCAAAAAAGTTCTATGCGTACCTACAACATACTGACATTTCAGAGACTTGCCTAAATGGTCACATAGTCCACCTAAATATAATAAGAATTTTAGACAAAAGGGCGAGGGGAAAATTGGGACAGAAAATCTCAAAGAGAATGACAAAGCGAGGGATAGAACGGAAGAAGGTGGCAAAATAAACATTGCAAAAGGAATACAAAAAATTGACTATGCCCACACCAGGATTCGAACCGGGGCCTCGCGTTGTTACATTTGGCGCTCTACCCATTGAGCCACAATTCTTCCTATTGACTTAACACGTAAAGCAGAAAAGGGGGGCTATAACGACTTAAAAGTCCATATTCAAGCTGAAATTTCGCCATGATCCCGACATCTGATTAAAAAGTGGAGACAACGTCCCCGAAAAATAATAGACTCAGATACAACATAGGCCTATTAACATTTTGGATTAACAGATTGAAACATAAGCGAGATACAGCTCCTAGAATTAGGTCGTCATGTCATGTCATAAGTACCCCTTCCATTGACATAACACGTACATGCGTCCGATTTTGACATTAATATGACAAATGCATTGTTGAGATATAGATGCCACAAAAATGGGGGGGGGGGGGGGGTATGGAATAAAAATAAGAAAGAAGATTCTGACGAAATTAGAAGGTTATTTGTCGGTTACGACAGTATATTTATTTTTATTCTTCTTATTATTCTTATTACTATTATTATTACTAATATTATTATCATTATTATTGCATTATTATTACTATTACTATAAATAAGACTGAGATCAAATAGAAGTAAATAATGCCCTAATTTGAAACGATGCAATGCCGTTATGGTTCCAGATTTCTTCACAAACTTACAAAGCAGTATTGTTACTCCGTGGATCATATATGTGATACTGTTTATGTTTTTTGTATCTGCATGTTAATGAGCCGCCAGCCAATATCCATCTATGAATACTAAGCTTGTTTCTTTGAGGTAAAAAAAAACCCCATAGTATGTACGTATTCATTATGCCTTATGAATGAACAGACATATTGATCAAAGTTAAAACGTTATTTGTTTGTTGTTTATGTGTACTATTCACAAAATAAATGTCTACAGAGGCTGTTTCCATTCATAACCACATACCCTCTATCAAGACAACAAAGACTATACATATCATTAATTATTTTCATTGTCTTAACCACGAAATTATTTAAGATTTGTTTCTCTAATATTACTTTGATGTTTGTAACAGGTAACTCGGGGAGGGGAGGGTATATCCCCAACATTTCACGGTGACTTCATAAGGTGATAAAAAAATGTATTATCTGCAGAAAAAATAATATGTTGATGAAAATAGATGAACAAAATGTACATTTTCAATGTAACCGCCGCCCCCCTCCCCATCACAGGAGCGGACAAGAAAGTTCTAAGGTCACTCTTTAAAGAAGTGTTTAGTGTTATTCTTTGGTTAGCATATTTTCTTTTAAAACACAACCCCATTTGTTCGTAGAAATGTAAATAGAAAACTTTTGCAAAAGTGAACTTACAGGTGTATATAGGCTATCAAAATAACAACACTAACGCTATATTTTGGTTATTTGTTATTGTTATTGTTTTAGTGCTAGGTATTGTACTACATGTTAAAATACTCGCAAGCCTGTTACAGATTAACCGAATATTTGAGCTGTTATCATCAGTGAAAAAATACACTTGGTTTATTACTTCAAAGTGAACGAGGACCTAGAAAATAATTATAGTAGGGCAATGCTCGAAAACATGAATTCCCTGCATCATTTTTGCTTTATTGTGGAAGGGGACACCCCCCCCCCCCCTTTCACACACACAGCCTTCCTCGGTTCGCGGTCACTCCACTCTCTCGCTTGGGACTCCCAACACCACTCCACCCCTCCCAATCACCACAAGATATCGACACCTATGGAACTTCCGATGTTGCATAAAGCCTCATTCTTTGTTTACTAGGACTGTGGTGTTGTTGTTTTGCTGATCGACCCCACCTCTGAGGACGAGGACCGCTCAGAATTGCAGTATGGCTATGCGTAAGCTTTTTACAATTATTTTATTCAACTTGTCACCCGCAGATCAATGGTAAGTAAATGACTCCCCTGCACATTATAGGCAGCCCGGTACTAGATCATAGATGGAATCCTGATCATTTTGAACACCTGCAAGCTCCTTCGTGATAATTGTATTGATAGTGATACTTCATAGTCTTTCAGCTCCGGTTTTTAGAGCTTAGCCGCTATGTCACCTCTTGTATGTGTGTTGAGTGAGCCGAATCGATCGGTTCCAGTTGGATGGATTTCTTTCGAGCAACTCGCTAGCAGTTGTATTGTAGGCTAACTCTCCGCTCGACGTACCACGATCAGTTCTTTCTTGACGGAGCTCGGACCAGACACAGAGCCAGCGGAGCAGCGGAGCAGGGGAGCGAGTACTTACTAAGGTACCTCGTACGACATCTTCGCATTGCGGTACATAGTGTATGTGCACCTGCTTCATAAACAACTGGTTGTGGATCCCTGTATTATTGAAAGGTATGACCACTCGTGTTGTAAATATCATTCCTACAAAGAGTAAAGTATGTGTGTACAGAGAGGTACATGAAATCTTAATTCAGTGAATGGAAACTCAACAATATCATAATAGTCAAGACAAATCAAGTGACATCAAAAAGATGAGGTGTTATTGCCATATTGCTGTACATCACGTGTATGCGCACCTGCTAGTGCTACATCAACTATTTAGTTGATCTTGAATCCATGCATTATTGAAAGGTATGACTACTTGTGTCAGAAATGTAATTTCCACAAAGTGTAAAGTGCTTGTTTGTGGGTGTGAAACTGAGAAGTACCAGATATATTATGGAAACTCGATGATATTAGTCGTTGTGAGGACAAGCCATGCAATATGACTGAGATGTTATATTGGCAGTTTATCATGTTTATGGAAATGATGACTCTAAATAATGTATATGCACTATTGGCACTGCACTTGTTAAATAGCTGGTACTTATTTACCACTGATAGGCGTTTTGCTAATCAATTCCAACTCAAGACCTCGGTTTTAACTGCTGGAAGTAACTACTTGAGCATACGTGAAACCGTGCATCTTGAGCAAATCATAATTGAGATTTGCATTCTGGGAGTTCAGACATCCTCTTTCATATTTTTTTTTTTGCATATGGACCTTTAAAGGGTCCCTGTTAATATTACATTTCTAGAGTAATTACATTTAGAGGTATTGACATATAATTTTGGCTCATGTTTACCGTGTACAAGGTCTGCAAGTATGGAAATCTGTTAGCATTGATATCTACACTATCTACATCCATGATGGAATGACATGTGTATTCGTCATTGCTCCAAAAAGCATGAATCTTAAACATAAGGGGCTGTGTGTGTGTGTGTGTGTGGGGGGGGCTATGTATTTTGAAAGCTGGCCTGAACTCGTTGGAAAGAGCACACATTAGTGCCTCTTTCAGATTTGAAGAACCAAAACTATAGCTCCAGACATGCGCAGCCACCCCGATCAGCATCTTGTGATTGAAGACTAACTTCAGTGTAATTTGAGGTGCCCATAGATTAAGTAGCTCATAAATACCTCTTGCATATTGGGGAATGATGCTTCAGAACCAGTGTATCTTGCTATAAATAGTCTTACTCCACTCTAGATAAGTGACACAGGGCTAGAGTTACACCAGTGTAAGGGGTGGCAGAAAGGTGTATAAACTATAAAGGCAAGTCACAAGCTGGTAAGATGTTATATTAGAAGCTTGGACAGTGCAATAGCCACTGGGAAATCCTGGGTTTTATGGAAATCAATTATTTGAGATTGCTAACTTCAGCCTACATATAGGTTCAGTGTTATGATAAGGATCAGATTAAGGTTAGGTTAGGGTTAGGTTAAGGGTTACGTAACCCCCTTAAAACCCAGGATTAACAGTCACAGACCCACGACTAAGGAAGCATGTGCGGGTTGCATTATGCATGAAAAAATACTGGTGGAACTTTTTTGTTCGGATATGAGGCATACTACATTTAGAAAAGGATTTGTGTTGGCCTGTTTTTTAGCTAGCCGAGAAGCGGTTTACATATTGCCTCCTGAGGCTCAAGTTTATGCAGGGAATATGAAAACAAGAGGAGAGAACAAGTTGTATATTAAAGACTACTTGGCCTAAAAATCTTACCAGGATAGGAATCCACCACACCAGTTGCTATGGCAACTGCTCTGCACAATGCTGATGAGATGCCCGAAAATGCACAAAAAGAGCTATATTCCTCGCTGATACCATGATAAAGAAGAAAATAGTATATATCTTTTTAACAAGTACTGACTGTTAAACAGGTCTTTAAAGTTGAATTAAGAAGACGATCCCAAATAATGAGATATTTGCATTAATATCATCCTTATGACACTAGCTTACCTATGAGAGACCTTTTAACCCCCTAAAATAAGCTTAGAATATTAAATTTAGACGATTTATCCCTCACCATATTTTCTCTGATCGCTCCGGCGATGAGTACTCGAGACTATTGTTCGAGCACTGTGACGTCACGGACGGGATTTGGGTCACAGTGAGAAAGTAAACAAAGCGAGCAGTGCAGTATATTGTGTGCATAGACATACACGCTAGTACAATTATGAATGAATTTACTTTCACGTCAGAACTTTTCTTCTATTGTTATGGTTTTATGTGAATGATTTTTGAAAATAAATGAGAATTAAGCAATGTCATATAGTCAATGATGTGTCTCTAGTGTTCCAATATTTCTCATTTGAAGCGATTTTACTGCCTTGTCTTTCGACTTCAACACCGCGGATGAGAGACAAAATTGTAAATTCAATGTAATAATCAGTGCATCTGGCAATCAGTTGGTGATTATATGTGTGCGAGAACTTGTGAAATAGAAAATGCTCTACGCAGATATGTGGTCGTATTTATTCTCCAACGTATGTAAACACCCTCAAAAAACAGCGAGATCGAGATCGAAAGAAAGCTAATTATGCACAACGAAAGTCAAAGCTAAAGAAAGCCAACATGCACAAGTTTCTCGCGATCACGTCACAACATAAATATAGAGTACACGTGCGCTGGCTGCAAGCATGCACACACACACACACACGAGCGCCCATACGCATAGCATGCAGTATACTGGACAAGTTCAAGCAAGCAGCGCGCTCGAGTGTGTATGAGCTGGGTGGCGATGGCCGGATCTACTTTACGCTAGTATTCTCAAGTTGTAGAAAATAAGAAAATCAAGTGAAAATATTGACTAATAACTCATCGTTTGCAATCTTACTTCACAATTTAAGACTTGAAAACCGTTATTTATACTTTTTTCTACATAGGGAGAGTAAAGATTTGTATATATGATTTGTAATTGTTTGATATGGCTTCCTTTGAAAAACATTGGTAAAATCTTCTCTCTCTTTCTGCACTGATTTTTGTATTGATACCAGACACTGGATATTACCCAAATCCCGTCCGTGACGTCACGCTCAGCGTGTACCTATGCGTCCAAGGCTTATCGGGGACTCTAAACAGGCTAATTTATATCGACTTTCAAACCAGAATATTGAGCGTTCAAATGAGTTTTCTGATATGCTCTCTGTTTGAACAGCCTATATGAACTATATAAAGTGTGTATAACCAAAATTTACGGGAATTCGCGCCCTTCTTAATTCAACTTTAAAAGATAATGACAAATCATTCATGAATAATATCTACCACAAAAACCAGCTAGGTCAGGAAAATATTTTCCCTTCTCATGAATTATGATATATATTGTTTGTCCATGTGAACATGATATTGTATATGCGTGCCCCCCTTTTATGTTTCTACCTATGGGGTAAAGGAGTGGTGAAGCAAAAAATGAAATTTTTTGCTGCCACTGGTTGGCGACCGGTAGTCTCTAACATTCATTCTATAGTGTATCTATGATCGACATAATGTACACTACAGCTCAAAGGAATTGGCACGGGTAAAGGGAAAGGGAAGAAAGGGAAGGAGCCGCAGTTTTAAACCGCGGTATATTTTGCCCAGTTCAGTATGAAACAAGATGCATTACCCTAAAAAGCATCATGTTTCATGCTGAACTGGACAGAATATACCGCGGTTCAAAACTGTTTCTCCTTCCCTTTCTTCCCTTCCCTTTTACCTGTGCCAATTCCTTTGAGCTGTAGTGTAAGTCCAGCTGTGTTAGAACACCATCACTGCTTTGATTGGTAAACAAAATATCATTGACTTCAATGTGATTAGAGTGGAAGGTCTCAGGCGAAAACTACCAAATTAGACAGAAAATGATCAGCAATGTAAGGAGACATCGAATAAAGTGACAGGAAAATGTTGATATTGCGATTTGAAAAAAGATATTTTTATTCTTTAATAAACTCTTAATATGCGGTTTCATGGACTAGTGTTGAATGATGGAACATACACATCTTGTTCCAAAGTTATATCCAAACTACATGTAACCGACTGCTGCCATCTTGAGTTGAAAATGTACCAACCGGTCTAGATTCACAATGGCACCCAATGATTATGTTGAGTTGAAAATTTACCAACAGCACTTGATTCTTAACAGCAGCCTGTTATAGTTTGAGGTTGTTCAGCTCTTACCTTTTTGCCATTAAAAAGGTGGATTAATTTTGGGATAGAGGAGGTATCGCGACATACATCAAACGTTTTAAAGAAGCAAAGTGATTGACAGTGCACTAGCTACTACTGTAATTTGTACTCAAATGTAACATATGATGTACAATGTATGTTATATGTAGCAGTGCATTTAAGATTATACCATATATGGTTGCGCATACTTACATTCCTACATGTAGCTGCGATGGGATTGAAAATAATAGATGAATTTTGTTGTGTTCGGCCATTAAATCAATTCAATACAGAGACACTGTCTCATAAACAATCACTTAACTTGCGAATGATATCAATCTTAACTCTGGGTTTGGACTTCCAATCGATTCAGATCAAACACCACTCTTTATAAGACGGAGCTATAAACTAGCTGTTATAATGGAGAATTCACTGCACATTGAAGATGAGTGTCATACTGTAATTGCTTCATAGAACCGTCTTTAGATTGTGTGTATTACTAATGCAAGTTGGTAGTTTGTACTGTAAGTGATTCATGGGCATTCACATTTTTTTACAAGGCCACTCATATAACACCCCATCACTTCAGGTCACCAATTCTCACTCTTGACAGTGTCAAAATCTATTTTTTTTTGTGTTTATTGCCAGGGTCATGCAAGGTCAAACAGAAAATGACTTTCCAGATTCATATTTATGTATTTCCAACATGGCTGTGCTTTAGCTGTATTCATTTAAATCAACATCTGTTTTTGTCAGTCTTCTACCTCAGTTGTGTGAATGTGGCAGAGAAATGTGATATGTGCAAATAAATAAATGGAAACTGGTCTACAACATGTACAAAAGCAAAGTCTTTACTCAAATTATGTTTGCCGTAGCGTTCTGTGATTTTATTTGAATATCACTGTAATTTAGTTACTGCTTGATTAGTTCATTAAAACTGTCCATGATCTTTTATTTTCAGTTACATTGTACATGCTTCAATGAGATATACTTGATATCCTCCCAGAACATTGTCATACAGTGGTTTAACCTCTTGCTCACAGCTAGATTGTTTGGCTTCATGAGCACAGGTTGAGTAAGGATGTCGAAATTTGCCATAGAACACAGTGACCAAAAGGTTGTGGCTTAATTCGCCCTATAAGGGATTAAAAGTGTATTCATATAATGTAGCCTATTGTCTGCCCAGCAGATTATGCGGGAGTCGCACTGCTAGTAACTGGTATCTGAGTGAAGAGATGCCAGCTCGCATAAGCAGGCTCTGTAAAGAATGGGTTAAAAAATGTGCACATACAGTATATCAACAACTGTGCCTAAAGAGACATCAGTTGTGTTTTTCTGTAAACCAATCTCTTAGTATAACTGAATGCCCACCTAGAAAACATATCACTCTGTCACTTCTCTTCATTCACATTGAAGTGTTAAGTTCATACATGTATCAAAGGTTAAAGTTGCATTGTTTTCCATTCTATATACATGTAGAGTGCAGCATGTTATTTATTAGCCATGTTTCCGTTGAGATTTCAAGTACAATTGAAGGGGTGTAGAATGATGTGATACGCTCGGCCTTAATGGTAATGGATTTGTAAAGGTTACATTACCCATAAGTGTGGCTGACACATAATACCTTCACCATGAGTCTGGATCTCATTTGATTTCAACACTTTTCATCATTTTGAAATGATTCCTCCATGTGATCCTAAACTCAAACCAGAAAAGGACCTAGGGTCACCGAAGAACTACTCTAAATTGATAACCGTCCTGTAATTTTGATCAATGCTATATGCATTACCCTCCACACATGCTCCAATGACAAGTTCAGAAACTGGAAGATCAGAGAACCAAGTTTGGAAATGTTTGGGTGAAATGGTACAAATGACAGGAAAGCAATGTGCCCATCATACAGTATAAAAAAGACTTATTTCTATGTATTTTAGGTGTGAAATTACCACACTAATATGCATTTCAACCGGTAGATACCTTTTAAAATTATGTTATCTTTTATACAGCCTGATAATAGGTTTAATGAGAGAAATATTGTTTTAAGAAATATGGAAATTGGTAATTTTGTTAACCCCCAAAAGAAGTGAAACATGACTTTCAGTAGAACGTTACTTGTGGGTTTTGTCTGGTAATCTAAAAATATACTTACCTGCCAACGAGTCCACTAACAACTTTAATAATCTCAGTAGCTCAAACAGACTAATGATGTTTGCAGTAGCATATATCTTGTCTGTTTTTTTTTTTTTAGACACATGTATGATCAGGTAGAGACATGAAAGATTATTACTTGCAACATCGAACATGGATACTCACACTTTGTTTTGTATTTTAAAGAGAAGCTGAGCCTGAGAGGCAAATCAAATACTGATATGTCCCAGCTAAGACATTTTTGTATTCACAGACTGAACCAATTGTTTGTTGATCTAGTGCTCATGCAGAAGTTGGTTACCTCTGGAAAGGGGTTATTCAACATGTACTACAATGTACCTTCAACTCATAGAAAAGGAGAATGACAGAGAGAGAGAGAGAGAGAGAGAGAGAGAGAGAGAGAGGGGGGGGGGGGAGAGGGAGACAGAGACAGAGACAGACAGACAGACAGAGTAAGTGAGTGAGTGAGTGAGTGAGTGACTAAGTGAGATAGAGAGTGAGAGAAGAGAGAGAGAGAGAGAGAGAGAGAGAGAGAGAGAGAGAGAGAGAGAGAGAGAGAAAGAGAGAGAGAAAAAGAAAGGATAGGGTGATGACAAAGAGAGGAAGAAACTACAAGAAATATAGATAAGTGGTGAAAATAGGGCTTGAGAGGGGACAGACAACCCCAAAAAAGAAACGAGGGAAAGAGAGAGAGAGTGAGAGAGAAAGAGAGAGAGAGAGAGAGAGAGAGAGAGAGAGAGAGAGAGAGAGAGAGAGAGAGGGGGGGGGGGAGGGGTAAGCAAGAACATGTTCTAGAGTTCTAGAGAAAGAGAGATTAGGTATGGAGAACATTCATATAATGGAGAAGAGGAAAAAACAATTGTGTTCATCAATTCATAAATGTAAACTTGCATATATAAAATCAGAAAGAGAAAGAAAGAGGGCAAGAGAAAAAGGGAGAGAACAATGGCATTAACGGTGGAGGACATGTGTTTAATTTTTTTGCTGTAAAATGACAGTATGCAGTTATGTCAAAGTGATTATAATACATGTACTTGAATATGCCACATGCACTTTTTGCCAAAGACTCCATCATATAGGTGTATCCTATGAAAAATTGGTCTAAGTTTGAAAGCACTTTGTAAAAAATTTGGTGAAATGTCACTGAACGAATGGATCTGAGGATGTCTGGAGTCATTTTCTCAAACAATGTTGATTAATTCGAATGACAAAATGTGTTCTTTACTTATGTTAAATCATTTAATGTTACATTGTTTTAAGATATTTTATAAATATCTTAGTTTTATAGTAGTAGTAGTTGCAATGATATATTATATATCTTTGACTTTCAGACATATATCTTCTGCATACCATTTATAGAGCAGATAAATTATGCAATTTGTCTTCAGGTGTAATGTATCAGAAACTGTCACTTATGAAGACCTTAAAATATCACCATGGATTTAATGGATAAATGAGAAGCTGGCTGACACTGTTGTCTTTTTCTTGGTTTCCTCTAGAGGCAGAGGAGAGGGGTCTGGCGGATAGGAGGCAATGCTACAGGCCGTATCAACTACGATGACAAGAAATGAAGAGCAGGAGTTCCTCGAGTAGATAGCGAGCAGAGCAGCAACAGCAAACACACAGCGACACAGACAGGGACACACACAGGCATACACACAGAGACAGAAGACATGCTTGCATGCATTTCATCACTGCAAGCTACCCTGTAGCAGTGAGTGCATCTACCAGTTAGGGACATGTGTGTGTATGGACGTACACTGCTGCAACATAGAGATAGAGAGAGAGAGAGAGACACACACACACACACACACTCTCATACACTCAACTCTTGCCTGAGCGCTGCTGGCTCCCCAAAGATAGCAAATGAGCTTTGCTGATGAATTATGTGAATGTGGGAGAGGTAAAGCAGGGGGAAAAAGCGGCCCTGCAGCCTGGTATTGCACACTGTGACAGTGGTGGCGGAGCGAGGGCTGTGCAGCGAGGCTAGCACTTGGCATTTCGGGAAGACGCGGAGTAAAGCATCACACGCAGCCAGGCTAGGCAGGCAAGGCGTAGGGGACCAGCGGAGTGCCTTGTGCATGAACGGCATCACAAATTGATCGCATCTCGGTCGCCCGCTCGCTCGCTCTCACCGACTGCACCCCCCCCCTCCCTTCCTTCTCTCTTCTCTACGGTCGGTGTGCATGCATGCTGCTGTGTATTTGTGTGGACCTCCAGGCACTTCATCTTGCTTTCTGGCCAGCCAAGCTAAGCTGGTGATGTACGGTCGGTGCGGCTGTGATGTGATGTAGGGCAATGCTTCACATTCTTGTGCACTCGTCATACACACACACACCGGCACACACACACACACACACATACACACACATGCTTCCCTGCTACTACAGTACATCAGCACTAGATATTCTGGATATATACTGTGGATTTCTCTCAAATTATCCATCTAACTCTAGCCATCACCATCTGGATAATTCCAACCTTGAATTGATCCACCAGACTGGATAAAGACAATTACGATTGTTTCAGTGCATCGCAACATTTGGACATTGTGCGGTTTGGAGAGAGAGAGGGGACCGGCCGCGGCTGTGCAGCGTGGTGAATTCTACTGGCGATTCTGCCAGTCCATTTTGGAACGGATGCATGAGTTGATTTGTGGGACGCACAAGCTAGCCCACCATGGCTAAGCAGTATGTATTCCAGTGGCAAGTCTGCGTTCCTGAGCCCCTCAAAAATGGAGCCATGTTTGACAGATACGAAGATGGAGTAAGTACACTACAATTCATTATCACTGTATTTATAGCTATGATATCATTTAAATCTTTATAATGTATTCCCATGTAAGAATTGCAATCATGAATATTTAATGAAGTAATCGGTATATGACATCATATACATCATTAGTAATGGACACGAAAGATACCATGCAGAAAACAGTCATTGAAATGTTCTGTTAAATGTAGTGATTTTCAGGTCATATGACGTTTATGTAAAAATGAAAAGACATTTAACCCAAAGTGAATGAAAACTAATATAAGCAGTGGGAGAACAAACTGGGTCAGATATCCTTCATGAGAGGACTGTCTTTTACAAACAAATGTTGGAATAAAATATTCAAACAGTATAAGAACAAAGATAAGACAACTCTTTCTGTTAACCACCATGTGTATCAATGTAGAACAATACTGGTGGTTTTAAGCTGTGCACAGTATTTTTATCCATTCAGTCATGTGCCATCTAATAACATGTGTGTGCCGTGTTTGTGATGTATTCACAGCTTTTACCCTCATTGCGTAGTGAGTGAATAGTGATTCATCCACCTTTAACTAGTGACTCAGTTCGAATGGATGGAACGCAATCTGAATCCATTACAGTAGTTGTTGCTACTCGGACAAACCTCAGATGAGCTTTGGAGTTATCCTTAGTAACATATTGCTTAAATAACATTCATTGAATTTGTATACTTAACAAAAATGTTACATTGTAAAAATATTATTGATATGTGGATACATTTTTGATTGGATGCACTTCACTCAGTGGATCCCATTAGAAATCATACAATGCAGGCACATCCTTGTTCAGACAATGTACCCTATTCTAAACCCAGAAGTGTCAAATGAATGATAGTCAACTCTGTACAGAAGTGTGATTATTTGCCCTTATTGTATTCATGTACATGCATTCTATTCAATGACTAAGAGGAACTATGGCAATCATCAAAGAGTTAGCAGATCCCAATCATTGCATCCATGAAAGTTCAAAACAATAAAAATTATTAAATGGGTGCTGATGAAGAATAGGATGATTTGATTCATGGAACTGATTCAGGAAGCATGAAAAGATCTCGTAAATTTGGATGACTGGGATTTGAGGCTGCCAAAACCTCCTTGACGGATGTTTCCCATGAAAAGCTAGATTAGTTGTAGTCCTCTTAATACCTTCATATGATATACCATTGTAAATCCCTCTGGTGTGCCGCATCACCACAAACGCACTTTCACCTGTGCATTATTTGTGTAGTGTCACCCACAAAAAAGGTAACATTTATGTGTATCAGAGACACTTCGGAAGAAGACTCATTCTTGCATTATAA
Source organism: Arbacia lixula (assembly GCA_963669155.1). NCBI lineage: Eukaryota > Metazoa > Echinodermata > Echinoidea > Arbacioida > Arbaciidae > Arbacia > Arbacia lixula. The sequence goes on along the minus strand of OZ022577.1, from coordinate 29,136,884 downwards.
TATCCCAGTAAGTGAAGCTGAGTGGACAAGCTGTATGCCGTACAGTAACTTGGCCTATGATGCTCGTGCATCATATACTACCAATTGACCATGTTCATAATACATACAAATTTTGCATGGTGTTTTAACAATAAGTTATGAGCAACCCCAAAGCTTGTCTTAGGTTTGTCTGAGTAACAATAACTATTTAACACAATTCAGAGTGCATTTCAGCCATTGAAACTAAATCACAGAATACAGGTGACTGCTATAAAGCTTTCTTACATGTACAATGCACTTATTGGGTGATAATATGATGTAGCAGTCTTCCATCATATAAGTTAAAATAATACACATTTGAGAGTCTGTGTTAATGGAGCAATTCAGCAAATGAGGGGATTTACATTTTACATATTATGCATCCCAGAGTTTGCTGTGTTGCCCTTTCACACAAATTCATATTTGTTTTACAATGTCTGTTTTATGAAGTGGGACTATAAATTAATCCAGCTTCAACTCCTCTTCTGTGATCGAGTTGTACAATTGTTAGATGAAGCTAATGAAAGTAATTTTTAAAGGGGATTGCAGGCTATATTGCAGTATATTTCTGCGGGCTCTAATGTTATTCTACTTCCATTTGTGTATATATAAAATATTCTGATCCTGTATGTCTCTGCCTCCCGTGCATGTCAATAGACCATTTTTGTTATGTATGCAAATTTTATGCACGTCGTTGAAACAAATCCTTACTAACCTCAAAGCCTGTCTGAGGTTTGTCTCAGTAGCAACAACTTATAGATTCCGAGTGCAGTCAACCCATTGAAACTAAATAACAACATATAGGTGAATGTCATAAATTGTTACTTAGTATTTAGAGGTTAAGTTGTGAATACATTACAAAAATCGCTTGTATTGGAAAAGCACAACACGATGTGCAACTGGTGCAATCGCTGTACATGAATACCAATGATTTCAGTCTGTTCTGACACAGCCTTTTTAATTTGCTACACCTCATTTTGCAGTATTATTACCCATTTAACCAGGTATTTTTAACACTTTATGTGCCATTGGACCCTCTTTTCACAAATAAGTCACATAAATCCCATAGAGCAGCAGTTTTTCTTGCACTCAAAGGGCTGATAGGGCGGATGGAGCAGATGGTGGATATGAACAACCAAGCATGCTAGTCTGCACTAAATGGAAAATGATTTTATAAAGAATGGTAGTACCACAGCTAATGAGGCTGATGCAAATAAACAGGACATTATTATAATACATACATGTTGTATTAACTTTGAGCAGGTTGTGGAAATTGGTTGTTGTAAAATTATGTATAATATTTTATTCATAGTGCTGTATAATGAGAGGAAACATAAAAAAAAAGACAAATGAGTCACATTTACAGTTCAGAAAGTCATTGTGATTGCCTGTCACATTTTGATTTGATAAAAGAACCCTCGTATCAAATTCAAATGGATTTTTCAAACTTATGGATATTGATTTAAATCACAACATACATCACATTTTGCTCTTAAATCCGACACTGTCCACAATGAATCACAAGATTTCTGAACATAATCACAAGCAATCAGAATATTTTTATCACAAGTATGATTTGATCATCAACTACGATCATCCATGTTGAGAAAAGGCTTGTCTGGAAATCACAAAGCAGATATTCACTCAATAGCCTAAAAGGAACAAAGATGCATATGTTTATCTAATAGAGATATGTCTATATTACGATCTAATAGAAAATGTTGTATACATAATAGCAACAGAAGGAGAACTTTAATTTGTACCAACATACATATGAAAGTGTGAAAATTTATGCTCTACTGACCATAATCACTTAACTGTAGGCAATCAAAATGCTTTTCAAAAATAATTGGAAAATAGGACATCCAACCATGGATTTGCTATCTGGTCTGTGGACCATGTTCAGAGATACGCTTCAGAGGACTCCCCAAAACCACTTAGGTACAATGTAGTTGTTATTGTGTACGTGCTAGCGGCCAGAAATGGTGTGAGTGCCAGCAAGTACTATAAATTGGTTTATGCGCATACAGTCCATGTTCAGGGTGTGAAGCTACAATACTGAAGAATGAAATTGTGCATACTTGTCCTTAAAGGGTTACTAAATTAGAAAAATAAGTTCCCACTAATCTATGTAAATTTTCGTCAAAATGAGACTATATTGCGGCAAACGAATGTGAAATTCGTTTTTAGTGGATAATTTTACATAGATTAGTTGGAACTTATTTTTCTAATTTAGTAACCCTTTAAGACATCTACAAGATATGTTAAATACAATGTCCACTGTATAAAAAAAACAGTCTCAGAGCAGGTGTAGAGGTTATTTGGGGGAAGTGGTCATGCCCTTTGAGTAAGGACATTCCTGATGGAAATTACCCTGGAGCTGATTGTTGTATCTTTTACAAATTCTGACATATGAATATTTGAGAATATCTAGTACATGTATCTTACTCCACAGCATAGTTCTTTGCCTCTGTACCACCAGGGATGTGTTAGGAAACAACTTAAGAGAAACAACGTAAGCATAATACATTCAAACATCTGATGGATACTAAAGCGTGCTAATGAATGTCAAAAGAATTCCATAATCACTACAATGCTTGGATGACCCATGCGTGGCATGACATTTAGCTGCTCTCAACTTGGAAAGCAATATCTTTAATTCCTTGTTTTGTCTCTCGAAGCTGTTTCTTATCACATTATTTTGCAATTTTCAAGAAAGTTAAGGGCAACACCACTAAAGATCCTGTACTCGGCTTTCTTCTAAATAATTGTTGAATGGTGCATAAACGGAGAAATAAGATAATATTCCTACTTACACAATTAACAAATTTCTTCACTTTCCGGCAATTTCCAGAAATGTGGAATTCAATCATCATCAAAATTATATCTTAAGCTCTTTATTTTCATTAACAGAGTTTGCGTGCATCTGAACGCAGCTGAGATATTTTACTAAAAAAAAACCTGTTTATTTTTGTTCACTGATATCTCGTTTCCTCACAAAAGTATTGATGCAATCCAACAGACCTGGACAAGCGAACAAACTAAGACTCTACATTTCTTTTGTTCTCTCTGAGAAACCGTTGCTACGCAATCCTGTTCGTTATTGTTAAACCACCTGAAAAGCACATGCTGAGACCACATAATTATTTTGCGGTGCCACGCATGGGTTCAAAGAAAGAAAGTTGCTTCATATCCTTCCATAACACATCCCTGGTACCACAAGCCTTTAGGCTGGCATGACCTTTAGGTACAAGTATACCCTGTGCTGGGAATTCAGCTCTTGTTTGGAAGGTTTCATCTTGCACAATTTACCCCAGTTTCTGATTGATTATGACATACTAAGATGTATGTTTCTAAGAGGCATTTTGTTCAAGAAATCTCTGAGGTAGCAAAACATCTACATACACCTGTTGAGCATCATGATTTGATACTCAGTCTGGCTTGGTATGCAGTCTTGGGGGTTGAATGTGAGCCATCAGAAATGTATGATAAGGCCAAACTGAGAGGTCCAAGGAAAGAAGTTTGTGTTAAAACACGCTTAAAAGTGATGTTTCCCGATTGCAGGCGTATGAAATTTATATATATATTTGTTTAATGAAAGGAAATACTATTGATAAGTAAGGGGAACACATGTACATGTAGAAAGCTGTGAGGTGTATTTCTATTCATGTTAATAGATAAAAACTTATTTCACAAGCTCTCCTTACACAGCTTGATATCTTTATGTAAATCTATGCCTTGACATTTCAAGGTTCTCTGAAATTTTTATGGATTTTTTTGACTGATATGTACACTACAGGTCAAAGGAATTGGCATAGGGAAAGGGAAAGGGAAGAAAGGGAAGGAGCCGCAGTTTTAAACCGTGGTATATTTTGTCCAGTTCAGCATGCAACATGATGCATTAGCCTAAAAAGCATCATGTTTCATGCTGAACTGGACAAAATATACCCCGGTTTAAAACTGCGGCTCCTTCCCTTTCTTCCCTTTTCCTTTCCTTATGCCAATTCCTTTGAGCTGGAGTGTAGTTATGAGAAAGAAACATAAAAAACCAAAGATTCATATTTCCTTTGAAGCTTTTGGGTAGGTCAATGCTTTTAATGCCTGCGTACGTATGTCATAATTGACAGAGGAATGTGTTGCATGTACATGAACCTCTTAAAATTTGATTAGCAATTTTCAGTTTGCTAACAATGGAAACCAGGGCCCTGTCATATGGAGAATTGCAGTTGATCGTAACTCAACTTGCAATTGATATCGATGGTAAAACTGTATTTAGAGACACAGGATTGGACTTGCATTGGAATCAGATCACTCGCAACACTTAAGAAGACTGGGCCTGGTTTAGTTTTTATCTACAGAATAAACATGTATTTATATGAGTAGCACTGGTTTTGGGATTCATCATGCCAAGCAGGGTGGTCACCAGAAAATCTTTTACGCATGGCTCAAAAAAGCAGAATGTCACTTTTTGTCAGATATCTGTGCTGGACGCGTGGTACACAACTATGGAACGCGTGGCTCAAAGAAAGCAAAAACAATAAGAATAATAAGACTGATACTGATTTTACGCATGGTGCAGTGAATTTACACGTGGCTCACAATCACTTTCTGGACCTGACGCGTGGTGTTTGCACCGCATGTTTTCTACACTGGGGACCACCCTGATGCCAAGTGAAAGCTGTTACTTGTATCACTGTCTGGTACTGATGCTTAAGCGAAAATCAAGGAGCCACAATTCTATCGGGACCTCGGCCTGGTCAGCTTATATTATGTAGATCACAATGACACCATGGTGAGACCAGGAAATGAGTGTTTTAAATCCACATTCATGAAATCCTCTGAGTTGTAAAATGCTATTGAAGGCAGCTTCCCTGTATCAAGGATCAAAAAGGTTCAGTGGCCTGTATGTACACACTTCGGGTGTATTTTCAAAACAGAACAAGGATTATGCTAAAACCAAACTCCAAATGGATTAACCAGTTAGCTCAGAATAGATTATCTCATTCCCTTTGACTCCAGTGACCACCCAGTCTCTGTAACGCAAGAGTTAGTATGAGTGTATACAAATATAGACGCACTGTCACTGCTGTGTGATTGTCAGCTGGTGAATGAACACTCTTGCGCTGTGTCAATTATAGATCTTATACATGTTGGAATAGAACATTTGGCAATTTTATTCATTCAAACTAGATGTCTTATACACAGGCACTCGTGGGTATTTTAATGGTGCACCTAATTTATAAGTACTTTAACATTTTTTTTTCTTCAAATTTGCTTCAGGAGAGCAGTGAGCCACAATTTATTTTTTAAAGTTGTATTAAAATGCATTACATTTTTATCTAAACAGTGTGCAGATGTTTGTCACTGTTTATTTTCTTAAGTGCTTTTAAAGTACTGTACAATAATCTTCATTTGTGAATGTGCTCACAATAGTTGAGCTTTTATACAGGGGTACATAGGCCACTGTGAAACAAGTACGAGAGGTGAGGAAAGGGTAACGGCAGATGTTTGTCATATTAGTGTTTTTTTTTCTCATTACGTTTGTGAATATACCAACAATACATTGTAGTTTAGCTTTCATACATACACAACAGCTCAAAGGAATTGGAATAGGGAAAGGGGAAGGGAAGAAAGGGAGGGAGCCACAGTTTTGAACCGTGGTATATTTTGTCCAGTTCAGCATGAAACACGATGCTTTAGCCTAAAAAGCATCATGTTTCATGCTGAACTGGACAAAACATATATATATTTGCCAATTCCTTTGAGCTGTTTGAGTGTTACATGTAGATGTAAACCACTATGAAACAATAACAACAAGAGGTGAGGAAAGGTTAACCAGCATTAATTGGCAATTACGAGATGCTAGTGTGTTGACTCATCTCAGCCAACCACTTTGTCAATACCCATCAGCCATCAGCCTGACGACCATACAGGGCATGCTCACATACCCACACACACATGCACAGGTTGATTCAAGACCAAAATACACTCACTCGGGTACACGTATGCTATCACATTCTCCAGATGCTCCATTAAAGTTGCTTAGATGTATTACAGATAGAACTTAACTGGATAACCATTCTTTGACTTTATCAGCCAAGTCGAAAATACACTTGCTGGGGTACATGTTTACGTATCCTGATGCATTTTCACATTTTCCAGATGCTCTTTTATAGGAGAATGAAACCCTGACGAGTATATGAAATTTAATTAAATAAAAGTAGAAAAATCAGGAAGTCACAAGCTATATTATTGAAACCTTACTAGCCTAGTTAGTTACTAACAATACATGTAGCTGAATGCACTTCAGCAGTGAACTAGTAAAGGTTTCATGAATATCTATATATGTTTGAGAAAATCAAACATGTTAAAAGGAAGTTGTGGAATGTTTTAAAATCATAATTATTAGCACCGGTCCTTGGTTCTTAACCTTCATGGGCAACTCCAAAAGGGATGATTTGGCAACATCCCTAATTCTCTATAGAACTACCTTGCTTTAAATGAAATATAACCTTTTTGCAGATCAGCAAAAAATGAAATTATGTAAATACATGTACCTCAAGAAGTGAAGAAAATAATGCTTAAGGGGCATATACTGCACTGGGAAGGCAAAAAAACCTTTAAAAGGTAATTGTAAGCAATCTTCTTGCCAATGGTCTTAAATTCATGTATTGACCATTTAAGTAGCTTGCTGAAAGCTATTTGCCATCAAATGATCTACATTTGGAGTAATGAGTGATTAAGTCACAAATCCTCAAAATGTTCGGCCCGAACATTTTGAGGATTTAATCATTTATCATTAATTATTCCATATGTGGATCATTTGATGGCAAATAACTTTCACCAAGCTTCTAAAATTGTCAATACATGAATTTAAGACCATTGGCAAGAAGATTGCTCACGATCACCTTTTGAAGGCTTTTCTGCCTTCCCAGTACAGTATATGCCCTTTAAGACCTCCCATCACAATATCAGAACTGGAGACTGACATTAAGCAGAATTATATTGACTGCTAGATTACGAGTTGGATTTTGGAGGGGGTGAGGGGGGGGGGGGCATCCAAAATTCAGTGGTTCCTGTAGTCCAGAGAGCCAAAACTTTATGCTGCTCCTAGAATATGGTCTGAATGTAGACTATGGTCACTACAAAGTAGGGAGTTTAAATGAAAACGAGGTTAGTTTTTCACCTTTCATGAAAAGGGTAGTGAAGCTATGAATGTTAGATTTCACACACGTTACCATTAGGGTATCCTGCTGATACTTACTGTACGATGCAGGGTTTCTTCATGACTTTTGTCAATAAAAAAAAAAGGGGCCACACTCGCTACCTTTATTGAGGTGACTTCTCATCCGGGCATTGACGTCATGTAATGTCACAGTGGTGCAAGTAGTAGTATGACCTTAGAGACATGAATGGTTGTCTATTGTTACCCGATGGCAAGGAGTCTTGAAGGAGATGGACTGAATGGATACTACTCCTCCATTGTGCAGCAAGACTAGAGAGAAGACTAATCAAGGAATGGCTTTCTTCAAACTGTGTCCCTCTGGATTTAAATCAAATCTGATCACACTGTACGTCATATTGTAACCATTTAGCCCTTTGTGCGCCAGATAAACTGCTGCTCTATGGGATTTGTGTGTGTTTCATATGCAAATATGCATTAATTACGCAATATTATCGCACAAATAAATCAATTGTGCAAGTTTTTACATTATAGGTAGACCTACAAGTGTGGATAGGGCTTGAAAATACTAATGAAATTGTGATAGTTATTTTAGTGTTCCATCGTTAACATAGAGATATGAATATTTTTGAATCTCATGAAATCTTTTGAATCAATGATTACTCATGTTTTATTCAAAGAATAAAGAGCTTGCACAAAAAGAGTCATACTGCCATACCATGTCTCCAAGAAGTTGTTTCTGCATATTGAATTGAGTATAAAATAGTTTTAGCTGGAACTTCACTATACGCCAATGGGAGCACACACATGTAATCACTACCCACAGAAATTTACCTTTTCGCAGCTTTCATTAATGCATACACTAAAGACTACACCAAATAAAAGACAAAATAATGAAATGAAAAATATCAGGAAGTTTTATTAATTAATTTCAAATATTCAAAATGTTCGTACATATCCAAAATGATGATCGTAATTTCCACAACATGTCAAGGATAAAGTATCATTTGTATCAAAATATATGATGTAACTATTTTCACTTTGTAGCTGAAGGTCTGTAGAAAAAGATGTGTCCCATTACGATAATGAATGGTCACTTTTTAAAATTTTTGCAGGGCCCAATATCTAAATTTGCCATCCGATCTATAGTACATGTCTGCCAATTTTGATGCTTTTAGAGAGCAATAAGTAATTAATTACCCTGTAATTAAAACTGGTTTATATCTTCAAGCTGTGATCACAGAGCCAAATTGGCAAGTCTTAAGTAGTGACTGCGATGTCATCTGTTTAAAACTACAAATACTTACATGCCTGTGTGGCTGCCTTCAATCATTTGTTAAGAGTGATATAATGAGTTAATTTGTTCTTTGCTGAGCCCACATCTTTCTTCCACTCTGATATTGAGCAACGCGACTCTTGCATAATCTGCTGTATGGACAATAGCCAACAGACTATGAATAAACTTTATATTCCGTATAGGGTGCAGTTATGCCATATCCATTTGGTTACTGGTACTGCAGGTCTGTGGACAATTTTTACCTAATTTGACCAGAATTCACGAAGCGTGACAATGGATTAAAAAGGACATTTTATATTCAAGTTAGAATTGATCAATATCATGAATCAAATGTCATCTACATGTCCATATCTTCTTTAGATATATAATTGAGTCTTCATAAAAGTGCCTCCCAGTAACTGGTGTACTAAACCTAGTTAGGAATGTATACATGTCATGTCTGGCGTCATTCAGAAAGACTGCAGACTGCTGCTTTTGACCATGCATTACATTTGCACCCAAGACGTTGTGATTTTGTAGTCACCACAAGACACTTTACCACGCACATTCACATACATTGTAGAAAATAAATCTGCTCTCAGATACGTTTGAATCAGAATTACAGTCAAACCTGTCTTAGTGGCCACCTGTCTATAGCAGCCAACCTGTCTATAGTGGTCATCAAAATAATTCCCCCAAAGAGAGATTGTGTGTTAAAGAGCATGTCTACAGCAGCCACCTGTCCATAAAGGCCACAATTTTTGTTACCCTTGGGTAGCCACTATAGACAGGTTTCACTGTATTAAAAGAAATATTGTGCTTGTCTTTCTAGTCCACATTGTTGTAGCTCAATTAGTTTTTGTATGAAATGTATTGACATGTATCACTGCATGTGAAAAAACTTCCAGATTTATGCAGTTTATGTATTTAGAATTTGTTCCTAACCTAACTATCAATGCACATGCACTATATGTGTACTCAAGTATGAGCTAACAGACATTATGTTGACAAATGATCTGTTTATTGTAATCGCCATGATGAGTAGATTATGGCATACATTTACAGTGTAATATGCATATATTATATTACAATGTATACTTTGTAATCTACACATAATGAATTAAGCAACAGATGTCTTCTTGATTCATATATTTTGTATATCAGGAAAGAAAAAATAAAATAATGCAGTTCTTTGATTAGATGCAGTATAATATATATTTCCATTTTGGTAGAAATTTAACATATTTACATGGAGGCACCGAGAAAATACACATCCAACATTTTGAGAATTCATGTTATTCTTTTTCTGGTTCCTTAATCCTGAAACCTCAGCACACTTCAGTAGCCTCTACAGTTAGTTTCTTAATTGCATGTCTAGGCTTACCTGATGTGAGGTTTCATGAATGGTGTTTGGTTAAATTACATTATGCACGTATCATGCATAGTACGTTTATGTACTTGTAGCAAGTCATGTACATTGAACAGCCTGTACTGCTGCACACAGCCGATACATGTACACATTACAGCACACATACGTGTTGTCTGTGTATACTACATTGTACATGTACATTGTACTGCATAGGCTGTATAGTGGTGGTATGCATGCTCCAGGCATCTTGTAAAGGTCACTGTCTTAGGCCCTCATAAGCTAGCATTCACATGAGACAGGGTGTTGATACAGGCTGGGAGGGGAGGTCGAGGCGTGCTGGAAATAGGGAAGATGGCATGGTGTAGTGCACAGTGTTGCCCCTTCCCTGTCCCATTGTATGGACGTATTTAGCATGATATGAATGTGAACTTGAAGATGGGATGGTGGGTAATGTTGCCCCTTCCCTGTCCCATTGTATGGCCGTTTTTAGCGTGATATATTGGGAAGATGGGATGATGTGTAGTACTGTCCTTTTGGAGAGACTATTCAGTGGAGATGAAGGCTGTATTAGACGTGGAGACGATATGTAGTGTGTAATGCCCCTCCCTGTCCTGCTGTATGGGTCATTCAATTAAGATGAAGGCCATATTAATGTGTATTGTACATGTGAAGATGGGATTGTGTGAAATGTTGCCTTCTTCCTTTCCTACTGTATGGGCCATCCAGGTGAGATGAAAGCCATATTACATTGTAAATGTAAAGATGGGGCAGTGTATAATGTTGTCCTTCCTTCTTCTTCTGTATGGGCTCTGCATTTTAGATGAAGGCCATATTAAGTATGACATAAATGTAAAGATAGGATGATGCGCTTATGTTTCCCCTTCCCCCGTCCCACTGTATAGGTTGCTCAGTTGGGATGAAGGCCATGTTAAATGTGAAAATGGGAAAGTGCGTAATGTTGCCCCTATCCTGTACTCTTTTGGCCATTTAGTTGAAATGAAGGCCATATTTAGCATGACACACACATGCTAAGTATACATACTACTATGTATGCTCTCTCATGCAATTTAGCCTTCATTTATAGTACTACTGGTATAGCCTTTATGTACTTCTTTTATATTTCCTAGGTGAGAACAAATACTATTGTAGTGATTGTATATTGGTACATGCTCTCTTTGTGCCTCTCATGATTATGGAGGACGATGTATCATCCAAGTGATGTTTTCTTCTAATTGTTGTAGATGTAGAGCTGGAAGCAGTTATGAGAAAGTTCTGCGAGGGTTTATTTTGGCAAATCGCTGTAGGGTCATAATGAAACATCATGCGACTATATTGCCACATAATCTTGACCGGGAAGGGCATGCACCACACGCTGCTTCGCGTGCACTTAGTACCAGTACTATCCATCTCATGATGGGGTTCTGGCACAGTAAACTAACGGCGGTTGCACGCTTGCTAGCTTGCCTAGCATGCCAATGCTATGCACAATCGAGCATTGTAATAATATGTGAAAGTACAGTTTATTAGCAAAAATATCTGTATGCAAAAATATAGTCTTATACAGTATCCTGTACTGCTACTGATAATGCTTGAGTCTATAAACACTACTGGAGGAGAGAGGGACAATGGTGGTAGTGGGTGGGGATGGGGGGAAACAGAAAGTGTGAGTAGAAATCTTCACAGAATGATACTTAGCAGCTTGACTTATGTCTTCTGGGAACGAGACTTGTAAATTGAAATGGCTAGTGATATAGGCTCCAGTTTACCACCATCCATGACATGTATCAAGGTATTTTAAATGAAGGAGAGCTTCATTTCATAGTACCTAGTATGTATACATGTAGGCCCCTAGTGTCAAGAATATAAGTGTTTATGATAAGTTACTTTTAACAAGCAATTTTAAAAGTATATTCTCCATTGCAACAAATTAGACTTGCATTCAAATCTTCAAATCAAAATGATTTATTTTAGCACAAAATAGGAGCCTTGCAGTAACAAGCACTCATGTCTGCTATCTTGCCTGGAAAGATTTTGAGTGAGATTTTGGTACCGTTCATTTTAAGTAGCCAGTTATGCACTGAAAGCTGCTATACATTAGTGTCCATGGTAACTGCAATGAGGACACGCCCTGCAGTGTTCGGCCCCAGTACGATTTTGTGTCATGGTCGCAAATGAAACTTGATGCAGGAATAAATAGAGTGTGCTTTTTCAATACAGAGCTATATCGAACGGTAATGATTGTGGATCGCTTGTGCTAAATGAGAAAACAGCAGAGCATGCGGGCATTCACAAATTTAAGTAAACACTACTATATTGATCTCATTAATCAATTATGATTTAATAGTTTGATTTTCTAAAAATATTTGATACCATGTTTACCTACATGATTATCCTCTTGAATTTGTCAATATTTAAAAAACTACATGTAGCGTGTGTTATATTTCAATAACAGAGTAATCTTTCATCCTTCCCCGAATCTGATAGTGTGAGGAAAAATATCTCTGTACCAGACTTTTGAGTAAATTTACATCCTGATTCTAGAAGAGTGTAATACCTGTAAATAAACTCACTTAGTATGGTGGAACACTCCGTACAGTGGAGTGATTTGTTCAGAGTGGGCGTTCATTACGAAACCATCCATGTTTTCTCTCAAAATTTGATTACAGGTATGAGTTCGCCCAGATTATCGACCTATGCATGCCAGGGGAAAAGGCATCTGAGTTCATGACACCGTCTGTACTGCATATGATTTTTCTCACACAGTATGTTTTCAGAAAATTATAGCAGTGTAGGGTTATGCTTCAAGGGGTAAAGTCTGGTACACTGAGTAGTTGAAATGATCCTAAATGGAAGGTAAAATATATGTTTGTAAATAAAGCTGTCTTTCTTCTATTTGCAATCACGTAGGTGTAGGTTCGTGTACTGTAGGTCGGTGACTTTCCAAATGTTGTAGTGAAAATGAGGAGATGGTGTAATTTGATCTCCACAGTTAATCAGCTTTGGGCCGCAGTCATCTCTGCCGATGCTATCCTGTGTAGAAATTCAAGCACTTTCATCATAATTACAGTACTTGTACATGCAGTCAAGTACTCTCAGGGAAAATCAAGAGAAATCCATCTTGTGGACTTTAATTCAGCCAAATACCGTTGAATACTAATAATCAAACATCAAAAATCAAACTCAGTGATACATGTAGAATTACTCCTTAGAATTAACAATCTTCGTTAAGTATGCAAATTGAAATCTCAGTGAAAAGTTGGATTGTGATTTATTCTACAGGAATTATAGTACCTCTGACCTACAGTTGGTATCCCAAAGATACATGCTAAATATGTGCAAACTTTCATGAAATTTACAGATGTTTGTAAAAGGGACGGACCCTCTCTAAGCTCCCCCTCCCTCTTTCTCATTCAATATTCATTATTCCTTATCTCAGATAGAAAATTAAATCAGTTCACCTTCAGTTCAGCTCAGTTCTATCAATCCGTTGAACACTTTAGACCACTTTGGACTGGTGTATACATGCAAATTCAAGCATGATAATGTTTGCCATGAGCAACTCTTTTAGCATGCGCCAGTGCAGTCCATGCGTGATTGTGTATTTCCTCTGTAAAAGTTTGACGATTGAATACATGCCATTGAGAGGAAGCATAGGCATAGATTACCATTCATGTACATGTAAATGTAGGTAATGTGAAAGTACAACTTAAACAACTTGAACGTCCTAGGAAACAAACAGCAAATTTCTATCACAATATTATCATGATGTCTGATATTTCCATACAAATGTATTTTTGTGTCATTGTTTCATTGTAAGCTCCAGCCATTCTGTCCCTATACTGCCATTTTGGATTTTACTTGAGTAAATACTATACTACATCCTTTCACTCCAGTGTGTCAAACACTGGGAGAGGAAGAACATTTTTCATATCAAATCAGAATAAAAGTTATTTATGTATGATTTGTGCCCCCCTGGTGCGCTGGACAACTTAGGGGGTATTTTCCATGACAAGGCTGACCTGAGAAGGTCATTGTCATGACAAACACAACAACAATACAATCAGCAGGATCAGGGGCATTCTTACTCTTTTCTTGTTTTCTATGATCAGGATAGAAGGTGCCCAGTACTTTGGATGGATTACGGGGGTGTATTATGTTAGTCAACTTGTTGTGATCTCTGCTGAACTTATTGATTTGAAATTCTGTGATGCAAATAAGTTATGACACAATCCATGAAGAATGAATGATGGACTCATTGCGCGTGATCACCTGTCCATGCGATCACATGGATTGTTGTGTAATTGGCATTTTCTGCAGCAAAAATGTGCTGAAAATGTGTTTTTCCAGATTCAAGCTTGTCCTGGTCCGACCAGACTAGGCAAGTCAAGCAGGCTGGTGTATTCCCTTGGTACCCCCTCACCCCTCTTCCTAAGGTCATCCAAGATACTGGGAATAGATATATATAATATTGATATGATATTGATATATAAAGACCTATAATGAAAGATTTTTTTTTTTAAGACAGTGTCATGAAGCTTTGTATAAATCTGCCAGCAGTTTACCTTACTGATCACATGTATGCAATGTCATAGTCATAGCTTCACAAACATTTTCAGGAAAAGTAAGGAAATATCCTTGTCTTTGTTCGAAACGCAGCAACCATAATGTGCATTCACGTACTGAATTGCAGTGAGCAGAAGCATGATTCTGGCATTGCACATACTGTTTGCTCAAAATCAGTATCAGGCTATTTTTCTCTTTCGAGGCTTTCAATATTAAGTTTTGTTAATAAGAGGGTATAGAAGAAATTAGTGCATTAGAAGTCCACATAAAACATAAGAACTCTGTTGTGCTCTTTGTCTTAAAGTATCATAGCAATTAACTCTGTGCCTGAAAATTGATGCTTAAAACTGATGATAATGCAAACAGAATGTGCATGTACATTATCAGATCTGTTGGTGAGATCAGGTAGTTCAAATTGACTTTATACGGACAAGTACTGTGCAATAATAAAGCAAGCACTCTGCTTATCTCTGTATTGTCTTGAGATCTTGTTTAGCAGAATCACTGCCTCTGTGTGTAACGCCACTATCAGGAAGATAAGGCACATGTGAACAAATAGGTATTAGATCCATCATGATGTGACAGATACATGTATATGAGATTATGATGGTCTGTACACATGGCAGGCAGAAGTCGTGTGGGATCTTGATTGGTGCCCCAGCCAGTCACTGATTGCGACTGTTTGCAGACTACTTCAGATGGGGTCTGGCTATTATTAGGAGTTGAGCTGCCAGAACGAGGCACTTTGGCAGCAAAGTGAACATAATGAGCTGGGGAAATGGCATATTACGTATGCTTCTCAAAGCAGAAATTTGTATGAATTAAAGTAGGCAAATTAATGTTTCCACATGGAAGCATTCATTGTGTGATTTACTCTGCCCAATTAGATTAATATGGAGTCCTTTCATGAATGATCTTTAGTTGATTACAAATTATTTTGTACACATTTCATTGTGACATAAAACATTACAAAGTACAGTATACAGCGTATTTTAATGAAATTTTAAAGTGTATGTGTTGTCAATGTCATAGAATGTACATTGATACAATAGGGATTTCACCTACATGAATTTACAAAGTGATTATGTACTTGTAGCAATGACTGTAATGCAATCACAGTGTCATTAATAATGCATAATGCTTCAGGCAGATGAATTGTTACGGGTTTGACATGGTTAATTTTCAAATGCAAAGTGAAAATGAGGTCAACTATGTAATATCACACTTTTCAGTAAAATGTACTTTTAAAGGGGGAGCGAACGGTGTGTGGTCTCTCATTGACTGTGTGTTATAAATATGTAGTCTTTAAATATACATTTTCAGATAACTATACTCGTAATGCAGAGAATGAGTTGAATAATAATTGTATTTGTATAGAAAAACTAAAATGTTTCGAGAGGAAAAGTAGTTATTTTGCTATTAAGTAACATGATTATTGAGATATAAAATTATAAATGTATTAAGTAGTTAATTTGCATGTTATCATTCAAGCGGCTCTATATTACTAGACTACATTAGCATTATGGGTAAGAAAACTGGCCAGGTATGAGTACTTTAGAACTCGAGACGGCGCTATTAGTTTGTTTCTGCTTTAAGGTGCTACAGATGGTTGAATGAGGGAGTATGTAAAATCAAATTGTAGCACTGATACTTGATTAATTAGTATGCATATTGAAAGTATGTGCATGCTATAAGAGCCTGCAAGGACACAAATAGTTTTGTAATAAACCATTTTCGTTATGTATGCAAATTTTATGGTAACCTCAATGCTTGTCTGAGGTTTGTTCGAGTAGCAACAGTTAATGGGATTCAGAGTGCGTTCGATCCATCCATTGAAAATGAATCTCGAAATACATTAGAATGAAATAACGCGTCATCAGGCAGTTAGAGGGAAAGTTGTGAATACATTACGAAAATGGCTATACAGTAGGGCAGCCATGCATGCCTACATGAATCTGCCATGCTTTATGCTGGTAACATGTTTCAGTGTTGTACAGCCAACCCATTCTTTGAACTAAATAAATGTATGTTATCTACTATAGCCTTTATTCACAATGGTGGCTTGACTCGGACCGCGTACTAAACGTACAGTAGACTAACTTTATGGGGTGCGAAATAATCACCTGATGCTGTCACCGAATCATTGATTCTCATTATAAAATCACAAGAGTGGGTGATTTTAATTATTGACCGTATTGTGGACAAACTTAATTACCATAGTGATTCCAAGGACGAAATCAATGACAATGAATCAATAATAATGTTTCTTGTCGTTTTATTTGGTATCCCATACATCTGAAATAACAGTCAAAGAAAATGTAGACATTAAGTGTGAGGTTATTTCCTACAAGTTACTTCATGTATATATTGGTGTAGCACTCCCATGTCATATTAAAATGGGACACAAACACTTATTCTCTTTGGCTGCGGCCACAAACAATGCAGGAAATACCCTTGTGTATCTACATTCCTTACATGAAAAGATAAAGGTAACCTTGTACATGTTTACTCTTTGCACTACTCTGGTAATTTTATAAGATTACTGAAGCAAATCATCAGAGCACGAATATTAATGAGACACTCATCTTGCCTTCCCCTCTTAAACTCTTTTGAATTATCAAGGCCATGTTTTTATAATGAATTGAGATTGATCGTAATTTGATTTACAATCGATGTCCATCGCAACTCTGTACACTGGAGATTTGGGATTGGACTTGCGATTGATACAGATCAATCGCAACACTTTATAAGATGGGGCGTAGGAGCCATATACTTGAAACCCTACTAAGCCTAGTAAGTCGATAAAGTGCATTCCGCTGCTTGCATTTTTCGTAACTATTAGGCTAGAAAGGTTTCATGGCCCACGGTGCATAATTCATGTTTTATAAGTGGTATGGTTGTGTGAAGGACTTTGAAGATGTATTTGGGTGAATTAAAGGGCTTCTTTGTAGCCAGCCAGGAGTAGAAAAACAAGCCTACCTGTAAATGTCACCTTGGGGTGGTAGGCTGGCTATTGTTACATTCTGGATTCATGGTCCTAATTTGTCAAAAAGTGAAAATCTAATTAAAAGATTCAAAAGTTAATTTGAAGAAAAGGTGAGCCCTAGAAGTTGATGCCATTCAGCTTTGCAATGTGAAAATGTAAACTTGTTTGATAAAAAAAATACTACAATACACGCATGAGCATGGGTACTAAACAACAATTATCTTTAGAAAATGTCTGGAATTTTCATTATGTTCTATCTGCATGCATGCCTTTGTTAATGAGGCCATGAAATGAAGAACTTGTCAAGCTGTCACATGAAAATAATATTTGTCACCTACACGGTCGTCACTTTGAGGTGATGATCACAGTGATGATTGAAATGCTGTGATGAAACTAGATCTCTTTTATATGTGTTATTTTTTATTTTCTAGTTTTGTTATTTACAGGATACCATCAGTCATTATTTTCTTTGATATGATGAACAATACTAAAATCTGTTTCTACTTCAAACTATACACATTCATATGGAAAACAATATATGCACTCATACCCATGACGCCAACATGCACACACTAGCATACACACATACAAACACAAAAACAGACTCACACGCAAACTCTGTTATCTAAGAAATGCCTATGAGCAAATTTGTACACCTTCATTTATGATTCATATATTTTGTTCAAGAGCTTTTGTAGGAGACCAATAATACGCAAGTTAGGAATTTAGGCCATAGATTCACATCAAACTGAGTTGGATTTAACAGATATAGCTCGTATGGGCTTTGTACATGAATCCTTAAAACAAAGTACTCAGCTAGACCAATAGTTAGATATTTGATTGCTGTGTAACAGTTTTAAAGTTGACAACTACATGTACTCAGAACTTGAACACACGTATTTGAATTTGCCGCGAATCACAGAGATGCCACAAAGACTGGATTTCTACCAGGTCGCCAACTAGTCTCCCGGCCAATGAGATGCACACTTCAGTTACAAACAGGGGTGATATGTTACACCCTGCAGTAATTGGAATTTGGTATTTGAAATATGACGAGAAGAGATACAATAGAATGACTGGGAGGTATTGCACACAGAGTGGACTTCTTTCCGTTATTGTTAAAACATTTGCGGAGTGCATGCTGATTCCTCTCACTCCCAGCAGTTCACACACACGTTTTGAAGGCACTTGAATACTACTGGGTGTTAAAAAAATACTTTTGAAAAAAACTTTTTACACTCTAAAAAAGAAAGAAAAAAACTTGAATCAAGCTCAATTTGATCTATCATAAATCAAAGACATGTTACTTTTTTTTAGAAGTAGGTTTAGTGACATTTCATTAATTTCTTTTCTTGGAACAATCCTGTGAATATTAAAGGGATTTTCACTCATGGAAAAACTTGGAGCTCAAAATTTGTTTGTATCAGATTAATAATTCAGAATAAAACAATGGCCATTGTGCATCCCAGCTGTCAACCCACATCTCCTTTTCTGCCAGAAGCACCATGCATTATTAGTGACACTGCGATGGCAGTTGCTAGTGGATTCACAGGTGTGGTTGACAAAGGTTATTGCTGTCTTCTGAACTAATTACCTGATACACACAAATGTTTTGGTTCAAATTTGTCCAAAAGTAAAAATATCATTAAATATTCTAAGGATTATTACGAGAATACTAATCAATAAAACCTGCTTCCAAAAAAATTGACATCTTTTGACCATATGGTGTACTTAATTTCAGGTTGATTTTAGTTTTGATTGATTTTTTTTTATTTTTTAATTTTCTTTAAACACCTAGTAGCAGCAGAAACCTAAATGCCTTCAGACAATGACTTTTCATGTACATGAAGACAGGCTACTGCAGCCAACTCAAGCCTTTCAGTGTAATAGAGCATGATTATTATTTATTTAAATGCACGTCTTACAAAAAATACAATAACTAAGGGTAACCCCAAAGCTGGTCTGAACTTTGCCCAAGTAGCGACAACTCCGAGACTAAGTGTGTATTTCACCAATTGAAACTGAATCACAAAATACAGGTGAATAATGTAATAATGCATTACTACAAAGTTAAGGGAAAAGTTGTGAATAAGTTAGAAAATGGTCTATTTGTGAAACGTTACTGAACTGTTTTTGTATTATAATCAAATATTCATGTTTCATATTCATGTTCACGAGCAATGTACTGCACAAATATACCACTTTTGTTCTATATATGCAATTAATTAGCTTGTGGAATGTGATTGTAATAGACACAATATGGTTTGTACGTATGTTAAATTCATGCATTCATGCATTCAGTCTGGTGTATGCCTCCAGACACAAACCATGTATGTAAGAATAAGGTCCCTTAGGAGTATGTACATAAAGATCATGAAAATAAATGATACATGTAGATGGAGTGTATTCTGTTACCTGGATAATGGGGATATGTGTATAATTGCAATGAATTGAGTAATCATTGTAGATACATGTATATGTATGATTATGTGTGCATTTTTCAACTTTCTATGGTTACAATCGGCATTTCTATACATGACTCTGTGAGGCCGCATTTATCAACTCTCAAAAATACACGAGTCTGTCTTGTATGCATTTCAAAACGGTGAGGCTAATTACGTAATATAATGTGATTGCATTTATGAACTGCAAACATTAGCCTGAATCATGTTTGACAATGTTGATTTTAGGCCAGAAAAGAGTTGATTAACATGCCCCTATGACATAAACAATGTAGATCTGTGTTTATTTATTATTCTCTCTGTTTGCCTTTGCAGGACTCTGGGTCGGTAGAACAGAGTTGCCTCTTCAAGGTGGATGAGTATGGATTCTTCATCTATTGGAAAAGTGAAGGCAGGGTATGTACACACCATTATGTATGTCAAAATGAGTGTAACTTATGTGTTTGTCTCTTATCTATAATTTTGTTAACTTCATGTACATTTTATGAAGGGTTACTCCTATATCTGATCTGCATCGATGATAATTTCTGCACAATTAATAATTTTCTTATGTACGCTGTAAGTGTTTTAATACTGAAAATAGTCGCCTTATAAATGCTTTGTCATTTAGTTGAGATCCCAATGTAAATGCTATGAGCAAGAAGAACTTGGGTGGTATTCCAGAACGGTCTTAAATGCTACCTTAGGATAAATCTAATCTTAAGTCTAAGATGGTATTTCAGAACGATCTTAACTTTTCTCCTTACTCCGCTCGTAAGATTTCTCCTAAGTTTTCTCCTATCTTTATAGAAATCTATGCAAAGTTAGGAGGATTGGTTTTCCAGAATGCGCATAAGAGAGGATTTAAGAGAAAACTTAAAAGAAAACTTAGAGAGCCTCCCCCTGTCTTAGCCATTCATAACACATGCATAAAAAAGAGCAGCATTTATTTGCGTAAGTATGCGTATATGATTGACGTGCGCGCCAATAGTTGCCCGACCACAAAAGTTAGGATGAATCCTAGGGGGAGGGCCCAATGAGATGCTGTGATTGTGATTGGTTGTTCATAAATGAAACACTTTCCTCCATCGGCTAATAAATGCACACTTGGTGGGGTCAAACCCTCCCTAATTTGCACTGGGAGAGTCCTAATAGGACGTTCTGGAATACAGATTTCTTGCTTTCTTAGGCACCTCCTCACTCGGGGACTAAGGAGAAAACTTAGGAGAAAACTTAGGATAACTTCTGGAAAACCACCCCTAGTGTATGAGTAGTTTCGCGTTACACCAAGAACTACTTTGCTTCATTTTGGCACACACCCAATGCCATCTGGATTACTGGATACTGGATAGTTCTTACATGATACATCAGAACACCACATTTCAAAATTGTTAAATCTGTGTATACAATTTCCACAGGGCTTTTTGAAAATGATTCAGGCAAAAATTAAGAGGGGTAAAGCTCATAATGGGAGTTACCTTGCTAGGTGTTTTAACTTTCTCATTACATAATATTTGTTTGATTTCCTTTGCTGAGTGTTAGGATTTTAAACTTTACCAAGCCAGGGTATTCTTTTCCTTTTAGACACAGATATAACCAATATGTGAAGATGAGACAAGAATGGGGGTAGGGGCGGGGTGACTGGAGCCAATAACGTTGCCCATTAGTTTATGATCGTCTGTGAGTTTTATGTTTTTAAACTTCCACAAGGGAATCCTTTCAAGGATTCCAATATGTGCAGATGAGACGAGAATTGGGGTTGGGGTGGGGTGATTGGAGCTGTTAAAGTTCTCCATTATTTTATGATCTTCAGTGATTTTGATAGAACTTATATGCAGATATTCTTTCCCTTTAAGGCTATCCAATATATGTTGCTGAGACAAGGCTTGGCAGGAATGGAGGGGGTTATTGGAGCTAGTAGAGTTATTCGTTATGTTATGATCTTCTCTGCTTTTTATGTTTTAGAATTTCTCTGAGGGTATAATTTCCCTTTAAGGCAAGGATATATCCAATGTATGTCGCTGAGACGAGCTTTGGCGTGAAGGGAGGGGGGGGGGGGGAGGGAGTGACCGGAGCCAGTAGAGTTACCCATCATTTTATGCAGTTAATGAGCGCTCTTGGGCTCACGCAGCTGCCTGTCTTCAAGGTACTGCCTCTGTCACTGTCAGTCAGGCCTCATTCATCCACGGCTTACTCTCATTAAGCTCCAATCTCCTCTAAATCTCCACCTGGGCCCGCCTTATAAAGAGTTGCGATTGATCTGAGTCTATTGTACGTCCAATCCCTTATCTCTAATGTACAGACTTACGATTGATATCAATCACAAGTCAAGTTGTGATCAGTCGCAAAAGTTTATGAGACGGGTCTCTGATTTATATGATGAGGTAAAAGTCGAGGTTGCAAAACTCGCAGATTGACTTGATTGACTTGATATGTTGTATTCCTAATACAATATTGTGCAAAATCAAAGGTTTTGGAATATTGGCTGAAACATGTAAGAAATATCTGAAGTGACCATTGTTTCATAACATCACTAAAAATGATTACATAATTTTTACCTGCACATTTACAGTGAAGTTAAAACTATACTGTACATGTGTCGATAACACGTTGAAATGCATTCTTGAAACATTCCGTCTTTATTTATTTCTTTCTATTGGAAAGTTACTGCATGATATCTTGATGATATGAAGTTTATGTGATGTTGAAAAAAAATATTGTATGAGGTACTGAGGTCATGATTAAGTTTGTTATATCATAAAGGCATGATAAAACATCAAATATTGTCAATATTCACATTTCAGTCATTTCATTTTGACATTGATCCTGCAAAAAGCAAGTGAAATCATTTTGAAATAAACAAACCTAACAGCACAAAATGCACGACTGCAGAAACACAAAAGCTGGCTTTGTCACAAGCCCAAAATGCACTTATAGGACTACCCATAATTGTATTCACATGTGATTTGCGCAGTAAAGCCCATGTCGAGGAGGAGCCAAAACGCACTTATACACAGGGGGTAAAGAGAAAATGTAACTGATCAGCGCAGCATTTGACAATGATGAGCCAAAACTACGGAAAGTATGCACATACAATAAACCATGTGGCGTAATGCAATGTGGGCATGTTGCATGATGTATTGTATTTCCCATCATTTAGGCTTATTATTGCAAAATGCCGTGCTGATCAAGGCTACATTTGCCTTACTTGCCATGTTCAAGTAACTTTTAGCTTTTTTTTTCATAACCTTTTATAATTTGTGCATATTCCAAAGCTACATGCAGCATTAAGATGGTAAGCATTAGGTATTTGAACTGATTTATTCACCACACTGTACATCGACTTATCAGTGATATTTTATGATAATGGCCTAATGCAAAAAGAAGATAGTGTGCAGCACTAGTAGAAGCTGCATTAAGTGGAAGCATGCACCCCACCCCAGCCCAAGCCCCTCTCTGGAAGAATACTGTTGCCTGGTAACATAATATTATTACAAACATAAATTGTACAAACATTGCCGTGATGTCATTTCTTGTATGCACAGCATATTCACATTTATTTCAAATGATTATTTCTTATAGTATACAATAATTTTTATGACACAGTTTTCTTTGAGTACAAGAAATTCCATCTCAAATGACTGCAAGTTAAAAATGGATTTCAGTTCCTAAAATCAATCTTTGAATCAAATTGATTTACCTTCTAATTTGGCGAGGGTAAAACCCCTGTATGCCAGAGATTTTCTCTTATTCACGAAAATGTGACAGTGGCAGGTTAAGAGTTAAGGTGGTGAAACACCCGTAGTTCTAATTTGGGTGCCTGTTTTTCGAGTGCTTGGTATTGTACCATTATATATTGCATTCTCATTCTGGTTTGTTCAGACAGGTCACATTTCATCATTTATACATAGTGTCTTCAGTTCACATCTACTCAAGATCAAAGATATTCATTACATTTCATTGGCTTCTCCCCAGGGAAAAAAAAATAGTGAATTAACTTGTGGGAGATATATTTCAAGTCTGATGATCTATTGAAACAAATACCCTGAACATTGTTTTTCACTATATCCTATAATGAAAAGTATTTTTTCATGGGCACTCTTGAGTTATTTGCAGGGACTCTTTTTGCATTGTTTTTGCATGTTTTTCTCTGCTTGTCCCCATCGCCCCCATACTTTGGTGGTATATGACGGCAATGAAAACGCATATTGCAGGCAAAACTACATAAATTTATTGCAAACCTCAGGGTCCTTTGGCATAAAACTTACCTTTGATGGTAACTTTGCTACCAGTGGCAACTTCTACCATAACCCTGAATTCGATTGGCTCTTGAGCAGCATTACCATGGTGTTTACGATTGATGACAGAGTTACCATTAATTGTTTAAGTTTTATGCAATGGGGCTCAGGACTGGTATACATCAAATTGTAGTTACTGAGGTTTGCAGATTAGTGTACCGCTATTCTCATCTTATAGCTGATGAGAATCTGTTTATATTACAAGAGGTTTCTGATGATTACTACAGTGGTGTGTAAAATGAATGGGAAACAAATAGGCAGGCAGTATGTATGGTGCATTTCATATCATTAAAGTAGAACATCATTGATTTTAAATAGCCTGTATTTGGTATCATATGAAAAAAGGATAGTATAGGGTTCCCAAATATTGACTTTTCCAACCAAGCTAATCTAACAGAACGGAGTAACCCTGCATCAAACATTTCAATTTTACTACTTCACAATTCTTCATTATCGACTCTCTGGAACGCTGTTAATAGTCTGTATGAATTCCTTCTATCTTAGGGAACAGTACCACAACTTATTAGTGTTGACATGTAAAAAGAGAAACATGTACACTACCTACTAACCTACAGTCATCATTTGATACTAGTATTGAAATGGGTGATCTGGAGTAAATTTCACTATCGTTAGCTGATTTAATTGAAGGATTTCACAAAACCCTTTGCAGTGACAATGACATTTTGGGTGATTGCGGTCTATTTGCGATGGGTTAACGATACTTTGGAAGCTTTTGTCAAATTCTATGTGCGCTGTTCATCAACCCCTGTACCCATCCCTGTCTGAATAATGGAACACCTTTCTGAAATGGTGATGTTTACAAAAACAGATCGATGTCATATAGTGCACACTTTCTCCCACCTCCTCAAAACCAAAAAATGAAAAGTTTTTTTCCCCCTGCAGGATTAGCATCATTATCTGTGAACAGACTCACAAGCATCCCTGTCATCTATTTTCTTTAGAAACATTTTTAAAGAACCTTATATTACTCAACTGTCAAAACATGTCATTTCTTTCTTTCAAAGCATCCCCCCCTTGATTTTAATGAGGCAGATCCAATGTCCTTCTGAGTTGCAGGTGTGATTGTGCCATATACAGTATTAATTAACCGGCCAGTAGGATACACTCCTTGCATGGACTTGAATTGGGCTGCAATTCATACAAAGTCTTTGTGTTTTAAAGCAGGATGTTTGTGACACTGATTTTCATTCGTGTACATACAAAGGTCATACAAAAAATATGGTTATTTATGGTAACCACAAGCTTGACCAAGGTTTGTCCACTGAGCAACAACTAATATATTCAGAGTGAATGAATTAATATGTCACTGTGAAAATACGTATTGTGCATGCTAATGGTGCAAAAATGTGAGAGCTGCAGAGTGAGATGTAGGTTTGTAAGTCTAGAAACTGCATTTTCAAACATGATTCAGGCACACTTATGGAGCAACCATGCATTAGATATGCGATATACTAAAAATGTGTTTTAAATGAGATTTCTGAGAGTTCATAAACAAAGCAATTAGCATATTTCCAGATGCCAGCTCAACGCAATCACTGGTGCGTTCAAAAAGCATGTGTGTAAGTTGAGCTTTCCTTTTGAAGTCAATTAGTGCAGTGCAGCTGTTGTGCTCATCCTTTATCTAAACAGTTCTAGAGTTAATCATTTCAAAGTGGCAGCATTTGATATATCGCTTAAAAATATTTTTTTCTAAATAGCAGATTTTAAAGTGTATACATACACTCTTTTATCAATTTCATGAGGGTGTTTTTGAAGTATCTGGAAAAATTGAGAATATGTGTGCACATTGTATGTGAATTCCTTGAAAGGACAACTTCAAAGCAACTTAAATTCAAACATATTATAACTGCATTTAGTTGCAGGTTGTACATCACAAAGGGTGTGTTCTCATGAATGAATGTTTGATTTTTAATCATAAATGATTAAAAAAAAATTGTCCTTTTTTAGAGGCAGATTGGCAAGTAAGTAATGAGGCTGTGGGGTCAAAGGGTTACTTCTTCTTGTTACTTTGTAAGTGTTTGTATAGAAAACGTTCAATTTTCTCTCAAAGAAATTTATTTCCTTCTGTCTTGCCCTGCTTTTAATGGTAACATGTTACTCCAAGTATTTCCTATTATTTAAAAAATATTAAAAATATATACTTCCCTTTAAATCGGCTCCCACTGAAAACTCTTTGAAGCATGGTTTATAGAAAATGTTGTTACTGTATGGTCACAAAATTGTGATTGAACCATTGTGAACATTCTTTTCATCACACCTCTTTCTTTCTCTCTTCTTTTCTCCCTTCTAGGAAGGACAGGTGTTGGAGTTGTCTCAAATCAATGATGTTCGAAAGGGTATTGCACCAAAAGTAAGTTTGTTGTTGCTTCTCTTTTTGCCTGCAATATTTATGTCTTTCTTCCATGTGCATTCTTCGTATTATGATATCTCTAGATTTCTGTTTGTCCCAAGTATTTCATAGTCGGTATTGAATGTTTGTAGCATATCACCCTTGTATTCAAGAAAAATCTTTATTCATAATGGCTGCTTGGATAGACTTGATATGGCATATGCCAGGGTGCCCACAGAATGTCATTATATAGTTGGAGCAGGAATATTTATCATGTTTATTAAACTGCAGTAGATAAAAGTGACATTATTTGAAGAAAAAAAAATGGGCATGCACCCAGTAATAAAGATGGTGTGCTCCATGAATGGAAAAAAGTTACTGGTAGAAGAAAAAAATCTTGGAACCAGAGGGATTTGAACCTGCATTTACTGCTTACCAAGCAGTGACTTAACCAACAGGCCATTTCTGGTTAATGGAAAAAGACAAAATGACATAGTAACAAATTCTTCAGAGCTGGAATAATTGTGTCTCATTCATTTCAGTAGTCCGTCATGAGGACTATTCAGCAGGACTTGAGTGAAAGGGCTGTCTTGGGAAATTTCAATTTGAAAAGTAAATGTAGGCATACACCCAGTAGTAGTAGGGATAGCGTGCTCCATCCTGTAAATGAATGAAAAACAAATCGGAAGGGGAAAAAAATCTTGAAATCATGCATATAGTCTGTGTCAAGAGTAGACGGACCAGAGTGCTTGCAATTTGCTATACAAACGGCATCATGGTGCTGAACTTTGTTCTAGGGAGCCCCGGAGAAGGAAATA
Organism: Arbacia lixula; assembly: GCA_963669155.1. NCBI lineage: Eukaryota > Metazoa > Echinodermata > Echinoidea > Arbacioida > Arbaciidae > Arbacia > Arbacia lixula. Next base: position 29,109,582 of record OZ022577.1, on the reverse strand, counting down.
CAGCATAATGGGCTTATGTAGCCAGAACAAACACTAATTCTAACAGGGTGAGCAGGCAGGACTTGAGGCCGGGCACCGAGGCACGTGACTGCCGGCTCACTCTCCTCTAGCTGGAGTACACACCGGCTGCACGCAGAATAAACACCACACAAGCCTGAGTACATGGGGCTGTTACATCTAGGTGTTTTATTTCATTGCTGGCGAGCTGTTGTGTGCCTTTTTTCTCTCTCTCTCTCTCTCTCTCTCAATAGTTGCATGTTTAATTATGGAGGATTTTAAGTCTCACCTCTTTTTATACCTTTTTAGAAAATATTGTCAAAGAAAAAAATAAGCATGCATTTTCAAAATAAGAAAAAAAAATTATTCTGTGTCTTCATACTTGCTTCATATGAGTGGTGTTATCAAGCCGTGATAGCTGTCTGTATATAACAGTCTGGTACTGCAGTAACTATGCTGTTGCTGCCCAGTCCTATGTCTTGTCTTAGTATGTCTACGTGCATCAGGGCAGGTCTAACAGGTCTCCTTGTGTGTTTTGGTTTATACATGTAGAAAATGTAGTACCCAAGTTTGGATACAGGCTCATCACTTCTTGTACTATTGCTATCAAACCTTTCTGTTTTCCAAAAATGTCTCTTTAGGTTTATTTTGGGTAAAAGTGAGAAAAATAATAAGAGATACCATAAAAGGACAGACCCAGATGATTCAATTGACAATATGGTGCATTGTTATATGAATGTGTTAATGAATACACATAGTAACAAATTTACTCTATTCTTATCAGTTGTATAACCGATAAAGTTCTGCGTATATATCGTTATACCAGCACAGGTATCTATAATGCGAGTGCTTTCCTCTCCCAACAAGATGAGCTAATATACTTTGAGAGTGTTCTTCCCATGGAAATGTCAAGTACCCCCAAGCTCTCCCATCTCTCATTCTTATTTGATCAATGATTTATAGCAATGTAAACATTGGCAGCATGCAGCATGCAGGAGCCAACTGTAAGGGCCCACTCAATACTGGAAGCTTACATCCGAATGTGAACCCCAAAATAGTCCAGCTCCCTAACACATAGTACTCCCACTGTCACTGTTTGAATTTTTGAGCTAGTATGATATGGGCCTTTTCCTCTCATCTGAATACTTTGTTGCATAAAATTAACATTTTATAAAATATTGGGGGTTTTGTATTCTGAGTTTAGTGTTGGCATTCTTGTATGTCCAATAGGAATTCCTTCATTTTTCCCACAGGAAAGATATATCAGCTATCTATTTTTTTTTAAAAGTTGTACAAACTCCCAAGACATATACCATGTCTAATCATTGAAGTAGTCAGTTTGAAATCCTAGATTGTGGCTAAACCAAATTTAGTATAGTTTCTGGTATTCCAAACATGTGTATTGCTACCATCCCTAATCTTACTCACAAGCCCAGAATATTATGCACACTGTAAAGGGCAAAGTGGGCATTTCAAAAGTACAAATGTTAGCTGAAGAAATGGTTCCACAAAATAGTAAAGTGCATTTTTTTTTAATTTGGCACCCCATTTCTTCCAACTTTAGCTCAGAAAATGTATTGTGGCACAAAAATCCAACTGGATTACTTACTTGATTAACATGATGGGCAAGTGCGCATATAAGTTTGGATGACAATAGATTTCATATAACTTCAAAAAATAATCAGAAATAGGTTTCAAGTTATAATTTTTAAAATATTTTGTACACAGTGCACACAAATATGTCACATTTCAGGCAGTACAGTTCTTCCCATACACTTCGTACTCTATATCACTTAAAATGGTGTCTAAAAATAGTTTATGTATGGATATTCTTCTCCCCCCCCCTTCCAAGAAACATTACGATCTGCATGAGCTGGGAATGTTGTGATATTTCTATCAAAGTTGGGGAGGATCTCCAACATGATTCCTGATGTCAGATTTCATCTGCAAAGATAAACTGTCTAGACCAATTAATTTGTGGTTGTAGGATTTCTATCATGCGCTCCATGGATATAAATCTAGGACTACTAATTGCTACTCAGAAGCACCGGAGACATAGCATGCTGGTGAATGTAAAACAACAAATAAACAGTGCTGTCAAACAGGGAACAGAAGTTAAAACCGTGTCTTGACAGGACAAGCAAACATATCAAAGATGAAGACACATCTCAAGAAAAAGAAGAAATAATTTTGGAAAAGTAAGGTCGTGTGAAGCAAGCATGACAATACAGGAGAATATGACTCAAAAGATAATTGAGGGAGAGGATAGAGACAGAGAAGATATATATCTGTTGATCAGTGGATTTTACTCTATAATATGGTTTACTAAACTTTACGCCTATCTTGTAATAAGCGCCCCTAGTTTCAGTTCAAAATACGCTTGTTGTACGCAATCATGGTTTTGTGTAAATTGTTCATTCATTCATTCTTGATAAAGGTCTATGGCCGAAAATTCGAGTAATTTTTCTTCTCCGGCGTTTCATTCAATTTGTGTGTCTTCACGTAGAAATCAGCGCCATCACAACCTTTCTTCTTCTTATATATATATATATATATATATATATAGAGAGAGAGAGAGAGAGAGAGAGAGAGAGAGAGAGAGAGAGAGAGAGAGAGAGAGAGAGAGACAGAGAGACAAACAGAGGGAGAGAGACAGACAAACAGAGACAAAAAAGAAAGAGAGATAGAGAGAGGGGAAGAGAGAAGGGGGTGGGGAGTGAGAGAAAGAGAGACAGAGAAAAGTAGACATGGAATGATAGATGATCTATGTATATATTATTAAATGAACTAGTTTGCATGTGATATTACAATGGAACAAGTGGAAATATGCATGTGTAGGTAGACATATATCTCTATAGTATCTTGAGTATATTAATGCAATTTGACATAAGGTTGTGTGGGAAGGAGTGTGGAGATGACATTAAGTGAGGGGGAACTTTCAATATGTGTTATCGGATAAGAGGATTCTACAACCGCCCACTGCTAATTACTGAAGTCATTGGCCTGATGCTACCAATATTATAGAAACAAAAATACAACTCCATTCCTTTTTTTCTGCTGTCAATACTGTAGAAAGCTTGTACTTATTCAGTCCTTCTATACATGCCTCAATATGTTATTGTGTATTGTATTATAACAGGGCCTCCAGGGAAAACACAACAATGCAAGCTTACTGATGGGGCTACCCTGTTTAAAAAAAATGAATTAATAATGATAAATATGAGGTCAGCAACTAAAGAGTAAGCCTACTCTTTATGAATAAATATATATTTTTTCAAAAGTTTAAAATGTTTTTTTTTCCCCAAAGACACATGATATTATCTTTGTATTACTGGTACTCTATGTGGTAACAAAATTGATTGATGATTTTTTTATTTGCAAAATAAGCAGGATAAAAGAGAACACAAGATATATCTACTGTAATTATATTTCTAAAATCTGCTTTAATAGCAAGAGTGATAATTCTTTGATATCCAGGAGTTTCATCAGTGAGATTGAAAAAGGGATTACCCGTATATTTGCAGACTGGCTTTTCTCCAGTGAGATACTAAGCAGCGTGACTTCCGCCTAATCTGCTGTACAGAAAATAGACCACAGGCTATGAATAAACTTCCTTTCATGGAGCATTATGGCACACCCTCTCGGTTACTGCAGTTCCATGGCACATTTTCACATCCTAACAAGACCAGAATTCACAAAGCCAGAAAAATCTTACCATGAGCATCGGGTTAAGAAGATAGTGGGTAATCTTCCAACAAAGAGCATGTCATCCAGTTCCTATGATTACTGTATCAGTGTAAGCGACAACTCTCATGAATAATCAAAGCAATGCAAATAGAGCCCAGGATTTTGAATGATCCTGACATGATTGTGTTCTCTCCTATACATTATGAATGGAAATATGGAAACTGTGTGAATAAATCAAATGTGAGATGAGGAAAGAGAGGCATAGAGAATGAGAGGAGGCACAGAAATTTATCAAAAATGGGAAATAAGGAGAAGATGAGTAGTGTGATTTTCTCATCTAGCCATTTTTACTTGCTTCTCATGGTCGAATTTGAGAGAACATGGGGAATGTGCTTGCACTTGATATAAAGTATGTTTTTATAATCAAGGTATGTAGATCTGTGTAGAAATGTCCCCCCCCCTTTTTGAGGATGCTGATGTCGATCCAAATCACTGCCCTAAACTCTTCCCATCTTTATTTATTAGAAGGAAAAGAGAAATATTGGAGCGAGAGGCGGGGAGTTGGTTACTACGCCATCATCTCGGCGTCCTCTTCAGTCCTGCTATAATTGCGAAGAATAACAAGTTCCAGATGAAATTGAGCAGCTCTCCTTTCTAATTACAGATTCTGATAATTTGATTAGGCAGCCACACTGCTCCGAGCTGTTCCCGGTTTGCTGTATGCATAACTTGTTGTGGGGTGTACGTCGGTTTCGCCTTATGATTTGTGTTTTTTTTTCTTGCGTGCCAGGCTCCAACGGCTTGTCCCACCCAGCTTGCAGGGGTAGATATGACTTGAGGGCCGCTCCACCCTAATACTTCAAAAATGGTGGCATGCTTTCTACATCCAGCAATTATTGATTGGAATCAACCGATACAGTCATATCATTGTGGTCATTTATGAATTTGATATAAAATGAGCTGTGGAAAATCATATGCTGAGAGATGCTGAGAGTTTTAGCAAGAAAGTGGACTGCGATTGATGGTACACTGTCATGAAGATGATGAAGCACATCTTCTGTAATGTATAATTGTTGTTGATTGAAATCAACAGATACCTTAATATTATGACAGATATTTATGAATTTACTAAGTGAGCCAAGAGAAATCATATATGCTGAACACAATGATCCAACATTTTAGTGAAAAAGTGGACTGTCATAGTAGTACATTTCCATGAAGCACATTTTCTGCAACTCATAAATCGTCAGTGTTTTTACGAGCCATCAAATCCGTACAGTGCACAGCACACAGATTTGATAGTTCACAAAAACACTGATGATTTGTTGATCGAAATTAGTAGAGGCAAGCATATAGCAGTTATTTATTAATTTGATATGTGAATTATGGAAAATCATATCCTGAACACAATGATCCATCATGTTAGTAATAAAGTAGACTGTCAAAATAGTACTCTGTCATAAAGCACATTTTCAGCCACCCATATCTGTTGATTGGAATCAATCATGCAGTAAGATCATGGCAGTTATTTATGAATTTGATGGGTGACCAATGGAAAATCATATGCTGAACACAATGATCTACATGTAACATGTCAGTTAAAAAAAGTAGACCGTGGTAATAGTACACTGTTTTGAAGCACATTTTCTGCCACCCATAATTTTTGATCGAAATAAACAGATGCAGTCAGATCATGGCACTTATTTATATATTTGATATGTGAGCTATGGAAAATCATATGCTGAACACAATGATCTACCACGTAAGTTAAAAAAGTGGACACGGCCCATTGTCAAGTACTTAGTCATGAATAATATACAAATGTATAATATCACAATTAATTACATACAACAGTGGTTTAACTTTGACCGTATACAAAACGTAGGCTACGGGTGATCTAAGTTATTTGCTGTAATTGTTTTTTGGACAAGCTCAATAAACTGGAGTGATTCTGAGGACAAAATCAATTACATTGAATCAATAATTATGTTTCATATTGTTTTATTTGGCGTCCCATGAAAATAGCACTGGTTTAGTTCACCGTTTGCGTTCAAACTCTGTACGGAATACAGGCCAAAGTCACAAGCAGCATGTGCACATGGAGGTAACCCAACACATGGAGTCCTAATATGTCATGCAGAGACAGTTTTTATATGGATGCATGCACATGTATTTATTAATTTAATGTTAACTCCTACATTTACAGAAAAGGAGATTCACTTTAAAGAGAAAAGATGGTCGATGGCTTGCCGTTTCATGATTACATATGAAGAAACCATCGAGGAGAAGTGTTTTTCTGGAGGACTACAAGAAACGGAGAACTGGATCAAACGTGTCTGCCCATTTCTGCCGCCAATTGTCTCAGAGCTCTGTGATTAATGCAGTATGGCCTGCAGTGTGAAATCTTTACCCACTCAAAATTGAAATATTTGATTTGCCTAGGAGACCAATTACTGGTGATATGTCAAAAATATGTCTCTGGAGTCTGCTTGTTGTCACAAAGCCACATCTTCACTTATGTTATTGATGCGTAAAATGTTGTGCTTAGAGCAGTGCTTTTTATTTACATTTTGCTCTTATTCTTTCATATGAAAGGTCAGGCAGTGGATGCTTATTTCACTGCTGCGATTAGTTGTCAAATGTTCATCATGTGAGTGTATGTGTGTGTGTTTCTTTCATTCTCTTCCACTCTTTATGTGCCAAATGTGTATTTCCCCACGTAATACACATACATTTCATAGGGCAGCATTTTTTTCAAGCACAGGAAGGGTTAATATACAATATTTCTGTACCGGTATGTCGTGCGGGGTGTTCCTAGGTTAGGTTTTTGTGGCATATTTGTTTGTTCGTTTGTAGTTTATTTCATGTTGCATCCATTCAACTACAAAGATAATGCTTATTAGGCTATGTTAATGTATTGTTCAACTCTACTTCGCTTTAATTTCAAAATAAAGCACAGTGCTGAGTCATATGTATTTTAAGGGAGATTTTCATACCGATGCAATGTTTGACGTTGCATCAAGTCACTCAACTTGTGAAGTGTACACATAGTTAGCATATAGCGTAGTGCATATCTAACCAGTTCTGTCACTGTGGTTTTTGTTATGTAAGTTATGCAAAATTTTGAGGAAAGTAGCCTAAATGTGATCTAACTACCAAAAACAACACCCCTGTGACAATATGTGCATGAATGCAATTTTACCAAAATTGAATGAAAAATTAGTGAGAAAAACAATTGAAAAAATATTTAGATATATAAGATTTATAAGCTTATATATATTTATAGCAGGATTACACAGACAGTTACACAGGGATTGTGATGAAGTTGCATCAATGAATTTACTCATTGTCTAGCGAATAATTGAGGATGTGTCCAGATCCAGAAGTAATCATAAGAATTCTTTGACTTAAGCACTCAGCTCGGTTACCAAGCCAGCTTGGCTCTCAACGGGCCACACAAAGTTGGTTTAGACAACAAAAGTGGGTACGAACTTATTAATTTCTTCTCAGGAAAGCGCCTCACTGTGGCGGCTCTCTTATGGTTCCCAAACTAACCAGCACATAAATAATATGGATTATCATGGCTGGCAGTGAAGAAAACAAATTACGTGAGGGAGACTCGAGATGATTTAGAACCCCCCCCCCCCCCACACACACACACACACTATTATTGCCATTACTCTAGCGGCCTAGACTGGCTTCCACGCCTGTGGAAATTGCTATTTCTTCAAACTTTTTCAAACAAATAAAATTTTGTACGCATAAAAATAGTCACTTTTCCAGTCTCTTCTTTCCTTTTTCCATCTTAAGAATGATTAGTCTACTGCAGCCAGACCCTGTATATTGAATATTATAGTTTGGATTGAAAATGGCGAACAGCCTGGAAGCCAGGCTTCATTACCCACAATGCTGTCTGCCACATCTGGGAACCACAACCTTTGTCCTTGACGCCATCCATGTACATTGCCCCACTACATAAGAGGAAGGATGGAGGTGTCTGCAGTAATTCCCGCTGTTCACTAGGACTCATCATTCGTGCCACTCAGATTGTCCCCCATATTACCAAGACGAGCATGCAGATAATCATGTCCGGACGTGCTAACTGAGCTGCCAGCTGGTACAATTATAAGAATTGTGTTAAATTAGAAGAGTTGTACATTGTATGATAGTGTACAATTACTGCAAGAGTGATTATCAGCTCACTGCTTCATCTTCGTTTTTAGTACTTCCGCTCCCTCCGCTCTTTAAAAATTAGAGCTAGTAAAGAGGAGCAAGTCATAATTTTAATTCAATATAATTCAATAAAAGCAGGAACACAAGAGAAATAGAGAAAATGAGTTTTATAAGCTCTTTGTGTGCCACACGTCTTTTTTTTTTTTTTACAAGTAATACATACAAACTCCTTAGAGCAACACTTAATCTGGCACATAACTGAAGGTTTGGTGTTTGCTGAATATGATTTTGTCATTCATTTCCAGTGCTTTTTAATATAACTATATGAATTTGAATGAGTGATCACAATGGCTTAGGGATTTTTTCTGTTCCTGACTATATGCATAACTCTAGAAAGTCTTTGGGTGATTGAGCAACATTTCTTTTTTCCCCTTCAAATTATTAGATAAAAGAAATGAAAAAAAATGAAAATAGGGATTTACATGAATTCATAAGATGATCTGTATATAGTTATGAATTACCTAATAATGAAGATACATTGTACAAATTCTATATGCGATCCACATATGGTATATAAATATCACTCTAACATGCTTGAAACAAGCTAAAAACAAGCTTGTCATTTACTTCATCTGCAAGCTAGATGAAAGAAATGTTATGCTGACGGGAATATGTAGTCATGGCGACACATACTACAGTGTTTCATCTGACAAAACCACTTTCAATACATTTGTGTAAATAAAAGAGTTAATTACTTGGCATGTATGTAATGCGAATTGAAACTTTACAATATGACACCATGTTATTCACCACTCCATACTTGTGAAAGAAGTTAGTGGCACAGATGGAATATTTAATTAAGTACCGCTACTACTGCGCTGAAACTCCCACTTAACGCAATCATGTAAGTGGCATGTAACAGTAGCTGAATGTTTACATATTTCTAGAGTGTTCTTGAAACAAGATGATCTGAATGGATGCAAATGTTTATCTCATCCAGCTAATTGGCTTTCTGACCCAGGGATAGAGCAGCTGTGAATGGAATGACCAGGGGAAAGGGAAAGTGTGTATGTATCTATGTATGTATGTACGTACATATATGTACATGTATGTGTGTGTGTGTGTGTGTGTGTGTGTGTGTGTGTGTGTGTAAGGGGGGTGAATCAGTGAGGAAATCAACCCCTAGCATAAATGAGAAAGTTTTTTATTCTGATGACTAGATGAAATGCTTCATTCTGCGATTTATGTGCATTAACGGTGGAAAATACACACATGCCTCATGAAGAGGTAACATTAATGTATGTGTTCTTGGAGGAGACTGTCTGTAGGCCTATACTTTGAAATCAAGCATTTGGAAGTTGACGCATTGGATACTTTCCTGAATAACATAGGACATACACACACTCACACAAACACACACACACATACACACACACACACACACATACACACACACACACACACACACACACACACACACACACACAAATATGCACACGTACAAATGGAAACCCATTTCCTGTTTCCTCTAGGAAATGGATTTCCATTTGTGTGGGTGTGTGTTTGTCAGGAAGCAAAGTGCATACATGTACAGCTCAATTTTTAAACATTATGATATATGGGAGGGCTCGAATCTCATGCAAAAAACTACATAATGTACATTAATGTGTGTTTGCCACCATGCAAGGCTAAGTAAAGCAATGTTTTAGAGCTGGTGGGGAGAGTACTTATCATTCTATGACATGAATATAATGTGACATGATAATGATGATTGTGCATGCACTTTTTGTTTTTGTAATATGCATGCACTCACTTCTAGGTGGAAAGGGATTAAAGAGGGTGTTAAATATTTACAATCGTGTTAACCATCCAATTGATGGATGTGCACAAGAAGGCATGCATGCACAATTTTGGAAATCATCGAAATGGCTTGGTATGGACCTTAAATTAATCTGGGATAAATAGTCTATAATCTAACAACCATCAATGAATAATGGAGTGTGGGAGGGGGTGGGGGTGGGGGTGGGGGGGGGTCAAAGCTGAAAAAACAAAATGGACTCACAAAACATGATTTTTGTTTGCAAGAATTGAGAACCTAGCAAACATGTTTGGTTATTTTTGCTCTCTTTGTCTGATGAAATTTATTGTTTAGCATCATGAAATGACATTCACATGATATCCAAATTGTGTGGAAAATATTAATAGTAAGAAAAGGATACAAATCTGATGTATGCTATCTGTGCATGCTATCTTTTGAAGATAGTAGGAACGTAGCAGGAAAATATTTGCTTAATTCTTCTTAAAAATAAACCATTTTTATATAGCGCATAACACATATAAGAATGTCTCTATGCACTTTAAGAAAAAAGGAAAAGAGAAATTAGGTTACTGAGTTCCTTTAATCACTCTGACATTTGGAATAAATGAGTTTTAAGTGCAGACTTAAAGTTATCTATGATGTTAACATTTCTAAGAGTGTCAGGGAGGCTATTCCATAGAACTGGAGTAGCATGGGCAAATGGACGTTGACCACATGTCCATGTTCTTTTATGTTAAGATTTTTTTTTATCCAATGAGATTTGTTTTTAACATAGCACTGTGAATAGACAGAAATCACATTAAACACAAGCAAATGGTGTGGTTTTCTTTAATAGTTAAGACAGAATACAAATCTGCAGTCAGATTTGTAGTAATATATATATGTAGTAATATATATATATATATATGTAACATATTTGCCTTATTTGCTTCTCTTCCTTCCCTTTCATAATATTTGTGTTTAATTTAGTACCAGGACTTGACATAACCATCATGAGAAAGTATATGGTTATTTGTAATGGAAATGAATGGATATAAGTCTGCTGTCAAGATTTGTAGCAATATATAGCATTCTATCTAAAGAAGATAATAGAAACTTTTAGATGATTTTTTCCTGATTTCCCTTTTTCTGATATATGGTCCTAATATAGCACCATGAATTAACATTCTCATAGGATACACACATTGTGTGGGAATTTTAAATAGTGAGAAAAGGATATAAAACTGCTGTCTGATTTTAAGCAACATATATGTCACACTCCATTGGGACTATCTTCAGAAGATAGCAGGAACTTAGCCGGAACTCAGCAGGAATATGCTTGTTTCCTCTCCTTGTCTGGTATTTGTTTGTAATAAAGCACCATGCATTGACATCATTACATTACATGATACACAAATTGTGTGGTAATATTTTCAGGCTAGGAAAGGATGCAAATCTTGTTGTCAGACTTGTAGCAGAATGTGCAGCATTCACTTCAGAAGAAAGATATGCCAGCGACAATTGAAAGTTGGCTACATGAAGAATATACGCCAAGTGAGGCCTCAGGAGTTTCTGTGAAGGATGTGTGCTAGCTAAGTGTGCAGTAACTGTTCCATGTACCTTACACCTTTCATTCCTTAAGACTGTGTGTATCCTTTTACGTATGAACGTGCATGCACTCTCTGTATTAAAACACACACACAGACATACACACACACACATATATACACATATATACATACACACAGCATATGGTGACATTCTCTTCGCACATATCGTGGCGGTATCCACAAATAAGTCATACAGCCACACATACACACAGACACACACACACACACACACACACACACACACACACACACACACACACACACACACACACACACACACACACACACACACACACACACACACACACACACACACACACACACACACACACGCACACAGACACACACACACATGCTGGGTGTATGTGAGCTGCACTGTGGTGCAAGCAAACCCCAATGCTGCATCTACGCCGTGTGTCAGTGACATGGCCCGCTGATCAAATTCAGATGTGGTTGACGTCACATCACTGCTACTGGAGAGCGAACAGGACCCCTTCCCTCCCGCGCTGTATTCATTTGAATATATCCGATGCACTCTTAAGATAAACCACTGACAGATTCTCTTTCTTCTCCCCCTTGTTTCCTTTCTCCCACCCATGCCTACCTCCTCCTCCTCCTCCTCCATGCCCACATATCTTGACACTTTATTTTGCCTCTCCACCGGTTCCTTTCTGGTGTCTTATTTTCTTGAATCATTTCGTCTCGCTCCACCTGGTTGTTTCTATTGCTGTTTGGACTGTTTCCTAGGTCATGTTGCAAGGACCTGTACAACTGTTGCAGCTTTTACCCCAGATTGTAACTACCAAATGTACATGCTCAGAGCTCATTGGCACTTTCTATGGTAGTAACAAATGTCATAAAGTTTCCACATCATACCTCTTACTCCACCTGTTCGTTTATATATCTGTTCAAATGTTTCGTGGGTCACATATGAACTGTTGCAGGGTACCACAGATTGTAACTGCCTTGGCAAAATACAGAATGATGAGAACTCATTGGCTAGTTCCATAGTAGAAACAGTTATTCTAAAGTTACAATAAACAATCTATGTGCAGTATAGCCCATGTTAAAGACTGGAGTCAGAAAATAGAGCTGAACTTTGCCAATATTTGGAACATCAGCAAGTTTTTTTTTTCTTTAAAATACCCATCAATTGTCATGAAGCCAAGTTAACCCGTATACTTGCAGGATTTTTTTTGCCTAACCAGCCCCTGTATAGCTTGTGTACACGCTATTCATAAATAAAAGGTGAATATTGATCATTTATTTCTCCTCTTTCAATTTTTACAATGATGGTACAGTTTACTTCACAGATTAACATACATATGAATAAACTTGCATAATACAATGTATTACATAATACAATAGATAATACAAATTGAAAGGGAAGGAGGACCGACTAAAAAGCAAAGCTTGTAGGGTGTAGGCCCCCCTATAAAAGTAAATATCATGAACTATTATTTTATAAAAAAAAACAACAACAACAATAACAACTGATTAAATAATTACAAAATCATTTTAAGACGCAAAACAATGATAATTATATACAAAAAAACAAACATTAAATGTACACAAACATCAAAGTTGCACGCTACAAATTATATTCAAATGGGAAAGCAATTACCTAGAAGAAAGCCTCTAAGTCTCCTTTTGAAACTTTGTATAGAATTGCATTGTATAATATCATTTGGAAGAGAATTCCAGAGTTTTGGACTTGTAAAAACGAATAAGTGGTTGTTTGCTGCCACATGCGGTCACCAAAATATTTCCACATTGTGTCCACTGGAGATTTTGAGTCGTTTTGATACTGAAAAAGTGCTGCCATGCGCGCAAAGTGTATTGTGGCATAAAGATTTCCTACTGAGACAGACAGAAAAAGCTAGATGTGTATGTATAAAGGGAACATCTATTTATCTGAGTGCCATATCATGTGATGTAGGTGATTATGGAGTGCCACAAGTCTCTGTCCTGTCTCACAAGCTCCATGTCATGGTTAACAGCCCCTTTTACTCTGCTAACCAGTCAGTCAGTATCCAAGTAATCCTCCTTCTTCTCTTACTTCTTTTACCCCGTCTATCTTTTCTGTCAAAGCCGCCAACTTTTCCAAGCCATCCCTACAAAGTACATGCACCCCAAACCTCAACTGTCTGGTTCTTATATATTCTCACATATTATCTTCTATTTCACTTTGGCTCTCAGGAAAACTTGCTCTAAAAATGGCACATAAATATTACATAACAGGCTGACAGTGGGAATATATTTATCCTAAGCCTGAGAGTCGTTACATGAGGGCTCTGTCCCAAAATAGACCGGCTTCTATACTTTATGGAGTCTAGGACACAAAGGTGCAGGGATTGCATGGCTTATGAAACACCCAAGACAGCAGCTGTACGCTCCCTTCGTCATTACATATTTTATCACAACCATGAATGCTTCAAAAGCATGTCACAAGCATGTCTCTGAGATGGTGAGTGGTGATGTCTTATGAAACAGAATGGGAAGATTTTTTTTTTTTTTTTTAGATTTAGAAGCAGCCGTCTGAGCGTGGAAAATTAAAAGAAAGTTAGTGTTTGCACAGCATTTATAAGTCAGTATTTGCAGAGAAACACTGGACTTTTTTGTCGTATCATTGCCATTTGAGTGGGATTTTCAGAATGATCCCCAATAAATGCACACTTTGTGCCTCCTGAGCTTTTTGATAAAGTCATCTTAGAAATTGTAAGGACTGTTCCTTCCCTGTAACGTGTGTGTGTCAACAAATCCTATGGCACCCTCCAAAACAGGGCTTATAGTTTCATTACAGCTACAAACCAGACAAATAAAAATCATTGTACTGTAAAATTCCTGTGCCAAGGAGTCTCAACAGTAGCCTCCATTAACAAGGCTTCCAGTTACATTACATCAGCAGGTGAAAGGAAATTGAAATTCAGTCTTTATGATGTGAAGCAAGACATATTTTCAATTGATATTTCTCAATATGTTAAGAAGATTTGATGCAATGAATGCGTGCTTGTCATTTGCTTCTGTCCGTTTCAGTAATACAAATAATGAGCTGATTGATTTCTCTGAAATTTATCAATATCTTGTGAAAGATAAATGCAAAGAATACATACTTATGCCCCACTTATTAAGTCTGTTTCAGTCGGTTCCTGCATTAGTTGTGTATTTTTACTGGCATTACATGACAACATTATGCTTTCTTCTAAACTCGGATATCAACTTAAATTGAAAATCATATCTTTATGAGACCAAAAGAAGCCGTTTGGGCTATTTTGTCCACCCACGTCAGAGCTGACAGTCTTCAGCTGTTTCTGTTATGTATTGCACTACTGTATAGCCACATGCTGTGGTGTATGGTGAATTTTGGGCCTGATGATGAAACACCATGAATATAGCTCATTATTTGACTGTTTAGCTTGGGATTGGGAAAAAAGATTTCCCAGTGAAATATACTCTTTTAGCCCATGAGCTGATGAAGACGCAAAGACGCACAATTTCTCAACTTTTCTAGGAAGAAGACTTTTCTATGTCTGACTATATGACTGCATGTGGTGAGCATGTAATCGCAGTATTGTGATGAGTTTGAAAGGTAGAACATCCCTCTGGTGGCCAATTCTCTTTGGGGGGGGGGGTAAATACCCCAGAAAATTGTATAAAATACTGTATAAGAAATCTCTAACTATATGAGAACTGGAAACACTTTAATTTAAATTAAATTTTAAGTTCAGTTTTGGACAGCTCGTCCAAAACGCGGTGGCTCTTGTAGCCTCGAAAATGAGACTGCAGTAGTACACATCATGGTGATACGTTGAGATGAGCAGTGTGTCACTGATCAGGGAAATATGGTATTTGAATATAGATTACGGTTGCTATAAAACAGGGTGTAGACAATGATAACTTTTCACTTTTCCTGAAATGGTTTGTGAAGCTATGACTGAGATTTCCTACATCTTTTACTAGTAGTAGGGTATATTGCTGATCCGTGCCAAGTTTCATGACTTTGGTAAAAGGGTTGTGTACACTACTTTGAAGGCTCCTGGTGAATCACTTATATCACCTATTTAAAATATGATGTCAAGCATAGGCAGTATGTTGTTGTGTGAGAATTTATCGGGTGTTTGCACATTTGTATGTCAGGATGTGGCTAAGTGCAAATGGATCTTAACAAAAATAAACCCTTCTCACCAGAATTGAGTGCCTCGTTCAGCGTCGATATGGAAAGAAATCTGATTTCTGTCACTAAAGCATGACTTTCTCATAGAGTTAAGAATTTCCAGCAAAGTGGGATCCAGAGAGAAATGCTGTTTCTTCATAACGCCTCATAAAGAATGGAAGCAGATTGCTCACAGGAAAAGTCTCTTTCTTAGCATGCTTTTTTTATCAGTAGATGTAATTAACCTTCACTCTAGCCAGTATAACTACAAGAAAAGATCGTCTAGTAACATTTAAGCCAATATTTTGCTGTAGAGATATTTTAACGGGTGACATTTTTTTGATTGACACTCTGGCTACATTGCCCAAGCACACCTTGCTACTTAATACCCCTTTACACAAGCATACACACTCTGTTTGGTGTTGCTACACTGTCACAATGATTGAGACATACTTCGGATGTGCATGAATATTTTGGACCCAGAAAATGCATTAAATTTTATGTGGCAAAAATATTTGTGTGTTGTTAAATTTTTGCAACCCTACATTGATTTGCGAAATGTATAAAGTGTTTTGTGGCATTGGAGATGTTCTTATAAACTCAGACTTTTGTTTTCATGTCAGAGAAAATATATTTTTTTGCTTCTAACATATCGGCAGCATTTTTACGAACCATTGAATCCGTGCGTTCTGTGCTGTGCGGATTCGGTGGCTCGTAAAAAAGGCTGACAACATTTTCTTATAGTTGTATTTTAAAAATGTACTATTTAGTTCTAAATGTCTGGTTGATTGTGCCTTGAGCTGAATGTCAATGTGACAAATGTGCCAATATTCAGGGATTGAGTGGAATTGCTGTGACTAGTGTAGTCAACTTCTCTTTGTAGGGATGGCAGATATATCCAGGATTCTGACTACTGGCAGGCATTTTTCATTCATCACAGCATTCGTTTACCCTGACGTCATTCCTTCTTGAACCATTATGGATCAGGCTGACCTTTCAGTAATATAATCCATCAGAGCCCTCAGACTATGGAGAGAGAGGGGGAAAGGGAGATGGAAAGAGATATACATGTACATATATATATATATATAGAGAGAGAGAGAGAGAGAGAGAGAGAGAGAGAGAGAGAGAGTGAGAGAGAGAGAGAGAGAGAGAGGGGGGGGGGGAGGGAGAGGGAGAGAGAGAGAGGGAGAGAGGGGGGGAGATAAAGAGAGAGAGAGAGAAAGAAGGAAAGGGAGAGGGAAAAAGAAAAACGAAAGAAAGGGGGAAAAGCAGAGAGGGAGGGAGAATGAGGAGAAGGGAGAGAGGCAGAGTATAAGGGGTGTAGGGCAGTGAGAGAGGGAGGGATTGGGAAGAGAGAGAGATAGGGAGAGGGGGGAGGGGGAGACGGACAGAAAGGGAGGAAGAGTTATTTTATTTTCTTGTCTGCTCTGTAAGGAGTGAAAGAGATGGATACAGACAGACAGGTAGAGAGAGAAAGTGGAAGATAGAGAGAGGGGGGAGGGAGAAGGAGAGGGAGACAGAGAGGGAGATACATTTTTATTTTCTTGTCTGCTCTGCAAGGTGAGACGGAGAGAGAGATAGGGAGGGAGAGACGAAGAGAGATGTGTCTTTCCTTTATATCTGCTTTGCAAAGTGAGAGAGAGAGAGAAAGAGGGAAAGGGAGAGGGAAAGAGGGAGAGAGAGGGAAAGGGAGAGGGAAAGAGAAAGCCAGCATCCCAGGGACTTGGCATACTAAGCCAATATTTATTGAGGCAGGTTCCAGCCTGATGCACAGACTGCGTGAGGATCGCAGCCAAGCAAGGTGGCAACGCTTTATACCTGCTGATGGTTTCATTAGCCACGCTCCTTGACATGTAGATTTGGCAGCCTTCTATCGTTAGCACTCTTTCAATGCTCTCATGCAGCAACTGAACAAAGGGGTGGGGGGACATGATGCAATTGTTCTCTTGTTTATATTACCTGTGTAGGTGGAAAGCAAGCTGCAAGCCCAAACCCAGCAATAAAACATATGACACATGAAAGCAAATAAGAATGTGTGATGTATGAGATGAATTATTATTACACTTATTAGCATGATATGATGTTCATGAGAGAGAGAGAGAGAGAGAGGTTGCAGAAGAAAAGGAGTAGACAGCGAGATAGAGACAAATAGTGAGATGTGCATGTAGGCAAAGTGGTAGAGAGACAAAGAGACAGCAATGGGGAGAGGGAGTGGATGCATTGAGGTACGTTCAGACAGGAGCGGATTGACACTACTACTTGTTGAATACCTCTTCTATTGGGCCCTACACAGAGTTTCTGCCCTATAACAAAATATTGACCACTCTGTCATTGACAAATAAATTGATTAAACTATTTCCTTGCTTAAATGTAGTGGAAAACACTGGTGTCAAACTGCAGGTACACATGCAAAGCTGCAAGTGCACAGGGTTTTGCTGTGAATATAATATAGCTTTAGTCATGTCACTACTTTACAAACATTTAGCATTCCTGGAGATTCTTCAGTGTACTTGGTACTCTTGGCAAAGACTGGTTTCCTTGGTCCCACACCCTGTCTGTCATGTCTCTTACGAAATTGTTCTTAACTCTTTCCGTATCAGATGAAATGCTGCCATGGAGAATTTGTTTGTATTACAGGTGACAAAAATACACCCTTAACACATAAAGAGTTTTATCACAGAATCAGAAGTGTTAATTATTACCTCGAATTTTGCAATAGAATGAGCCACATTTTTCTCAGGTCTTTAGCGTGTTCATCAAAATCAGAAATTCAGGATACAATATGTATACATTCTGGATATACATGGTATACTGAAGAATTGATCATTCAGCTTTGTGTAAAGCAGGTTTGGTGTGTTGGCCCGTAAACTCCATTCCGCGTTGGCTGCAGTCGGATCTGGTTTGCCGGCAGGGACGTTGAGATGAAGTGGTGGTAGAGCGGATGAGGCTTATGGAGATTGACCTTCTCCCGTCCAGACATGGTTGGGCACACTGAGTGCTTGCTTAGCTGCACATTCCTGCTCTCTCCTGGTCTCCAGTCTCTCGGTCCGTCCCTTCCGATCGTCAAAGCCCTCATCCCAATGCAAGGTGCGGGCCAAGCGGTCTTGACTGCCACGCTTGCACATTATTAATTGCCCTGGTGTAAAAGCATGTTCAGGTGAGCAGATCAGTCTTTGTCAGCAGTCTCATTGGATTTCATGATCACATACCCATAGCAGTGGTAAATATTTATGGTCTGCCAGTGGAGAAGTTTGATGTTTTTTAAGTGTTTTTTGGTAGCAGTAATACTGGGTGGCGATGCAGTTGACTTTTATAAGTGCATCTCTCTGCCTTTTCATCAGTGATCCCTTTTCTCAGCAGCTTCTCCATGACACATTTATGATTGTATCTGTCATTACATCGGCTATCAGATCTATTAGAGTAGCGCTCTAAGTGTTTGTCATAAAGCCCAGTCTTATTATTGTGTTAGTTCCTTGGTGCACGAGCCTCACATTTATTTTGGTAATCACCTTTTTGAGACCTGAAATGCCGCCCCACATTTAAACCGTCTCATGAAGCTAGGGAAATGTTTGTGAGTTGAGCTAATCATGTGCTCTCTCGGTTGGATCACTCTCTGCAGAGAGAATTTTTTATGTTTCTAAAGTTTGATTGGAAGTGGGAATCCACCTAAATTGCAGTAAAGCAGGTACATCAAGAGAAATATGAAATGTGTTTCTTGAGTTTTGCTGTTATATCAACATTGAGTTTTGCTGTTATATCAACAGGTCTGCTCAGTTAACCCTCTGAGTAACATGGGTGTATGAAATGTGCAATATCTCAATAGGCTCTTCATAGTTGGATACTGAAGGGTTTGTATGTTGTAGAATGTCGGTGCATCCATTTATAATGCAGGTCTTGAATGTATGCATGAAGTCAACAGATGTGAAAGTAATTGTGTTCACACAACAATGCAGTAATTAAATTCAAACTTGGGAGAGTTTGCAGAAATTTAGCAGGACATCTGTTCAACATGGTTTGAGAAATCAATGGTAATGAACAATGCTTGACATTTGCTGCTGCGTAAACAATTTAGCTCAGATACAGCAAATTGTACTGATTGATCAACTTTTAGATAAGGAGAAAATGGAGATTGGAGTTGGCACATTTCAGAGCTATTCTGAAACAAACACTATCGGATGGTGTACAGTGAAACTCATCATATACTTTTCACCATGCTAGGACCTTTCTTCAAGGAACACATCAAAATATGGATTAAATGAGATCTGCTCTTGTGAATTCCCATGCAAACAGTCTTCTCATATACCCTGAAAAACCCTCTCAGGACCAAACCAAGCTAATTAAAACACCATTTATTGCCTATGGGACTAAGAGGCTGAAAGCGGTGTTATCTATTCCATGGGACACCCATAGTCAGTTTGAACTCTTTATACACCACTAATACATTGTCGCACAAGGAATGTGCACAAATGACACAGAGCAGCATGCTGCGTGGGTAAAGGAGGGAAGGAGTGACCTATTCAGAATGTTCATATCTTCAGGAGATGTGTATGAGTGATGTCATCAACAGGGTCGGAACATGCAACATGCAGACAGCCAGGTTAGCTAGCCCGCTTACTAATTGCCCCTGTGAAGGATGCTATGTCAATTATTGCTACTTATCACCCTTGCGTGATGACAATTAGTACAAGTTGAACACTAACCCTGTATGTCCCAGATAAACTGAAGCTATATGGAAATTGTATGTATTCATTGTGAAAAATGACACATGTAGCAGTCAAATAGCTGGTTCTGATCAACCTGCCTAGTTTCCAGCTGGGGCCATATTCATGAAAACCTTTCTGGGCTAGCTAGTTGCCTAAAATGCGTGTACCCGAATGCACTTTTAGCAACTTGGCCTAGTACAGTTTCATGAATATGGCCCCTGATGACTGCTAATGAACAGAGGGTGTAATGGACAATATATTACTGACACTATTTTGAATGTAGGAGGACTATTCATTTTTAGTGCCAATTAGAGTAATGGACCACTAGGTGTTTTTTTTCCATATTACTCTCTATACCAGAGGCCATATTCATGAAGTTAGTTACTGAAGTGAATTCAGCTGCATGCAATTATTAGTATCTAACTAGGCTAGTAAGTTTTCTTGAATATGAATTGATACTAATAAAGTGGGAAAAGAGTGTTAAGTGCCTGTATCATTCATTACTGTATCAAACTATGTCAGTAAAAGATATGAGATAATGCCATGGAAAAGCATTACTGTGTAGTGCAATGGATATGCATTGACAGATAGCCTCCATTACTCCATATAGTAGAATTCATAAAGAGTTGTATTGAGTCGGGAGAGGAAGGGGGTACACACACTATCAGCGGTTGGTATTCATGTAAGAGTACAAATGTATCCAGTCATGCCTACTGCTTTTATTGTACCGGTACGCACTGTAGTCATTCCTGTACAATTATGGTGCACGTATCTTCAGTCTGTTCAATCTTGTCGTTAATGGCCATGGAATTGAGCAGAAATGGAATAATTGACCCAATAAGTGATGCGTGGAGTGATGAGTTGGATACACATTATGTATGGCAGCCATATTGCAATTTATATCCATTTTGATTATGATGGTTCTCTTCAATGAGATCAAATCCTGTTGAGATTGATATAAATGATCCCACAGTGATGGGATAATGTTAACCCACGGATGGATGAACTTACATATTTCAGATACAACTTCTCTTTAAAAACATCGAGAATCGATTGCAGTGAAAAAAGGGAAAGCAAATTGTGTTGGTGCTGTAGTTTCTAGTATGGCAGATAAGCTGGGTGTGTATTTTATGCTAGATGGAAATTCAATATGCAGTGCACACTTACGCTGGGAGAGGCTGAAAAATTGTCATTTTGCATAAATTGTCTTAGGCCAAAGTCAGGGATTGTCGGCCATAGCTCCTAAAGAAGTAGGTCGTTGCTTTCTGCTCGGGCAGACACCGGCCACTTGATCTTCGGCATGAATAAGAAACCATATCCCATTCTCAATTGGATTTCCCTCCTTCTATTTTTCATGTTTTTTTTTTAAGAGTAATATTCATAGCGGGATGAAAAGGTGAGATTGGTCGCTTGTGTGAGCTAGTTGTTTAAAGCCTCCTATGGGGTTTGTCAAGAAAAAAATCTTTACTAAACCCGCAGATTTGTGGGATGGCTTTTCCCCGCTCTCCATACTAAGCAGCACAACTCTTACGTAACTGCTGAACAGACAATATACACCATGCTGTGAATAAACTTCAAATTCCTTGGAGGGCATAATAAGCCACCCACCTTTGGTTACTGCACTTCCTTGGCAAATTTTGATAAACATGTACGAACTGGACCTGGGTGCTCAAAGCCTAAAAATCTTACCGCGAGCAACAGGTTAACAGTGGCTTATCCCTGTAGTAGGCCTAGCATGTTGTGGAAATACTGCAGTATATAAAACAACATTACGAGCTTCCCTCAGAAT
This sequence comes from Arbacia lixula, assembly GCA_963669155.1. Classification (NCBI taxonomy): domain Eukaryota; kingdom Metazoa; phylum Echinodermata; class Echinoidea; order Arbacioida; family Arbaciidae; genus Arbacia; species Arbacia lixula. Next base: position 29,087,669 of record OZ022577.1, on the reverse strand, counting down.
ATAGGGACATGAAAAATGCCCCCCATAGGTCCAAACTCATTGGCCGTTTGTAAGACAACTCGGTAAAGGCTGAGTAGCTACTTGGACAAATTCAAATGTTGTTGGGAATGGAATGTAACTAGTAATATTTCATGAATTTCCAGCCAGGCTTAGCAAGCAATTTCACTCATTTTAGTATGTGTAGCAACTGCAGTCACTTCAGTAAGCAACTACAATACAGTCATTTCAGTATGCAGATACATTCATTTACTGGAATGTCATTACTGCTAGAAAAGTTTCATGAATACCAAGTGCCAATCAACTAGGCGAAGTAAGCAAATAGATCTAGAAATTTTACCAACTAACTAGGCTAAGTCAAGTTTCATGAATACGGTCCCTTTATTGTCACCAACCTTTGCAGTCTTCCCGCAACCTGTCCTTTCTGAGTGACCCAAACATGTCCTTTCTTAATTTGTGTCAAAATTTGAATTCAGTGAAGGAGACGTAACTCAGTCTCTGACCAATGACTGATTTGTAATCAGTGCTTCATGCAACTGGAGCGTGATGACTCTCAGTCCGGCCAATTATAATGCCAAACAGGCAAGAAGCTGAAATATATTTTCACCTCAAGATGGTGATCAAATCGACACATCTTATCAGCCCTCCGATGTTTCTGCTTGCATGGACTCAAATGTCAGTGGAAAGGTGGATACATTTTTGTGTTTGTCCGTGTGTGTGTTTATGTGTGTATGTGTGTGTGTGTGTGTGTGTGTGAATTTGGTCACCCTGAGTGCAGGCCCGTTTGTTCAACAGATGCTCAGGGCTCAGGAGACTTGTGAGAGATGTCTCTGGTACTTATAAGATGCCTGAGGCTATGAATGATTAATGCTTAACAGGGTGGAAGAAAATGTCACTGAATTAATCAATTGTTTGCATGCACTGTTGCTATTGAAGGGCTTGAAAAGGCTTGTGTTATCTGGAGAGTACTGTGATCATTCTCGGCTAATCAGTCATATATATTGGGAGAGACAAATGGGGACAACAATGACCCCATAAAGCAATGAGAAAGCATACCGAGGGCGAAGGATATGCCATTGTGTAACATGCATTTTGCAATACATGCTACTTCTGTGTGAATGGGCATTTGCGTCACTGATGTAATATTCCCGCTCAGCGACAAATGAATTGATCTTTGTGCTGTACAAAAGGAGCAGAAATAAGACATTTTTGCTTTATGATTGAGAATGATTTTGTTGCACAATTTGTCATGTAAAATTGCAGTATGATGAAAAAAAAAATCATCTCATTGTATTATGAAAAGCAGCCATATTAAATCTAATTAAAAGAAAACCTTTTTAAAATTTGAAACTGATTTATATTTGAATTTATTTGCATATGATATCTGAAATTTGGCTTTTTGTTATTTGTAATATTAAATTGGCATTGTTCTTAAAATGCTATTGGCATGATGATTTACTGAATGATATGCATGCTCCATATGAATCGAATTTAGACATACATGTGATGTTATGAAATAAAGTCAATTGCAAATTGCAGAACATAAAATATCCATGTCATGCTTTTGATGACCTGCTCCTCACTGTTTTCCCGTATGTATTTTTGTTTCAGGACGTGGGGTACTTGGCCAAGGTGGGGGCTATCCTGGACCCTTTTGGGCGAGGCAACATAGAAGACCGCACCATTACCGTCTGCAGTGGGCTAGACTTTGTCAACATCAACTACATGCACATGGTGGCCAGCACTCCAGAGATAGCACAGGTAGGGTGTTTGGATAGCATGTTGGGCCGCTGAAGCCCTGTATTACTGTATCCTTTTGCCCCTGTACCCCTGTACCCTTGTAATCTTGCACCCCTGCACCCCCTCTCCCCCTTCTGTCCCTTCTGTCCTTCTCCCCCTTCTCCCACGTCTCCCCCTTCTCCCACTTCTCCATCTTTCCCCCTTCTCCCCCTTCTTCTCCTTCTCCCCCTTCTCCCTGTATTACTGTATCCCTGTATCTCTGTATCCCTGTATCCCTGTATCCCTGTATCCCTGTATCCCTGTACCCTTGCATCCCTGCACCCTTGTATCCTTGTATTTACCCTTGTACCCCTGTACCCTTGTATCTCTGTATCCCTGTATCCCTGTACCCCTGTACCCCTGTACCCCTGTACCCCTGTACCCCTGTACCCTTGTATCCCTGTACCCTTGTACCCCTGTATCCCCTTCTCTCCCTTCTCTCCCTTCTCTCTCCTTTCCCCTTCTCTCTCTTGTCCCCTTCGCGGCTTTCTCCTTCTCCGCCTTCTCCTCCTCCCCCTTCTCCTCCACCCCCTTCTCCTCCTCCCCCTTCTCCTCCTCCCCCTTCTCTCTTTACCCCCTTCTCTCCCTTCTATATATCAAGCCATTATCATTATTACGGAGAGTACCAGTAAAATAAAGAAGATGTATGACTGTGACTACATAAAACAATTATATAGATTGAATAAGACACTATGCCGATTCTGTTTTTGCTAAATGTCCTTGAGTAGATAGATGATCATGGAATAAATTAAAAATTGATTATTTCCATGGTTAAACACATTGATAATCATGGTTATTCAATGGCAACATCAGATTGTCAGCTCAGATAGAAAAAGTGGAAGAATATATATATATATATATATATATATATATATATATATATATATATGCATGTATGTTGTTCAGGCAGCATTTGAAATGCTTGTATATGCAATTTTGTTTAAGTAACAAATACATTTGCAGTTTGGTTGACTATCTAAACAAATAAAAGATTTCTTCAGAATAGAAGATGATTGACTATTTGAGCAATCAATCAAGTTGTAACCCTAATCAGTTATGAACACTGTCTAATGATGAATATTCAACCAAACATTTATATTTAGATGCCCCGCCCCCCCCCCCCCCCCCCTTTGATTGATACCTGCAAGAGTGGTTGGCGGGTTTACTGAGGATTACCCACAATTCCAAGGCAAACAACGCCTGTCCCATAGAGTGAATAGATACTGATGTGACTATCTAATCAAAGTAGCTAGTAGTGAGTTGTAACATTAATCCAATATCACTGCTATCTATTGATAAACATGCACTACAACCAGATAATTCAGATGGAGATGTGTTTTTTTTTTCTCTTCTCTCTGATTGATACCCGCAAGCCTGGTTCGATGGCTTACGGAGGATCACCCACAATGTCAAGACAAACAACTTCCCATGCAAAGAATAGAAATTGATACATCTATCTAATCAAAGTAGTTAGTCGCAAGTTGTACTGTATCTGTTTAATAGTCCTGTCCATCCAGACAATCCGATGATGATGTTGATGATGTATTTTTTCTCCCGCTTTGATTGATACTCGCAGGTGTGGTTTGAGGGCTTACTGAGGATCACCCACAATGTCAAGGCAAACAATGTCTGTCCCATGCAGAGCCTCAAGAAACAGTGAGTAGCAAGGGAGGGGAGGAGGGAGGGAAGGAGGGAAGGAGGGTTTGGTGGAATGTCACTCACTCCATGACATCTCACTCTCCACAGCTCGGTTCTTGATATTGATCACGAGTCTTATTATGTAGTCTACAAGCACAGACTCTAGCTTGAAAACATCTCAAGATGTATGTATGAGGTGGTAGTCTGAAAGAAACTAAAAGTCGTAATTGTCAATGCTATAAAGTCACAGTTGGTATTCTGAAAACTGATTTCAGATGAACAATTAACTGATAGGCTGATCACAGTTATGGATCAAAGGGGACTTAAGTTCTTTTTCAGAATTTCACCCTTGGTAGTTAGGCTGCAGCCCGACTTGCTTGTTGAGACTCTTGCTTGAACAGATTAGAGCTGGTCTCTGCTCTTCAAATCCCTTGATTTGCCCACTGACCGACTAATCAACCAGTTGCTCATGGTTAGGTATTCGTGCTGCATGAAACCTGGTCAAGTTTGGATGTCAAAATGTGAGATGAAACTGCAGTGACCAAAGGGGTGTGGCTTAATTGTACCCTATAAGGAATTTGAAGTTTATTCACAGCCTGTTTTCCATTGTCCGTACCACAGATTACGCATTAGTCACACTGCTCTGTATCTCAGTGGAGAAAAGAAAAAGAAATTGGGAACAGGAATACCCAGTTCCCGTAGGAGTATAAGGAGTACTTAGCATTATTACTATTTATTTGTACAATACTATAATTACCATTTTATGGAGTGTTATCACTTGTGATGTTACGAAATACTCAATTACTACTTCTTGCCTCTCCTATGTACCTGTAATTGCTACTCAACATAAGGAAATAAGACCTACCGCTACCGTGTTTCTAATGTCGCTATAAATGGACGTGCTACTCAACATAATGGAGTACCTCTCAGTATGCCGCCTGTTCCTTGTGTCACTGATGTGTGTAGCTCTATGCTGTCATGCTTTCTGTGGGCTAATGGGTTTCGCAATTACTTTCCTCCCATTGCAGCTGGATGAAAATTTGCTTTCAAGTCAACCCCAACAGCAGAATCCCGGTCAAGAACTTGACAAGGACGTTTGCATCGGGCAAGACGGAGAAGATTGTCTTCAAGTCTCTGGATGAGCTAGGGCTTCCCTCCGGCAAGGTGAGAGGCTTGGAATGATGAAGATTGCGGCTCCTGGAGCTGTTTGGGAGAGGGTGATGGGGAGGTTTCCTATAAATGACAACCTCAATCAGATCTCTGGCCATAGTTGGACAATGGCTCCGTCTCGAGTCGCTTCTAATGTTCTTGATGTTTGATGGAATGCCTTCCTCTCCACATACAATTCAAAAGCAATGAAGATTGCAGCTCTTGTAGCTTTTGGAAGAGGGTGACAGTAAGGTTTCCTGTAAATGTCCACCCCAATCAAATGTCTTACCATAGTTTGACAATATCTCTGGCCCGTCTCATTCAATGCTGTTATTGGTTTATTATGAAAAACCTTCCTCTTAGTATGCAATTGTAAAAAACAATGAAGATTGCAGCTCCTGTTGTAGCTTTTGGGAGAGGGTGATGGGAAGGTTTCCTGTAAATGTCAACCCCAATCAAATCTCTGGCCATAGTTTAAGAATGACTTTGGCTAGTCTCATCCAATGTGTGATTGCTTCATGAAACGGGTTACTCACAATACACGATTTGGAAAAAAAAAACAATGAAGAGGGCAGCTTCTGTAGCTTTTGGGAGAGGGTGACAGGAAGGTTTCCTATAAATGACTACCCCAATCAGATCTTTGGACATAATTGGACATTGGCACTGTCTCTAGTCCAATCCTATGCTCTTCATGTTTTATATGCAATTCAATGAATCAATGACATTTGCAGCTCAAGGATTAGCTCTCCTCACGGCTGTAGCTGTGAGGCTAATCCCACTCCAATCACTCTTTGAGTCTACTTGACATTTTGTTTGTTTGGAGTATATGCACCATGCTTGCTGATTAGTATAATAAGGGTGTTGTCTTAAAAAATGATTTATATTTCTGCAGAAACTGGATAGGATATCATATCAAATTTTACCTCATAATTCTGTTATCCATACACCTGATACCTGTGACGTGTTTGCGGGCACCCAAATGGTATGTGCTCAATTGTGAAGGGTCTGCAATGGATTAATCCATCAAAGGGGCTTTGTGAAATCCGAATTCAAACCCGTCGCTAATTTGCAACAGGTTCAGGTGGTTGTGAAGGATTTGTGAAATCTTGCCCTGTTCTGTTTGTTTGTGTAGTAGACACATGAGTGCAGTGAGCATGATTATATAAAGCAAATGGGGTCATTTTTCCAAAAGAGAGTAAGGGTAGGAAATGCCTGCAGCTTCATGACTTCTGTGATTGTTGTCGTGTTGCTATTTACAGTTGATATGTGAACATGCGCTGTCAGTGAAAAGTGCAAAAAGGGACGAGGGAAAGAGAAATCACCCAAAAGCACTCCTTATATTCAAACCCCTCTTACATCAGAGCCCCATCCATTGCCGAAGTGACTCATCTTGAAGTAAAGAAATTGTGAAGTAAAAAGATTGATGCAGATAGGAAAGTTTTAACAGTGATATTTAAGTGTAGCTTGAATGATTTTGACTATTGATTGACTATTGACTGGAGAGTATCTTCTTAAAAATGAAATGGTGAAATGACTTTAGTTCGTGTAAGATGTAACATAAGATCTAATGTAGGGAAAATGGAACTACACTGCAACACAGATGAAAGATGAGCAAGGTGACAAGGTGACACACAGAACAGATATAGATTTGACTTTCTATCATTAACAGTATCCAGCACCTGTTGACTTTTTGACCGTAAGGTGATATTTAGTATGTAAAACAAGCTTTGGTATTCAGGGGCTTGCTTTATCATACCACTCAGTCAACATTTACATGCTAGTAATAATGTGCACTTGTTGTAATATCACGCAAGACAACCACCAATCAAATGTCTATGCTAGGGCCACACACTGCTTATGCTATAGCCCTGTGCTATAGCCCCCATGCTATAACATGATAGGGCAATATTACTGATGCACATTGGCAAGCAATTTTCTCGCAACCACGGTTCATAAAATTGCTGTAATGTTGCGGTATTGGATTCCGTGGTTTTATCAACGGTGTCCACGAATAAGCGGTATTAAGGTGGCATGGTGCTGGAGCAGACACGCAATGATGACGCGTCCCGCCAAGCAATACAAGCATTAAGAGCTATTCACATCCCAGAGCGCTGCCGTCAGATGTTGATGCACAAGCCATGACATTCACTGCTATTCAGCGCGCAATAGGATGCACTTCAAGCGATACCGCGATATTTTCTAGGTTTTGGTCTGCGGAAATAGCAAGAAATAGTAAGGAGGAAGGAAATAGTGAGTTATTTGAGTAATTCCCGTTTGCATACCCAGCTATCGACAGGGCATGGGCAAGATTGCTGCAGATGTGGTGGCCTCTACAGGTAGGAATGGGGTTTGCAAAGCCACTTTCCACCCACATACAGCTCCACAATAGAGTCTATGTCATCACTCACCAAGATGAATTACTTTAATTAAGTACTGACAAAGCACTTGCATCACCAGATACTTCCAATTACAAACTCATTATGAAGACTGGAATGTTGAAACCTCGTATTTGCAGCCATAGGAGGTAGTCTGTGTGAATTATGCTGTGGTAACGCATCATTAGATTATTAGAACCCCCCCCCCCCCCTGTGTACATGGGTATATCACTGTATATTAAAAACAAATATTTACTTTGACAGCCCCAGCCATGGGGTTATAATGGCTACGGCAGTATATGCTAATTTACATATTAATCACAGAAGAACAGGTGATATTTGAAAATCTACCATCAGATGGTGCTAGATCTCAGTACAGTTTTTTGTTATGCTGTGGTATCAATGTACTATTTTTGCCATGCAAGCACATTCATTCACGCCATTCAAGCAATACTTAAGCAATAGTAACCCCAAAGCTTGTCTGAGGTTTGTCCGAAGAGCAACAACTATTAGATTCAAAGTGCGCTCCACTCATTGAATTTGAATCATGAAATACAGGACTGGTGAAGGTAATAACGTGTCACTGCCCAGTTGGGAGAAAAGGTGTGAATACATTACGAGAATGGCTTATTGAAAACATCCTGTTCTTTTAATTAATAATTAATATAAGATCTATGCAATAAACCATTAACCCTTTCTGTGCCAGATGTAATGTTACTCAATGGGATTTTGTGTGACAAAATGCACACATATCACACAAAGTGTTAATCATGCTTGAGGCGACTCCTTCATGTGATATGCTCCAAGATGTGAATTCTCCCTTTCGCATATAGCTCTCCGAATCTGAACGTATGTGGCGCTCTAATTTTTTTACCTTTAATTCTTGGGATATGAACTTCTGGCTCACGAATATTATATAGCCATCGTCTTGCTTTTGTCTTTTCATTCTTTCTTTAGTCCATCCACAATCAATGTTGAGGTCGGCAAAAATATCGCCGTGAGTGATTGGTGGTATTTTTTTCAAGTTCTTCGTCCATGTAACAACCCTTCCATTTTAATATTATGAGGTTTACGAGGGTCGAAATTACAGATTCTGTGCGTTATTGCGTGAAATGAATACATACCAAACTCTTACCGGAAGTATACGTCCTAAGAGCAATCGATCAGATATTGGTATCACGAGGTGATATCGCTTGATATCGGCTATACATGTGTGATAGGGAGAATTCTGTCAACCGTTCCTGTGCCGGATAAGATGCTGCTATATTAGATTTACGTGTAGAAATAATCCACACATGGTAGACAAAGAGTTAAAGCATGGAATTGAAATGAAATAAAGCACTCTGAAGCCTAATGCAAAGCTCACCACTGCTCCACCTCCAACATGGCTGCGGGCTGCAGGTGGAGATATGACGTGACAGGAGAGGCAGAGGGTGCAGAGATTATTAGCAGAGAAGGCAGAGAGCTAGGGCTTTTAGCCTTTTGTGAGGTGACGATGATGATGCTGCGTGATTAGGGATGGGAGAGGAGATGCTGTAGACCTAGGCTGGGCAGGCATAAAGCCTTGGTTAGCAGGAGTAAACATGGGTCATGCCTGCCATGTTAACCATGTTGACACTGAAACCAGGGCTCCATTTTTTAACCCTCAGCATGCCATCTGTGGATTATTTCACCATGAATGCAAACTGATCCCAAAGAGAAGCATTTTTCTTTCATACAGAGGGTCAAAGTGTTTGATCAACCCCTTATCTATGATGTACAGAGTTATGATCTAAATCAATCACAAGTCAAGTTGCAATCAATTGCAGATCTTTATAAGACAGGGCCCTGGATTAAGGAACAGTGGCTCAATGAAGAACAGAGCACACTCACTGAAATGCTGAGACCAATACTTCCTTCTCCTCATTTTGAAGAAACCAATATTTTGATTGTACTGAGATTACTATGACAACATTATTTTGGCCTATCATTGAACTTAGAATCATTTAAGGTACGCTTAAAGTTGAATTAAGAAGACGATCCCAAATAATGAGATATTTGCATTAATATCATCCTTATGACACTAGCTTACCTATGAGAGACCTTTTAACCCCCTAAAATAAGCTTAGAATATTAAATTTAGACGATTTATCCCTCACCATATTTTCTCTGATCGCTCCGGCGATGAGTACTCGAGACTATTGTTCGAGCACTGTGACGTCACGGACGGGATTTGGGTCACAGTGAGAAAGTAAACAAAGCGAGCAGTGCAGTATATTGTGTGCATAGACATACACGCTAGTACAATTATGAATGAATTTACTTTCACGTCAGAACTTTTCTTCTATTGTTATGGTTTTATGTGAATGATTTTTGAAAATAAATGAGAATTAAGCAATGTCATATAGTCAATGATGTGTCTCTAGTGTTCCAATATTTCTCATTTGAAGCGATTTTACTGCCTTGTCTTTCGACTTCAACACCGCGGATGAGAGACAAAATTGTAAATTCAATGTAATAATCAGTGCATCTGGCAATCAGTTGGTGATTATATGTGTGCGAGAACTTGTGAAATAGAAAATGCTCTACGCAGATATGTGGTCGTATTTATTCTCCAACGTATGTAAACACCCTCAAAATGATGCAATATACCTAAAGATTAATTTCAAGATAAATAATATAAAATTTGAGCGAGATATTCTCACCGGTCGATCACGTTAGCGGACGCTATTGTACACGTGCGCTGGCTGCAAGCATGCACACACACACACACACGAGCGCCCATACGCATAGCATGCAGTATACTGGACAAGTTCAAGCAAGCAGCGCGCTCGAGTGTGTATGAGCTGGGTGGCGATGGCCGGATCTACTTTACGCTAGTATTCTCAAGTTGTAGAAAATAAGAAAATCAAGTGAAAATATTGACTAATAACTCATCGTTTGCAATCTTACTTCACAATTTAGACTTGAAAACCGTTATTTATACTTTTTTCTACATAGGGAGAGTAAAGATTTGTATATATGATTTGTAATTGTTTGATATGGCTTCCTTTGAAAAACATTGGTAAAATCTTCTCTCTCTTTCTGCACTGATTTTAGTATTGATACCAGACACTGGATATTACCCAAATCCCGTCCGTGACGTCACGCTCAGCGTGTACCTATGCGTCCAAGGCTTATCGGGGACTCTAAACAGGCTAATTTATATCGACTTTCAAACCAGAATATTGAGCGTTCAAATGAGTTTTCTGATATGCTCTCTGTTTGAACAGCCTATATGAACTATATAAAGTGTGTATAACCAAAATTTACGGGAATTCGCGCCCTTCTTAATTCAACTTTAAATATTACTTTTTATTATAAAAAGGGCACCTCCTAGGGTAAAAGAGGCACCTCCTATTGGTGATAAAGCAAAGGAAAGGGATGCATGCATTATGCATACCCGCAAATGTGACATATACATACTTACACATATGTCAAGTTGTTAAATCTGTGATGGGTTTCTTTCATGAAGCAAAAAAAAGCGTTGTAAGCGTGAGAAAAAAAATTGTCTTGAGCAAGAGGGGCATAAACACTAATTCGACAGACAAACGGAGGGCACATCTCAGTAAAGACAGGGTAGCCTTTTTGCCGGTCAAGAAAATTAAATTTGGTAAAAACCACAGAAAATGGAAGAAAATGATGTATAAGAACTTCCCTCACAACATTAGTGATAGAAACTGATGTTGAGTGAATTACATTGATCTTCAGATTTGGAGTAGGTTTTGGATGGGTCGTCTGAAACCTCTGTGGTTCCTGTAGCCCTGAGACCAAGACCACATATTGCGGTTCTACCACTCCGAACAAAGGTCGGTGATTGTCTGCGGTAGTACAAGCAGTGTATGCAGTGCGAGATCCGTGCTTGAGCTCCCTGTAATAAAGCATAGGAATGTAGACTATGGTCACTATGTTTGAAACATTAAACAAGTATCATTTTTCATTTTTCCTGAAATTTTTTTTGAAGCTTTTACTATGAAATTTCATCGTTATTGTTTTTTGGTATACTGCTGATCCATGCCGAGTTTCATGACTGTTGCAAAAGGGCTTCCCTGTCTTTAAACTTAACAAGAAGGGCACCTATTTACATAGATCACCATTTATCATTTCAGTGAGGGCACTTGTGTGCTTGAGGAATAAATATGAACCTCAGATAAAAAGAAGCACAGTTACCTCTATGAGTTGGGTACCCTTACCTCCCTCTAGTTCTGTCACCCACCAGTAGAAGTGGCCTCTTTGGGGGTATGTTTTCATAATTACTGTGACCTTGGAAGGCATAGTGTCATGTACGTAATGCTGACTTGTCATGGGCTAGACTCATCCATCGCCATAGAAACGGCGAGCCCGACGTGACTGTGATCACAGAACAGGCATTGGTGAAGTGGAAGGGCTCCATATTTAGGTGTGTCCATTTGTTATAAGTGCTTTCAGGCATGGACGGTTTCTTACACCTCCGGACGTGTACATGAGAATTTGGAAGTGATGGCTCAGACCTCGAACAATCTACCAGCACAATCAAATCAGCCAGGTGTGAAACCGTAAGATGGTGTGTTTATGTGTGTGAGAGCGGGTATGGCAATAGGGATGGATGGAGGGAGAGGAGGGTGGGCAGAGGGAAGGGAGGATGGGGGCTGGGATAGGAAGGGAAGGTCTGATAATAGGAGGGATGGAGGAAGTGGGGGAAGGGATGAAGGGAGGGAGGGAAGGATGGGGGTAAGTGGGGTTGAAGGGAGAGGAGGACACTTAGCAAAGGGAGAAGGGTGAGAAGGGAGGGTATGATAAAAGGAGGGATGGATGTAGGGAGAGGAGGGTAGGGATGGTAGGTCTGATAATAAGAGGGATGGAGGGAGAGGTGGAGAGGGAGGGAGTGAAGGATGAGGGTAAGTAGGGGTGAAGGGAGAGGAGGACACTGATCACAGGGAGAATGGTAGGAGGGAAGGATATAATAGGAGGGATGGAAGGAGAGCAAAGTTGGAAGGGAAGGAGGGAAAGTGAGAAACAAACACAAATACGAAAGCTGATTAGAAGCAAAAGAGGGAAGGGAAGAGAGGTGAGAGATATAGAGAAGGGAGGTAGGAAATTGGAGAGGAAGTGTGAGAGAGAGAGAAATGACTAACGTTAAATGGACGATAAACAATATTGATCCCCTCTGCTACATTTATAAAACATATTACTTTCTATGCATATGTATCAAAGGATGTTCATACATTTAACTCCACAGACCATGACATGCTTCGTAATGTAACAATGGAAAGTTGACACTGCAATGCCATAGAGCCATTGACATATATTTCATATTCCTTTATTAGCTAATACTACATAGGTTTGAGGCTAGAAAACGTCAGCCCCAAATGAGCACATTCATCATCCCACTGTAATTGCCTATGCAGTAAGAATCAATACCCATTGCCGAATGCTGCCCTCGCCTCACGCAGGAAGGCAGGAGGAATAGACGGGCAGATAATCGCTCTCACTTTTTGATTAGCGACAAATATCCGGACTGACATGCTCAGGAAATGTGCCCTTCCGAGCGAGCGCAATGCTCTCCAACATTGATGCTCTCCCTCTCCCCCCCGCCATGACGGGAGACAGAAGACACGGAGAAGACGCTGCTTGTGACAGTGGGCATGCAGGATGCAGCTGATGGTGTCTCCCGCCCACTCCGCAAGGTGACTGCCACCCTTACGCCGTTGTCGTCATGCCACCACCCTACACTGGGCCTCTATGGGTGGGTGGAGAAGGATTTCTCCCTTATTCCTTCGAGATTGGCATCTAAGTAATGAGATGAAGCTGGCCATTTCTACCTGCATTTCTTGCCCCATCCCTTATGTAAATGTCATTTTCAGCTAACCCTAAGGTTATATTGATACTAGAGACAAAGACGAAGAATGACATTGTGTGTTATTTCAACTATGCCGCCATTGCGATTTGATGAAGGGTAACTCCGGTCGGAAAATAAAAAAACGAGTCATGAATGTTTTAATGAGACGAAGATCAGTATTTAATGGAGTCAAATTGCCATCTCGGTCATGCGGGTGTGATGTCCTTGCAGCGTTTTTCTCTTTTGATGTAACCTGTACATGTATGTTGATGTCCTAAAAATTCCTTGTTCCCACCAAGAAACTGATTTCTGTATGTCTTTGCACAAATTTATATTGAAGGCGACAAGCTATGTATGTCCCTCAGAGAATCATTTCATACGCATTCAATGAGATATTTCTATTTATCATTGATATTAACTCTGTGTACACCTTTCGTTTAGATAGTTTCCTTCCATAATGAATCAAGATGAATAAAGACTTGTCATCTTGATTAATTTTTTAATGAAATAAAATGAAATTCACGACATCAAAATAAACAAAATGATAGGAAGAAAGTGAGGTTATGACATCACAGCATTTTAGCGAGTTCCAATATACCTCCAATAAATAGCGATCCTCATGTAATTATAACATTAATGATTTGGTTATTGTATTTTGGACCAGAGCCCTGTCTTGGAAAGAGTTGCAATTGATCTGAATTGATTGCAAGTCCAATCCCCTATCTCTAATGTACAGAGTTATGATTGATATCAATCATAAATCTTTACCAGGTCCAGGGCCCTGTTGCATAAGGCCTACCATTAATGGTAACTCTGCCATCAATGGTAACTACCATGGTAACATCGCTGGATAGCCAATCAGAGTCAAGGTTTCCACAGAAGTTGCCTTGATTGTAAAGTTACCATCAATGGTAAGCTTTATGCAACAGGGCCCAGATTTGCCTTTGAGCCAAATTATTGTTGGCAAAATCTTGAACATACTTTTTTTTAATTTGCTTCATAAAGGAAAAAAAGTGAAGTATTATTGCAAATGTCACACCATAGCTATTTCAGGAAATATGTTATTGTTGTGACTGTGTACTGCTGTTACTGCTCTGCTTGAGGTCCTGTAAATGAACCACACCATTCAGGGACATACCAGAGACTGATTATTGATCAGGCCTCTGCATCACAAAAGCCCCGTTCATATACCATCATAATGCTTCTAGTTTATTACTGATGCATGTTGCTCAAAAGTTTCCTATAAGCCTCTATACTGTTCATATATATACACTGAAACAGCTGTAATATTGGGGTATTGTGGATCCTGTGGACCCTCCCCCGCATGATTGCAAGATTAAACATGCGATGATGACGTGCGTATTCTGCTAAGCAATACGAGTGTTGCAATGAGCGAATCACGTGCCAGAGCGCGAGGCACAAGCGGCAATTTGTACATTTATTTTGATGCAGTTTGTAAGATTCGCTTACTGCTATATTGCAGTATTTTTCCTTGGTCTTGATCTGAGAAATAGGCGTAGAAAAAGGACGGGGCAAATACTGCATTATTAGAGAGACTCTTGTTCATATATGCAGCTATCGGCAAGGCATAGGCAAAATTCCTGCAAATGTAGCACTTATTTTGCAGAGAATTTGGTGTACATGAATAGGGTTAAAGAGTAAATTGCAATACAGGGAAACCCAATTATAACAAGCACGGGTATAGCGAGAACCCTGCTATTACCAGGACACTTCTTGAGTCCTGATTTTTCCTCCATAGACCTCCGTGTGTTCTGTTTTCATATAACGAGATAGGCTATAGCGAAATTTCTGCTATAGCGAGGCAAATTCCCAGCCCAAGAATAAAGAAAAAGAAAGGAAATTGACCCCGTTATTACGAGCACTCCCTTCAGCCACGCCACCCAGCGAGGGCAATGCAACAACAGCACAAGCAATTTTCTTCGCGCCGTTAAACGCTGATCACACACACCGTGTAAGAATCCACACACACACACGACCATACATGCATATGTCCACATTACGCGCGTGCGGTACTGCAAGAGCGTATCTCTATTTACGGCTCTGGGTACTGCACGCCCCTAGCCTGCGCCCAACTATCAAAACAGTCATGCACGCACATGGTAAGAGCCTCTACACACGTACACATGTGACACCGTATCGCGCGTGTACGACCAGCTGTGCATGAAGATTGCATTCAATGATCATTCATTGCTTATACGCAGTCATGCCAGCAGGCACGGCCGGCAATCTGAGCCTCCCCGCTGCTTCATTTGTCGGTAAATGGAGGCATTGGAAGTGTCATTTATTTACAATTTCAGCTGTGCTGTTAGATATTTTAATGAGTTTTTAGCTAGTGAATTCAGTTTAAAATTCCTGCAAAGCCATTATTAATATTACACTCCTGGCAGTAAATATGTTGTTTGTGTAGTCCTAGTACAGTTTACTTCTATAGATGCATTTGTTTCTGTAGGTTTTGATCATGTACTGGTATAGCGAGCAATCGGCTATAGCGAGGAAAAAGTGTGGGTCCCGACCCCCTCGTTATAACAGGGTTTCCCTGTACTAGTGCACGTCTCAGCCAATGCATCATTTTGCTACGAGCTACGATCAATATCTATTGCAAATCCAAATTGCAATGAATTTCTCTTGCAACTTTCTTGGATACAGATTTGTGATGGATATCAATTATCTAATCTATCATAACTCTTTGTGATATGTGTACACAGAAGACCATCATTCATATTCGTGCCGTCTCTTGTTGGATAGCTTATTTTCACACATTTATCATCAGGTTGAATTATTAGATTCACATGAACCTAATTAAGAACCCAAAGGACTATTGTGAGGATATCAATGGAAGGTATTTTTTTTTTTTTTATAAAAATGCAGCAAACATGTTGACACCCTCAAGTTTGCAATACTTGTTTGTCATTTCAGCTCGACTTGGTATGATATCTCTCAGCTGTTGTTGATGAAAAGTGTAAAAATTGTTTTTAAATCGCATGCAGTGTTATGGTCGATGGTCTGTGAAATGTCACATGAGTAAGCCTTGATTGTTGTGTTATCAGTGATAATTTTGCAAAAGGATTTATCTCTCATACCTGACTTGAATCTTTTTGCTCCTTTGCTTTGACAATGAAATAAGAATTGGTGTGGTTTACTGTGTATAAGCTTCCAACAATACTCAATGAATATATATTTTTAAAGATTATTCAAAAAATCTTTTATCTGTTGCTTGGACTTTGAAATAGGAATAAATGTGGTGTACTTCAAATAAGCTGCCAACAATACTCAAGATATATACATATATTTTTCAAGATTATGAGAAAAAAAATGTACTCCTGGCTTTTATTGATGAAATTAAAATAAATGTGGCTTACCGCAAATAAATTTCCAACAATACTCAAGATCTCTATCTCTGTATATTTCTATTTACAAAAGGAATCAATGTATATGTCAACAACTATGCACTTGAATAGATTTACCTTTAAGGAGCTCAGCTGGCTGGATCAGCTGGTGATCTGAGGGGATGTCATGCAGGATTAACATTAGAGTTTGCATTGAAGCAGTGTAATGGGCTATTATACCAAGAAAGGGAGGACGATCCGAGGAGCAGATACCTGAAACACATTTAGAGATAAGACATTTGGGAGAGATTTTCAGTACCTGAAGTAAGCAAAAGTTCTTGAAAGCTTCCAATTAATTGGTTCTTTACTGGGCCGGCTACGAATTAACTTCAAATTCATTGTAGGGTGTCACACCCATTTGGTTACTGAAGTTCCATGGCAACTGTTGACATCCTAACTGCACCAGGTTTCACAAAGTCAGAACCATGAGCAATGGGTTTATAGACTGTCGTGTTCAGAAAGAATTAGAAGGTGATCTATTCTCTTGATAATTTCGCAGCATAATATGCTGACCAATTTAATAAAATACAAGCTTTCTCAAAGAAGATTACCCCAAAATTACTGATTTCAAGTAACTGAAATCAGCAAACACGATGTGCAGGATGCAAGCCCTAAGACCCTTTTCTTCTAATGTTCAGGTACACATACATCATGCAAAAAAACTGAACATCTATAGTTCAAATGTAACAGACAACTTTAACATCCCCTGAATACAGATTTGAAGCAAACTGTATGTAAAATCTTCCTTTCTCCAAAGTACAATTTCTGGAAAATTAATTCCCACTCCCCTCTTCCAAAAAAGTATTGTAGTGCCAGCCCTGATGACAATCCAATGCAAAGGCAAGTGGCTTATCTTGCAGGCTCAGACGAACCCCTTTCATATACATCACCTACCCGCAGAGTAAGACCAACATTTGCAGCAATTTTGCTGATGCCTTACCGATAGCTGCATATGAACAGGAGTCACTGAAATAATGCTGCGTTTGCTTCCTCCTTTCCTTGGGACTATTTTGCGGATCGAGACCTCGGGGAAAATACCACAGTACTGCGGTATAAAGCAACTCGTATAAACTGCAACCACAAAATAGCCGTATATGCTGTATCGCGTTTTGTCCTGTGATTTGCTCACCGCAACACTGGTATTTCACAGTGGAATTTGTCATCATTGCGCGTTTGCTTGTAGTAGGGATGTGCGGTAGGGTCAACTGCATCCAAAACACTGCAATATTACAGCTTTTTTTTGGGATATATGAATGGTGTCTTAAGAGACTCACTGGATACTTGCTTACTGATGTGCATCTGTAATATTGCAGTGTGATGGTATATGAACGGGGCTATGGAGCATGTATCTGCAGAGGATTCTTCAACATATATTCATTTCATAAAACCATGGAGAGTTACAAACTGTACACACTATAAATAAACATTTCCTTTCTTACTAGATATGTAAATAAATGAGGGTATGATAAAACCTTCTTAAGAACAGAAACCCACGGAGCTTTGTGCAGTTCCTTTCATTCACCAAATTCCATTTTACCTACCTGGAAATGTCAAAGGGGTGCGCTTTTCATTTTAACTTCGTCAATACTTTAGCCAAATATAGAATTGATTTATTCATCGGAGTGGAAAATTTCAAATGTCGTATTGGTGAGGTGGGCTAGAAGAGAATTCCATTAATTTTTGGATGAAAGTGAATTAAAAGAGGAAAGGATTGGGAAAGATGGAAAAATTGAGATGAAGTGATGAAGAGAAATGCATGAAGAAATTTAGGAGAAAAGGGAATGTGCGTAGTATGCATGGGGATTGCTATCAACTTCCATAATATTTAAAAAAGAATCATAACTTCTTAATGTTGAGGCCCTTTCTTATGAAGTGATATGACAATTGAAGTATAACATTTAAATCCTGTATTCCAAGTTGCTATTTCTATGTGAAAACAGTACAATTATTTAATAACATTATGCACATAATAGATGTGCAAGTCACTCACATGTCATTAGCCTGGCTGCAAGGCTGTAGGACATTTTTAATCCAAACTATGATAATCAATTAATAGGTCTGGCTGCAGTAGACTAATCATTCTTGTTTCCTTCTCATGCTTAGATGTATGGAAGAGAGGGAAGAATAAAGGAATGACTAGTCTCGCGAAAACTCGTCTCTATTGTTTAAGTTTGAATTAAAAGTTTCCTAAAGCCTGAAAGCCAGGCTAACATGTCATCAAGGCCTTCCTGGAGATAAAATTCTCAGATTAAAAACACACGGCCCCATGTCACGAGTAATGACTTCTTGCCGTCTGGCTCCATTATCCCCGAATGCTAATGGGCGCAGTTAGCCCCCGAAGAAGCTGTAAGTCAGGTCCACTTTTACCCGAGGATAGAATTGAAGTAGACTGAAGATATTGATGTAGAGATTCTCAATGAGTCAGGGTTGGAGAGAGAATGTTTAGGGATGAGATGAAGAAGATGTGGGGGGAGGCTAGCTATTAGCAGCTCCCATGTTTAGAAGACCTGGATCTTAGGCATAGGTGTGTACCCTGTCACCCAAGCATATTTGTTTTGGGACCCATTATGAATCCATCCCGTCTGCTTGTGTATTTATATTGGGGTTTATTATCTGTGGACTGACTTGCCTACCTGCCTGCGAGTGAATAGCGCTGCAAGATGATTCAAGCCGTAAGATGGAAAATGTAAAGCACTTGCTTCTGTTGGAAAGTAAAATCATTAGCTGCTTTTAAGGCGGCATCAGTTGTGATCACCACTTTACGCTTTGTTTGCCAGGGGTGCATTATGTCACTAATGATATGCGCACATCCCATTAACCATCAGTTTATGCGGCATAGGAAAAAGAAAATTAATTGGAGATTTAAATTGCCTAGAAAATTTGCACGTGATGACAATGTGTCTTGATGGCCAGCTTGTCTGATAATTTTGTGGGGTGGGTTTGTTGCAAATTTAGCATTTCTTCCTTTCACAAGCATGTACTATAAAAACATATATTACATATTGTGCATAATACATGCATTTTAGCTATCATGCAAAGTTGTTTATAACATACGGGCTAATTTGATGCAAACAGTATTAAAAAAGTCCAACCTTACTTATGATTCAAACATTCCATGAGTTGTCTGTTTGTTGTACAGGTCACTGATATTTAACTACTGTTTAAATCCCTTTTAAGGAATTGTACATTCCTTTTTTAAATGGAGGAAGCCTTTTCTAATAATTTAATTTTTTGCTGAGTCATTGAAGATGCTATCTCAATGTCAGACAAACCCTCATGAATAACGGCTGCATCGTGTTGTGTGTTTGAAGGGGATAAAGATCACGGTGCCCAGAATGAGTCATCTCCGCTGATTTTTCCCACATGTCTTTAGAAAATTCATTTTGGATTTGATTCGTCCATCATTCTGATCTTTCAAACATCATGCAGATTCTACTACAATGTGCCAATATATTACTCATTATATTTGGAATTTATTTGTATGATTCATAGTCTGTAAGGTTTTCCAACTGCAATAATTTTGCTGATTGTTCATCATGTGTTGTGATTTTAACTCTGTCAGATGCTACATTTGTGAATTTTTGAATGTAGAAAATACATCTATGACTTGTTATCATGCAAGTTTGTGGTTAGATATAAAAAAAAACAAATTATGCAAACTTACAGATTAAAAATAGGAATAGAAATAATTGTTATCTTCATCTGTGTGACGGGGGAAAGTTGCTGACTATTCTCATCGTTGTTTATCAAAACACGGGGTCGGCCACGCAAGAACAGAGTTAATTGGCTCTGCATGCATTGATGCACCTGGGTACGTTTCCCCATGAATATGTACTTATATAGCTTCACGGCAAAAATTATGACATATGTGTGATTCTTCTTCTTATGTTAACCACAAACATGCCAAAAGAAAATTGTTGACTTTAGATCAGCCTATTCCCGATAAATGTTACATCTTATCCAAATCTTGACAATCAACAAGTGGATTACATTCTTCTGAGAATTACCTCAGCACAAGTCATAAGGATCTCAGCAGATAAGAAATTTGATTCTAATCAAAGCCCAGATGAATATTGAATGTAAAGCATTCAACTGTATATTAATCAGCATGATGGGAATTTCGTTCTCAACCAGCATGATGCTAATTATGTAGATGCAATCATTCACACATGACTGAGCCGATTCATGCAACAATAACAAAATCTGGGCCCATTTCCTTGAAACACGAGAACCCTAGTTAGTTACTAAAAATGCATGTAGCTGAATATACAGTAACCAACTACCCATCGTAAGGTTTCATGAATATGGGCCCTGGAAATTAACAGTGTAAAAATTGATCATCCAACCAATCAAACGTTGATAAGCACATCTTTCCTTAACTCCTCTTAAAGGGCATATACTGTAATGGGTAAACAAAGAACCTTCAAAAGGTGATCATGAGCAATCCTCTTGCCAATGGTCTTAAATTAATGTACTGGTATTGTCCATTTTAGAAACTTGCTGAAAGTTATTTGCCCTCAAACGATCCACATTTGGAGTAATTGTTGATTACATCACAAATCCTCAAAATGTTCGGCCCGAACATAATGAGGATTTGTGATTTAATCACTAATTACTCCAAATGTCGATCTGAGGGCAAAAATAACTTTCAGCAGGTTTCTAAAATAGACAATACATTAATCTAAGACCATTGGCAAGAAGATTGCTCATGATCACCTTTTGAAGGCTTTTTCTCTTCCCATTACAGTATATTCCCTTTAACCCTCCCTGTGCCATATAATATGCTCCTCAATGGGGTTTGTGTGCATTACTGGTATAAATATACACGTGGTACACAGAGGGTTAATTCAACAATGAATACAACCAGTGCAAGGTGGGAGGTATCCAGGGCATTGAGAATGAAACAGTGTATACTCATAAACTGTGCATAGTTATGTCACTTAAAAAAAACCCTATATGTAGATTGGGCAATTCCATTAGTAATATTACATTTTATGGCACTTTATACAATAGATCTGGCTGCTTTTGTTTTGTTATGTGTTGGTAGTGGCAGTGTTCAGATTTCTGTTGTATAAAAAATGAAACATTTAGACTAATTTCTGACAGTGGTACCAAGAATTTGAGCTTTGGCTTCAAGTTCATTGCTGGTGTGATTTGCAATAAACTGCTTGAGTTTCAGCCAAAAAAAAACACATTTAACTGGGGTAATGTTTCTCCAATGGGGTACTAATAACAACGAATGATTCATAACACCAGTGTGTATCACACTATTACTGAAATCTAATCTTTACCCATAAATATGCTACTTGTCCATTTCATTCTTTGTTCCTTTTTCCTTCTCCATTTCTTTGATTTCTTCATACCAGAATGAGGAGATAGATCCTGCAGATTTTCCTTTTGAGAAGTTCTACGAGTTATACCACAAGATCTGTCCCCGGACTGACATTGAGCTTCTCTTCAAAATCATGTGAGTAGCGTCCGTATCAACCTGAATATCGTGGGCGTTTGCCAGTCTGTAGATACATACTCTATTGTGCCACTTTACACAATACATGTGTCTCTATTAATGGGTATGTCGAGTCCAAAAATAGATTGCTCTCAATAGAAGCAGAAAATCTGAGACGCAGAGCAAACACAAAATGAGGAAAATCAGACAAGTACTGTAAAACCGGTCATTTTTGCAAGAGTAAATTTTCCACGGCACAGCACACCTACAACATATTTGTGGAATGTTATTTTTGCGCGCAAGAAATTTTTGTCACAAGAAAAAAATCCACCTAAAACATTAAAACCATCAACAAAGCCCAGAATGAAGCATTATCATAAACATTTTAACACCACAAAACGCGTCACAGCATGCAACACCCGCACAACGTGAATGCCAGTACTGGTAATTACGGACTCCATGATAGACTTCCACGTCTAGTCTGCTAAAAAAAAAAGCATGCTGGTTTGAATTCACTGTGATGTTATGCTGTATTCACGCTTGCTCTCTGTGCGTGGAATGTGCAAAAATTACTGGTTTTACAGTAATGAGTTTTGAATGTTTTAAAGATACAAACATTGACATTTTAAGGCGGAACATAGGTAAATCAGTCATGAAGCGGTGATGTCACAGATACTCTGAAAAGATAGACTAGCATGTAAACTTTTTTTCTCACAGTTTTGTCACAATAGTCCGACCCAGCTTTAGCACATGGTCTCTTGTAATCTCATGATTCAAACCCTGCTTTGTGCACTATGCTATGCTATCTCACTGAAAATGATTTATTAAAGCAATGATAAAAAAACCCAAAAAACATTAAATCATTCATTATGCTTCAAGATGAAAATAATTAATACGTTGCCCGAGAAATTTGATGTTAGTAAATGGATTTTTATTTTATGATATGTATGTTTTTCACAAATTCACATTTCTGTGGCCATTGTATTTATTGTATCATGAGTTACAGTAATTGATCTTCATATTCCGTTTTTGCTCTTTCAGTCTCAGTGCTTTTAGTATTGAGTAGTATGTAGTAGTGAGCAGATCACACAATATGAATGGGTATGGGCCAAAACTTAACTTATAACAGGATGTGTAATGTGTAATTCAGACAAACTATAAAAAATGATCTCCAATCAGTGTGCTTAATGATTATTTTAACAGGAATATTCAAAATCACATAAACCCATGATTGTAATCACGTTTGTGCAAATGTTTCAATATTGTTCAGGCAGAATGGCTGAAAAGCTGATTATGATATTTTATTATTTATCAACCCATTTGCTTTTAAAATTTACTCTGTATACCAGATTGCCACGAATGTACCGATCTCTGCTTGTTTAAGCTCTGTTTTAAGTACTTTTCATAATTAAATTCAGTGGATGTGTGCTATTAGTATCTCAATCACTTACCTTTCAATCATTTCTATATTTTGTGCAACTTCATTGGAAAATTTATTATTTAAGAAGGATATTATCAAACATTGTATATCTGTCTCTGAAAGAAGTCTTAATACCACAGCTCACGATAGTAACAATAGTAAAGATACAAAATCTCATGTGGACACACAATGACAATACTCATTATGATTGATATTCACCCTGTGTTTATCAATAATGTGTGTATGCATGATATGCAAGTACAGTGGCTAGGTAGCCCCAAATAATCTGGGTTTAGGCTGCGAATGCTGGTCTAAGAACTTTGTAAGCGAAAGGGTTAAGATTAATCCACGTTTTTCCTTCTCTTATTACATGTGGTTGTGTGAACAGTGGCAGTAATCAGACGGAGGGGCTGTCGGTGGAGAAGCTGATTGAGTTTCTCAATGACAAGCAGAGAGACCCCAGGCTCAATGAAATCCTCTTCCCCATGTACGACCGGGAGAGAGTGCTACAAATCATCAACACCTATGAGAAGGATCTAGAGATGATTAAGAGAGGTAAGTGTGTAGTGCTGGAGTGGTATGGTATAATGTTCTTTGGATGTTAGATCAAATCATGAAGACTATGAAGTGATCCTTGCTGATCTGCAATAAGAAGTAAGGATTTAGTGATTGACTGGTGTGGTACTTTGTTCCTGGAATATGGGATAAAATCATGTATGATTATGGAGTGATCCTAGCTGATGTGCGCAATATGAAGGAAGGATCTAGCGTTCGGTAGGTATGGTATTTTGTTCTTGGTATGTAGGATACATATATTTTAAAACATTTTATCTCTTCCTCTTCATATCTCATCTCATTCTGTCCGTCTATACTGCTCTCTTCATCTCCCATCTGCTAACCTCCATCAGAGCTCCTATCATCGGACGGCTTGTGCCGCTACCTGATGTCCGATGAAAACGCCCCTGTATTCCTGGACAGGCTGGAGCTCTACCAGGACATGGACCAGCCGCTGGCCCACTACTTCATCAACTCCTCTCACAACACCTACCTGACGGGCAGGCAGTTTGGTGGCAAGTCGTCTGTCGAGATGTACAGACAGGTCCTCCTAGCAGGGTGCAGGTGGGTTCCTCCTAATGTTTACTGCTGGCAAGAGAACGTTAATGTATTGACTCATGTATTACCTTGGGTGGTTTTCTGAAAAATTGCCTTACACTATGAATCTGGTCTTTTGTTCTGCAGACAAACTTAAAAAGGGACCCTTTCAAATGTTGACTGCATAACAAAAGACCAGGTTCATAGTGTAAGGCAATTTTTAGAAAACCACCCAAAGTAACACAAGAGTCAACTGGTGTGATACAATCATTCAATCTTCATTCCTCACATTTAATCATTCTTAAGGTATTTATATTTCTTTTCTCTCTTCATAATTGGACTCCTGGGAAGCAGGTGTGTTATGATAATTTAATCTTCATTCCTCACTTTTAATCACTCTTGATGTATTCCTATTTCTTTGCTCTCTCACTCCAGATGTGTAGAGCTTGACTGCTGGGACGGAAGGAGTGAAGATCAGGAACCAATCATAACTCATGGTCTGGCCATGTGCACAGATATACAATTCAAGGTTTATTCTTTATCCATTTGTTTCTTCATAAAGCAAAGAGTTTTGACTTGTATACCTCCACAACAAGCTGGCGGGAGGCATGATGTTTGGTGGTTGAAAGTGATTTAAGTGAGATGTCAAGAAGAGCTTGCTGCATTTACTTCAATCTTGATATCGGCAGATACTTCATAGAACGAGCGGACGGTATGCGATCAGGATCAAATCCGACCATGGTCAAAGCTATAATAGACTTCAATTTTTATTTTTCAAAATAGTGTTCTCTTTCACAATAACTACAGATCTAATGCTCAATTTTCAACCAAACTTGGTACAAAGATAGATCTGTATACAAATAAAATTGCAAAAAAGCAAGATAATGGAAGCCTCAAGTATTGGTGCCTATGTGTGGTTCCATTATCATAAGCCAGGTGGTAGCCTGGTGGATGGTTTTACTGCCCAGCAAGTAGTAGATCTTGTCCTGCATAGTCTTCTTTTTCTGTGCTTACTAATTGATCCATCATTTACATCATGATATGTCCCTGATGCAAATTTCATAACATATATTTGCTACTGATTCGTGTATGTCATTTGTCGGTATTTACGTTTACCATATTGGGGAAAATGCCCAAATGTCAAAGCAGGCCCCCCCCCCCCCCCGTAGCACAGTATTCACCCATTGAAGAGGCTACTTTGGGTAAATAATACTTATCAAGGAATATGAATAAATCAATTAGTCTTATTACTACATAGAATAATAGCAAAGTATAGATTGTGTGAGGCCAAAATTGGCAAATTAAATCAATTCCTGTAATCCCCTCTCATCCTGCTCTGTCTTCCCTGTGCAGGGTGTTTTTGTTTTTTCTTTCACCTGAATCGGGTATTTATTTAAAATTAAAATGGTTTGCTCATACATTTTAGCTCTGCAAAATAAACATTTTCATTTGCACTCATTGAATTCTTAACCTAAATATACAATATTAGGTTTTTTGTATGACTGATATAACATTTTCTTTCCTTCTTTCTCCAATGGTTCATTCATTTCTGCACAAATTTGAATTTCATTCAAATCATAATATAACTTTATTTATCTGTGATGTACACGAGACTCGTTTCTTAAAATAATCATTTTATATATACTCCAAAAGCAATGGTTAGAATATCAGTTATTTGAATTGGTTATGTTTTAACAAAGAATAAAAGATATAACTTCAAAACCACTCCATAAACCCCTTCCTGTACAGGATGTGATCCAAGCCATCAGGGACA
Source organism: Arbacia lixula (assembly GCA_963669155.1). Lineage (NCBI taxonomy): Eukaryota > Metazoa > Echinodermata > Echinoidea > Arbacioida > Arbaciidae > Arbacia > Arbacia lixula. The sequence continues at coordinate 29,061,756 of OZ022577.1, read as the reverse complement.
CTGCTTTTGTGACGTCAGACTTTCCTGTGATCCTGTCCTTTGAGAACCACTGTAGCAAGCCGCAGCAGCTGAAGCTAGCACGCTACTGCGAGGAGATCCTGGGCGATTATCTGCTCACAGAGAAGCTGGAGGACGCTCCGGTATGCACCATCTCCCCCCCCCCCCCCCCTCTCCCTCCTCTCCTTGGAGTCAGGACAGAGCAATACCCATGCTCAGAAGCTGGAGGACTTTTGATATAGAGCTATTGAGTACTGAAGTGTGATGTCATATGAGCCTGTTGTCAAGACAACTAGTTCTAAACCATGAGGGTAGAGGACTCTCGTTGGGAGTGCCTGACACTAGCATGCTAGACAGAGTCGGACCAGTGAAAGTCTCACTTTAAAAGATGTTGTTTAGAATCAGAAGCCAGGGAAACAATCGATATGATGACACCACCTCTGTGCTCCATAACCATGATTGTGCATATATGAAATTATGCTTTATACTGAAGTATAAATAAAATGCACAATCATTTTATCAAACTAATTTGCAAGTCTAGAAAAAATTATTCTTTTTATGGCTTTGTCTACTTTCTGCAACAGAAGGTTCCATTCTTTTCAATAGACAATGTAGACCAAATATGTAAGTGTGAAAAAGCCATGGATTACTTGAGTAGCATTGCTTAGACCCACATCTGTGCACATTATAGTCACATCTGTACCTGAGATTGTCAAATGCAGTAGAGTCTCTCTGTTTTTCCTCCACCCCAGCTTGATGGCGGAGTGCCACTTCCATCGCCTAATAAATTATTGAGAAAAATTCTCATCAAGAACAAGAGGCTGAAACCAGAAGTAGAACAAAGTAAGTTTAATTCCATTGATCATTTCATCACATCACATCTCTTTTCCCCTCTTAGAAAGTATGAAGATAATATTAGTGCATATAAGACATACGTAAAATCTAACATCCCTCCTTTGTTTTTATTCAACCCTAAAGATCATACTCATATCAGAACAAACTGTGAAGAGTATTTGTGTCTTTCATTGCAAATGAAAAATTTGATCTGGAGTCTGTTGCATTTATTGTTAAAATTTGTCTTCTACATCTCTAAAATAGATATTTAAATTGATTTGTGAAGCAAGATAAGGTTTAAAGATAAAATCCTTATTTATGTTATGTAATATTTGTGTAAATATATGCTGTATGAACCAGTGGAAATAGAATATCTTATGAAGGACAAAAAAATGATTTACTTTTCTGTACTTGTAACTATAGTGTATTTTACTAATCTATACCATATTTTATAGTATACTGTACAGCTAGCAGTAAAACAAAATGGCCTGTATGGACAATGGTGGTATTATTTAGACTGTGTACTAATTGTGGAATAACATAATTCATCTGATGCTGTCGCCAAATCATTGATTTTCATCACAGAGTCACAAGAGTGGGGGATTTTATTTATTTGTTGTAGTTATTATGTGCACAAAATCAATAAACTTAACGATATTGAATCTATAATAATGATTCATGGTTTTTTTAGCATCCCATAAAGTTAGTACAGGTCAAGTACATGTACTAAGTTAAACCACTGTAAATATATAAAGAGAGATGGGTATGATGTATGTTGTGTGCTGACACTCATTCTCCTGTCGCAGGGCAATTGGAGCTGATGCGATTGCGCCCTGACCTGGCCGATGTCAACCAGGAAGACGAGGTGGAGGAGTGCGAATCAGGTAAGTGGGTTTCCCTAACACTACCCTGTACCAACAGCCCCCCCCCCTTCTCCACTCCCTTCTCCATCCACTCACTCCTCCATGGTGTGATCCATGCCTGCCTTAGTGGGTGGGTGTGTAATCTCACATGGGGGTGAAGTGGGTGGTCTGTCTTAAAAGTGTTTGCTGTGATCTAATCAGCAAGAGAGTATCTTCTCCATCCACTCATTCCTCCATGGTTCCCCTGACCCGTCATCCCCAGTATGTGATTTTTATGATCACACATGAGGCTGGAATGGTCCATCTTAAAACAATTCGCTGTGATCTAATCTAAAGATGGTGGCATTAATCTCCATTCACTCACTCCTCCATGGTTCCCCTGACATGCCAGCCCCAGTGGCTGGGTATATATAATCACACATGGAGCTGGTATGGTCTGTCTTAAAACAGTTTGCTGTGAGCTAATCAACAAGAGAGTGGCATCGATCTCCATTCACTCACTCCTCCATGATTTCTCTGACCTGCCTGCCTACGTAGGTGGTCTCCTGATCCTACATTGGGATCATCTTAACAGTTTGTTGTTTTTAGTCGGTGAAAGAGTGGCATACACTAACATTGTCTAACCTCTAACCACCATCACCAGCTTATATCCATTGGCTATATGGATTGGGTAGGGTTCAGTACTACCTTGGGTCATATAGCAGATCACTAACAGCAGTTCACACAAATCAGAATGAGGGAAGAAAGTACAGTTCTGTTCTAATTATATGCCCCTGTCAGAGTGATCCAGTGACATTCTGGCTTTTGGTTGTCTGTTTGTCTGTCCATCCATTCATCTGTCTGTCTGTCTGTCTATCTTTCTGTCTGTCCATCTATCCATGTGCCATAATGAAAACCTGAAAACCCATCCAAAGTAAAGTTGAAGTAAATGTTTGAACATGGGACAGTCTTTAACTTAATGGGTTATGCACTTATTCAATAATTATGTGTATACCAATGCACATATCTTTGGTAAACTTTATACAAAAGTCAAAGGTAATATGAAATATGAAAAAGGGTAATTCATTGATTATGTTTTTGTTGAGATTTATCTCAGGCCAATTTAAATCTCAACAATTTACTTGTCAAGGACTAAAATGTAGGCCTATTCAATTGAAAAAGCATTTGATTAAGGTAAAAGAGAAGACCATATTAATATCAGGGATTTTGTGTTAGAGGGCAGAGGCATACCAGTTAAATGCAAGTATATGATTAAATAGTGCTTTATTAGACATCAAGGGATTTTTTTTATAGATCAATGAACAGTAGGATCCATATGAATTTTCCTAAAATATGTCAGCAATTTTTTTTAATGTGTGTTGTATTTTTCGTTTGTGAGTCCTCAGAATAAATTTTCCCTGTTCCATGTGGTCAGTCCTTCTTTGTTATAAGAATCCTTTGTCATATAATGTTACCCCCAAATCTCCCTCAAATACACATTGACATTGGTTAAGTACATGAATGTTCATTTCATAAACATGTATTATGGCAAAATTAAGTCATCATCCTTCCCTGCCAAGCCAAAGGAAATATTGATTTCTCCGCATTCCTCTCCCAGCCTTTAGTAATGCAAAACAAAGAATATAAACATAGAGTAGGTTTCACTTCCACAGCCAACCAAATTGTGCATTTTTGCTCATTTGAGATTTGTTTTAAAGCTGTATTTGTTTTTTGTTATTTCTTTCAAATATTCTATTAAATTGTTAAGTAGTTTATTTATTTGCATGGATGTTAGAGATACAGTACTTACAGCATCATGAAGTAGATACATCCTAGTTATAAATCATGCTGTGTGCTATGCTTGCAAGACAAGAATGTGGTTCATAGTTTACATATTTCTTTAATCTTATGTTCCTCTCTTTTTTTCGAGCACTCACAATTTTTCCTTTTCATATGCACATCTATTTTAGTTTTCTGCATTTCTAAAGCCCCCTAACTAGAAAAATAGATATTTTGTGTTTACATTAGTACATGAATGATAGGCTGAAGCCTCTAATATATCCCGATGTGCATTTCCTTTTTGGTAGAGCCCATGTGATTGTAAAATATAATCTAAGTCTTAGTAGAGAGCACTAGTCAATGTAGAAGTTTTGCTCTTGCAATGTCCCATTTTATGCATTTGATTGATTTGGGTTGCTTGCTTATTTTTGTACTTGTACTTTTTTATTTTTTTTTATTTATGCTGTTCTTTTAAAATATCGTGTCTGGAGCAGAGCAACATCTTTAATAAACGTCCTTGTCTTTTGAAGACATTTCCATAAAGTTACATCATGCAATAAAGGTGTAATATTTCTAAGCATATGAGGTCATAAATGGCTGCTTTTTATTTAAAAAATATTGTTGTCATGCATGTCCATCAGTACATTCATGTTGAAATCTTGATTATTTCTACAATGGAAGTAGTAATATTTGGTTGAATGGCACCCTTGCATCACTCATACTCATGATTTCAAAACTATTCCTTGAAACTACTATTTCCAAAAGTGAATTAAATACTATAATAAATAGTTTCCTTCTATGTAACAAACATTTAAGGTTGCCATCCAAGGTTATGTTTATAAAGTACCTGTAAATATATTGTAACGGAAGATACATGAAATGTGATGTACAAGAAAAACATACAAGATGTGACTTGCGATTTGATTATAAAGTCAGTAAACCTGATAGTCTGCACCTGGCAACACATTTTAAGACAATACCTGTTGATGATACATTCATATTATTTTGATCAATGTACCAAGTGGATCTTCAGTTCAAATATATCACTTTCAGACAGGTTTAGATATATCTTTGATCTGCCTTATGACTGGATTGTATAAGGTTGAGAATAATGGTTTCCATTCTTTGTATCAAACTTTTCAGATTGGTATAAGTACAATACGCTATACTTTGGCATTTTGGACTTTTTTAAAGAATTTCGCTGAAACAGAAACTTACTTTGATGTCCCCATTCCTGCCCAATATATTAAGATTTAGGTTAGATATCAAAGAATAAAGCATGCAAGAGAAGTAAATAAAGCCAGTTGAACGCATGTGAAGCATAAGTGATAAAGATGGGCAAAACTGTGATGTCATAATCTGATCAGCCATTCAGAATTAATGTCACAGATTTTGACAGTGAAATCTGTCGATAAACCAGGAGTGTTAATAGGGATGTATCAAAGTTTTACCTGACCACAGGTTATCATTATTGGTAGAGTTGCATTTTGAATGTCTTTCACGACTGAAGGTGATCAAATATAATTAGCTATGTAGATCTATCTATATATTGATGATATTTATTCCAAAAAAGATTAAACCCACTTCAGGTGATTCCTGGTAAATAAACATTTTTGTATTTTACTGCTTTTCACTCGACTATATACATGTATTGTGTGGTTAAGCTTCCTCAAAAAAGATGTATTGTTAAACAACATACCTTGCTGGAAGAGCTAGTCTCAACTAGCATGTACTATTCTGTCCTCTACTTTGACAAAAGGAAGCTTGTGATGCCATTGATTTAAGCTTTTAGCTTTTAGTTTTTAGTCGAGGTACAGGCAGAATTCTGGAGAAGAAATATTTATCTAAGGCGTCTTGTCAAAAGTTCAAGACACAAAAGACTGTGGTTATATCCGGGAATCCCGCTTGCGATCTTTTCTATGACAAGCTCGATAATCGCCCGTCCTTTTCAATGTACGGCCGTCAGCGTTCCTTTTGTTCAAAAAACGTGTGTAGTCATTTTCTGCACTATAATCATGGACTCTATTAGGGTTTATGCTATAATACAATAATACTATCATACAATAATACTATCATACGATGTGACGGAATGAAACAAAAGACCGTATGGACTGATGTTGGAACGCTGGCCTTTCTGATGTTTTCAACCTTTGGACTGCTATTCAGGAAAGATGGATGTTCAAAGGCCCATCCCTCTTTTGTCGAAAAGACCCAGTGGAGACACATTACTGTGAGATATTCAATCCCTGATGATGTGGCGTTCCATTGATGCCAATGCAAATGACAGACACAATTATAGACCATACAGTGACAAGAAAAATCACACTCCTTACTTGCTTACTTTTGTTCAAATCAAGGCAGCATTGCTAGATCACATAACGTAAGTGTAGTACACAAAACAAATAGATATCAAACTTCTCATATCAATTTTGATTTCCTTCTAGCTAGCTTTCTATGAATGCATCATTTTCCCATACCTCTAACTCTTTCTCTCTCTCTGTGTCTCTTCTTATCTCTTTGAAAAAAAAGTATGATAATCTTGAAGTAGTACGATGTTTCAATGATGAAGATTTTCCAGTGTCCACAACAGTATGTCACTCATATTAATACCTCATTTCACTGAGAATGTCACTTGTTCATACTATTGATAAGGTCCTTCTCACTATTTTTGTGTGAACAATAAAGGCTTCCCCATATTTTCCCCTCCCCACCCACCCCCAAATTTCTTGCTTTCTTTTCCTTTTCTCACTCAAGCAGTTATGGTGTCCTATGGACACGTGCACATGATTAAACACACTCAGAACTGTCCAAACATGGAGCATAATAATTTTTTTTTTGCATGGGAGCAAATTATGTTATTTTGAAGATAATTTTGTAAACTCAATTTTTAATTTTCAGCTCAACCAATTGTAAAATCAAGATTGGCGTAGATCGTCGACTAGTGTTGGTTGTCGCGTGCATTAAACTCTCGAAAGTGTCCTGTACTGTTGTGTTAATTCAAAATAATATTAAGGTCAAATTCTCTCTTTCACATAATCTCTTATCCTTTTATTTTTTTCAGTGGCTTCAGTAAAAAACAACTTCATTATTTTGCTGACCTAGAAAATGTGTTCTGTTTGTGGCATTGCCCTGAATCCAGTTGATTACATTTTGGATGTCGGCATTCTTGGTGATATCTAATTCTTTTTCTTGGTAAATTCTTCCTTTTAGCGGCGAGTAATGGCTTATTTTGCCTTTATCTTGGACTACTGTGCACTTGGTCATTTTCTGTGATCATTAGTGTTCTGTAATGCTGAAAGTTGGAGCAGCATTTTGTCAAGATGTCAAACTCAGTGTAAATGATATTTAGGGTTAGGAAGGCCTGAATCCGTTGTGACCCCACATTTAACGGGATTCCCCAAAATGCACCACTGTTCTGAACTTTTTACCCTCCTCCTGCTGCTACTATGACTTTGAATTGTCATTTTCTTGCTCTTTGGCATTGCACCCACTACCACTTCAACAGCCAATGCCGCTGTGTGTGTTTATTCAATTTTACCCTTCAAATATAATGACTCTCAAGAGAATTGCAAGGTGGTGTTTCACCAAGCTGTTCGTAAGTTACGAATGACTTTATGAACGACTGGTGATCCCTTCTTGTGCTAAATCAGATTCTCAATGAACAGAGTGTGGTATTGCATTTAGCACAATAAGGGATCACCAGTCGCTCGTGAAGTTGTTCGTAACTTGCGAACAGCTTGGTGAAACACCCCCAGAATTGATTTCAACCTTAAAACTCATCAAATATGCACTGAACAGATATGATAGATAAAATGGTTGCCTTTGTCACAAATAAAGATAGGGATACAAGAAGAGAGAGAAAAACTATAGTGAACTGGTATCACTCAGGAAGAAGGAAAAGTTAAATCCCTGGAAAGCCAGTCCTGAGGCTGTGTTTCTGTCCAGGTTCTGATCAAGATGATAACTTGTGATAATACATATGTAGATTGGGCTTTAAAAGTGTGTGTTTTGGCTTCTCTGGCACATCTCGTTTTTGTGTGTGACATGGCGTTTAAAAAAAAAAATTGGCACTATTCTGAACTTTAAACACCTCAGGCAAACATTAATTTGTAAGAGATTTGCCTCATATTTTTTATTACGCGCCCTACCGCTTTCTCGGAAAAGGGAGTTTCCAAGATTACACTTTATCTATTCAACCAACCTGTTGATATCAATCAGGCAGTTGGCACAGCCTCAATGTCTATCATCCTTGGATCAACCTTTTGACATCAAAGCAACATTCAGAGCTTCAGAAATCATTTGAATGTAGTCATATTTAATATTTTGTCATTCAGTACACACATAATTTTGCATGATGAGATATCGTGTTATGGGTATGCAGATATGTTTATTCAGGACACTGGATCTCTCTCATTCGCTGTCTTTCTCGCCACTTCTTTTTTTCAGTCATGTAGCATGGTGGTGCTTTGCTAGTGTCTCATGTAATGGAATGTTTTTTTTTTTATGGAATGTGTATTGTGGGTGTTTGATTTCTTATTCTTTCTCAATGCAGCATCTTAGCACACAATAAATATTGCCCAACAGACCACACACAGAGTATATGGGCCTATATCCATGTTAACATGGTTTAATAATGGTCATTACCTCTAAAATCTCAACTTATTAGAGAAATCACAATTAATTTTGTTGTACTTTACAAAGACCACTTAAATTGAGAAAACAAACATAAATTTAAAAAAAGGCTGTTCTATTAAATATGATATATGGTTAAGACATTCAATTTCCTTTTTTAGGGGATATGTCCTTATACAGGTGGTAGTCATTCAAATATATTCAAGACTTAAACCTATCATAGAGTTAAAATTGTGACTTATTGCAGAAGATGTTTTTCTTATTCATTAAAGTACATTATAGGATAGGATGAGGGAAATGGCTACAGTTTTGATATTTTAGAAATGTATGCTGGAAGTTTGATTGCTATAAAGTTGTAAGTATTTATTTATTTATTAGTATCATCATAATTGTGGGTTTTTGGAGGGGGAGTTGAGTTCAGTGTCACAAATAGGAAGAGGAATTTATATTTATTCATTTTTCATATAGAAAAGAAAACTGACATCATATTAACATTGATTCTGTGAAAATTAATTATTGCTGTGTTGGCACAAATTTTGGCGTGGAAGAGTGGTGATTACACTAACATGATATTTCATAATGTTATATCCATTTTCAACAAAATGTTTGAGTGTGTTTTATTTGATTTTACACACATGTGGCCAGAAATGGACCTGTGTTTATTTTTCTCATTGCCGTATATGTGTGTGTTTCAATAATTCATTCACCCAGAGTTGAAGAGGGAGGTGAAGGGACTTTCCATGAGGGTTGCTTCATGAATGTAAGGGGGGGGGGGGGGGGGGGCGGGCAGGATGTGTGCTAATGTATCAACAAAGCTATCAAATGATATTAATAAGGGGGGGGGGGGGGTAAAGCTCACCCCAGTTCAGGGCATGGAGATTTTAATTCAGAACATAAATTAAAAAAAAAAAATATGTCACAATATCCTGAAAAATTTGTTATGTTCCAAAAATGAAATGTTGTCGCATAGAGTTTGTTAGGTGGCATCTTGGATTCTTACAAAAATTGTTCTTACACAAAATAGACATCATAGTGAGACAAGTGATTGTAGTGTTCCTATTAAAGATACCATAGATCAGAACTGGAGTCCTATGTTAAGCTGGAACGCCAGGCACGACCATATGTCAATGGAGATGTACCCGTTAGCATTTAAAGTTGTTAGTATACAGAGGCTGTGCCATTCAAGTAAATGAAAATGCCTGTATGGATGAAAAATTGACAAAATTTGACAAATTTTTGCTTAAGATGCAGTGTGTTCTCCTATCGACTGCCTGCCTGCATGACAGCTTTGAGTTGTGCTGTGCCTCGATCCACCTAAGTGTGCATGCCACTGTATGGATGGACTGCATGCGTTCAGGATGTATTGGAGAGAACTCTCCTCTCTTCCCACATTCATCTGTCTTGTCCTCATAGCAGGCGATGAGGTTGGCTGTCGTTGGAAGTAGGTTGTAGGTTCAATGAAACGCATACCTCATGGCTTATGGCCTTGCTCAGCACTTTCCCATCCCAATATATCCTAATTTATACAGTTACCTGTGATACCAACAATGACTGGATTGGTCCTTAGACACTTGCATTCTGTGAAACACATAAGACATGTAGGATCCTCAAGACACGTAGACAATTGCCACTTATATCATCTCTGTACAAAGAAAGGGTTTTTGCAAAAGTCAAACAAATTTTGACAGACCCGACCCACGCACTGATAGAAGAGCACACATTCAATACAATCATGTATGATTGAAAGGAGGACTTATTGTGTATATGTATTGAGAGTTATAGTTATAATTATTAAGTAGACATGGTTAACTTTGTTGGAGACTTTAATGTTATAACTTCGACGAACTTGAGTAAACGATAAAGCCCTAACCTGAATTAAAACATTCAAATATGTCTAGTAAGTAAATACAAAATGATGTTACTCTGAATATTTGATAGTGAAACTTATTTGTTAAAAATGATAAAATACATAACTAGCTAATTGGTAATGAGGGTTTCAGACTTTAATATACCTATATATAGAACGATTAAATGATAGTTTAATTTAATATACACCATTTAAAATGATATAATTTTTTAATATGATTTAACCTTTTTCAATTATATGATGATATGTCAACTTATTGTTAAATTATGTAACCAGTGGGAGACAAATTTCTATGTATTTAATGTTCATGGACACTATAAATTTCACCTCATTTAAATTCAATTCTAACCTGAGATACATTCACTACCTTAAAGGGAATCAGACCCGGCGCTCAAGAGGGCGTTATTCCATGTAAGCGCATGAGCGGACAGTACGTGTTGTCCAATGACGGCAATGTTATTCGATAATTTCACCGGTTACGCAAATGCCATGTTCCGAATGCCCGAAGAATGTCGATTCTCAATCTAGGTATGCCGAAATACAGTTCGGCTCATGATTCGGCGGCTGTTCCCTGCTGGCTCCGCCCACTTGCATACGGTACTTCCAGCTAGCACTCACGTACGTAGACTAGTACTACATGTAGTAGTAGTACTCGTATGTGCTTGCATGCGTATGTAGCTAGCTGGCTGTGCATTGTGCATGCACGATAATGCAATCTGCGTGCATTACTTTGAATCTTAGTCTTACCCTCGAACTTAGTAACTTACGTACATGTACATTACGCCGTTTACGGTATGCACAAACGTGTACTGGCATAGCTCGCTCGGCTAGCGCTCACAACGTACGTGAAAGGGCAAGCAACGCATATCCGCAATCTACCAGTTTGATTGACAGCGTTACTCGTCAAACTTCGGAACTAAGATGGCGATGATTGTGACGTCATCCAACAGCGCCCTCTTGAGCTCCGGGTCGAAATTCCTTTAACCTTTTCTTTACTGAGCCCGTATGTTTGCAGGCAGGCCTTGCTCCACTCAAATACTGAGCAGCGTGACTCCCGTGTAATCTGCTGTATAGACAATAGATGACAGGCTATGAATAAACTTCCAATTCCTTATGGGGCATACTGAAGCCACACCCCCTTTGTTACTGCAGTCCCATGGCAAATTTTGATATCCTATTACTGGATCAGGTTTCCTGAAGCCTGAAAATGTAATCATGAGCGACAGGTTAAAGCCAGAGGCTGCTCCTTTGTGGAACCACTCCATGGTGTAACAGCCATGTGATACTAATATGCAAGATCCATAGTCAAGCAAAGGCTAAACATATATCAGAATGTTAGCCCTCCTCCTCGAGTATAACTCCTTATGCACCATCAAGGCATTTCTGCATTGATAATCTCCACCATTCCCATTGAGCAGTATGGGTTCTGGCAAGGAAGGAGGTACAGCAAAATATATTAGCTTTGGAGTGATTGGAATTAAACACAGAAAACTATTTTGCTTGTTGGAACATAAATGGCTTCAGATGATTCTTTAACTAGTTAATGTTGGTTTGAAAGTGAAGAGTACTCAATAAGGAGTTGAAGCAACACATACAAATATTCAATCCCCAATGGCTGATATTCTCCCATTTCTTATGTGACGATTAGGTTATGTAAACCAGATTGGGGAGATCTTGATGGGAAGTAAGGAGCGATAGTTCAGAAAGATATGTGAGAGTAAATCCAAGTCTGTCATTGCCTTTGCCAAGTCAGTATCTTGAAGTGGATATGAGACTTAGCCAGTAAGGGTTTTCATGATGAGCCCTCCTTTCTTAGACAGGGAGGTACATGTAGTACTTGAAGCTGAACTTAGATTCGTTATAGTTAGGAAATGTTATTCTCAGGTACGTCAATAAATAGGCGGTTACAATTATTCAACAGAAAAGATGTAAAGGCATGTACAAGAGTTGATGTACTGAGAGTTACAAAGTTTGCTAATTCCCTGAAATGCAACAGAGATTGAAAGATATTTTTTTCATCTCTTTCCAGTGCTGAGTTTACACTATGGGGCGGTCTATATGCTACTTGCCTTGAAGCACGAATAGAATTGTGTGTAAAGAAGAACATGAACTCTTTGCATACAGCCTGTTTAATCAGGTTACCAAGGAAACGGAGGTTAGAAATTGGAGGATGATGCTCCGGGTTATCAGGATCAAGGTTGGACATTCTCAGCAAGGGCATGACAAGACTAGACTTAAGAAACAAGGAGAGAAAGAGTTCTGTTTTGAATGACTCTTAAAGAGAGAGTAACCATTTTGGCAGGTCAAAAAAATAAGATTTTATGAAAATCCATGGAAAATAGAAGAAAATACTGTAGAAGTACTTCCCCCAATGATAGAACTGAAAACTGACTTATAGTGATCGCTAGATTTCAGGGATGGTTTGGGCGGGAGGTTTAAATGTTTCCAGTTCTGGTAGCTTAGAGACTGTAGACTGCTGTGCGCTATGGTCCACACCACAGTGCATGCATTCAATGGGAGTATTGCCTGCTGCCCGGCATATTGCCCTCTGACAGGGGCAATACGATGATGAATGTAGACTAGTTTTTCACTTTTTCTGAAAAGGTTTGTGAAGCTTCTGAGAGATTTCATACACATTATCATTAGGGTATACTGCTGATTCCTACAGAGGTTTATGACTTATTCTTAATGAGCTACACACTGTCTGTCAAAGCTGAGTGTATGATAATTATGCATCTGTCGAAACACATGCAGGAATTGGAGAGGAATTGAGAGGGTACGCTTTAACCGTTTTGGATTTGGCTTGACAACTGAAACAAATATTGGAGAATCTTTGGCTAGGAGTTATCTGTATGATGAACCCTGGACAGGTATTTCTACAGACATTCAAATAACAACTTGAAAATAGCTCCTGCCTGTTTACACGAGCAATATTCCCCTTTTTGTGTGTGTGTAATTTTAACAAAGGTAATTTTTATGGAAGAAGTGGAAAGATCAGAATACTTAGATGTCAGGAATGTCTATAACTCATGTACATATATTGATATGCTCTTCAGGAATACCCCAAATCCAACTTAAGCAGGATTGTTTAGCAACAATGTATGTGTCATTCATTATTCCCCTTTTTGTGTGTGTAATTTCAATAAAGGGAATTTTTATGGAAGAAATGGAAAGAACAGAATGCTTTGATGTCAGGCATGTCTCTAACTCATGTACATATTTTGATATGTTCTTCAGGAATACCCAAAATCCAAATTAATCATGATTATGTAGGAACAATTGATGTGTCATTCAATTTTTAATGCACACAATGTGAAATCAATTATTAAGTCTTCATTTACTTTAAAAGTAGGGCATTTGTCTCACTATGATGCCTAGTTCAAAAGTTGCAGCATGAAACAATTCTCATAAGAATCCACGATGCCTGCAAAATGGACCCCACAGGACAATATCTCATTTTGGGAACATTACTATCAATTTACAAGGCGCTCTGAAGATTCCAGAAAATGTAGGGTGCGTGTGAACCTGACCTGAGAAGAGTGTGTTATCTACTGCTATTCCTTGAGATACTTTGCCGTCAACTATTTTTGTCTAAATTTTTCTAAGAGCTAAATTTATCACCCTTTTGCTGTGTACCTTGTCCTCATCTATTCTCTTTCATTCAACATTTTCATTTTTTTTTGTGGTACTAATACCAACACAATCCACTTTCCATTGAGAAATTTATATAAATGAACCAAAGGAATGTAAGGGGATTACTTAGTGTAGCAATATTGAGAGCTCTACACTGTTCCACTGCAAAAAAAAAAAGAATGAAAAAGATTGACAAATTGTCTCAGTGGAATAGTATGGAGGAGATTTAATATTTCTATGCTCTGTTTCCCTTAAATATATGTATATATGTATTGCTTGGTTTATAAATTTTTACATCGAAGGTCCTGACTTAAAAACACGAGTTTATTTCTGTTTGAGTAGACAAGAATACAAATTATGTCAGTTTAGAGTCTTGAAAGATTATTGCAGCATTAGATGTTTTGAATTGTATAATAGTGGCATCTAGCTGTTTTGATATATGTTCGTTGACAAGTAAGGTAAACACATATTTTATTATTGAAATATTTAGTCATGTCATTCAACCACTTATGGCACATGCTATAGATTCATATTATGTAGGGATATTAACATTAAATGATATTTCCAACATTCATGTGCATGTAGTTACATTTGTATTGAATACAAATGTATCATCATAAGACAATACTTGCATTCCTTGTACATATGAAGAAATATATATATCAACATTAATACATGCACCCGGTTACATTTGGACTCAATGCAAATGCATCATCAATTCATAATGATGAGACAATACTTTTATTCCTTCTTCATATGCAGAAATATTCCATAAATAATTGAAGATACATGTAAAATAGCTTTTTCTGTTAACATCACAATTTGCTGATAATAGTAATTTTGTCATAAAATGTTGTAGAGAAATAATTTTGCAAGTTTTGAATGTTTGGACAGATGCTATTTGTTTCAAACCTGTTGTGTTTCCTTGAAGGCATGATGCATTATTACCCTATTTTGAACTAATATTTTGACCTGTGCATTTGTTTTTCTCACTTGAAGATATGGTAGAGTGACCAAGCTGTGTTTTCCATGTTATGTTGCCATAATTCAATCCTTTTAGAGAGTGAATCAGAAGGAAGTGATGCGATGCCTCCACCCCAAGTTGTGGCTGCCCACCGGCTTAGGAAAGCGATGCTGCCTGCTGGTACATATAACACAATGTTGATCCATTTCATATCAGTCTGATCCTTGTATATGTGACTAGTTCATTTCAAGACTTCCCCCAACATCATGTTCAACATAATGCACATCAAACAACATCTTTTCTTCTACACATTTTAATCTACAGTGTGAAAACATTCAGATCCTTTGTTTAAACTGTTGGCCTGGTGTTCAATCATAATGCTAGGACAGTGTATACACTGCCAAAAATGTATGGGAAATATATGATTCTAAGACTGAAAGTAAAATAGGGACAAACATTGACCTCTTAAATGGTTCATGTCTTGTGTCAAGCTGTTTTGATGATTAAAAAAGAATACCGTATTGAAACATGGGAACACTGTTGGCAAGAACAGATGAAAAATCTTAATTTAAATATATCTGATTATGAGGATATTATTACTTTACATTCACATGGTTATAAGTTTTATTTGTAACAAAACTACACCATATCAATATGCTAACCATGATAGTTGACACCTGCGTATGAGCAAATACATCATAAAATGTTGTCATCACAAATTGATAACAGGTGTCAAGCCTGTATTGGATAGTTTAGCTTCATGCTATCACAATGATTGTTATGATCGTTATTATTATAATCAAAGTTTTATTTTTATTATCATTATTATCATAAATGTGATATTGTTATGACTGTTCCTCATTTCTGGACAGAGTATTAGAACAAACCTCATTCTGTCTGGCAACACATATTGAATTGGTGTGGTGCACACTCTGTCTCTCTGTGCCTTGTGCTTTCTGGTGTCAGTTTTTCTTCTTTATTCTCAATTGTTGATGAGAGAGATGGAGAGCGAGAGACCCTATTCTCGTGCATGACTCTTTGTGTCAACTTTCCCCTTCATATGGACAGGAAGTTTCCTCCTGCCTCTAATTTTTGTGGTTCGATAATTTAATCAATATTTTGAGAAGAAAAGAAGGGCGGCGGTGATGTTTATTTTTGCAAGATTTGCAGCTTTATCCCAGTTGTGTTCCAAAGCATTCTTGTCTGCTCCTGCTGCATTGCTAGTGCGAGCCGCTTGCTTAAACATCTTTTTTACTTACTTCTGTGATATCTTGTGTGCGTCTGTGCTTCACTCATCTATTTTTGCATCCTGCTCTCATGATGTTGTTGGGCCTTGCATGATTTGTCATGTCATAAAAAATACATTCACATTTCTTCCCTTATCTTTATAAGCATAAATTGTTATAAAGCTAATGACATTTATTCTACCTTTCTTTTTTACTCAAGGGACACCCATACCTCTCTCAGTACCAAGCACTGACAGCCCCATACCAATAAGAACACAGTTTCTTGTCTGTGGGACTGAGTGGGTTAACCCTCTCAGTACCAAGCACTGACAGCCCCATACTAATAACAACCCATTTTCTTGCTTATGGGACTGAATAGGTTAAATGTGGTTTATTCTGGTCAGGCTTATCTTGAGTTGTTAAGCCTGTGTGTCTCACTCACTATCTCTGGGACTGTTTCACTCTATTCTTGTTGAGTTGCTGTATCAGACCTGTGTAGGAAGGACAAGAAGCTATAAGTTTGGGCTACTGGAGCAAAGATCTACACACACATAGTACATAGTATAGAATAATAACTTGTGTTCATTGCACACTTGCATAATCCACCTCCTTGAAGTTTGGCATACTACATGCAAACAGTTATACTGGTTACTGTATGCATTTTTTTGATGCTGTGGGTTGAACCAAAAATTAAATGCAAAGCATCTGAAATTTTGTTCTGCCAGACAATGTTTGTTAAAAAAAAAACAACTTTTAATTAGACTTGATTTGAGCACTTAGCACTATTCCGAAAAGCTATACCACATCGTTAGGAGTTTGCGGCCAGAATTTGATACCATGTGCAAGAGGAGGTGCGCGTGAGGGTGTGCAAGCAGAACAGCATTTCAGACTTTTCTTCATTTCTTATACTATGCATGTTCCTGTGGGACCTATTTCTCATGATCTTTATCTGTTCTTTGGGCTGGTAATGAGAGCTTTCACGTACAGTAGATGTGTCATGCAACTATTTCACTCAGCCGATAGATTCTGTCACACAATCATTCCACCTCTCCTCACTTCATGGTAAAAGTCAGACTTGAGATGCGTGGGAGTGAAGGGTAACGTTGAAGAGAGGTAAACCATCACATTGTCACTGTCATGACTGGTGTGTCATTCTTGAATTCCTAGCACGAGCTGTACATGTGTCTTGCATCATTCATTTAGTAGCTAACGAAGCATCCATTCATACTTTATTTATGAAGACCATGATAACCATGACAGAAAAATATCACAGTATGAAACTTGTTACGTAAATATGCGGAATTTGATATACTTTGAAACAGTGGGATGGTTTGGAAATTAAAGTGGTGCACTGGAAAAGAGTGTAGAAGTATGATTATCTTAATTGTGTGCTCCATATATGTTGGATAATCTTTTCTTGTATGATGTATGTAACTCGATCATATCTTAATGAGCTATCGATAGACTTATTTCTTTGTCATACTATTGTATTTAACTCTCTGTCATTGAGTATGTTCAACCGTTAATTACAAAAGCATTACATTGAACTAGAAAAGAAAAAATAGGTGTTATGATTATACTCTTAGAAGCAGTGACCTTGTCCAATCACATTGCACACTTGAATAATATCATAACACTCCTGGATGGGGTTGTGATGTACCCCTATGTGGTTCCTGGAGGGGTCCGCAGTGCACCTCTCCCAAAGTGAACACCTCAAGTCACCTCATAGGTCATCCCAAACATGACCATTGACCTTCCTCCTACCTGTCATATACACCATCATCAACTGGCCACTACCTCCTCCCATGAGACAACCTTCCCCCACCCTTATTCGCCCCCCTCTCTCTACCACCCCACAATTATTCCCTCTTTCTCTCTCTGTGACCACACCCATACTCTCTCTCTCTACCCTATTCCCCTTCTCTCTGTACCACCCCACCCTTATTCCCCTTCTCTCTGTACCACCCCACCCTATTCCCCCTCTCTCTCTACCACCCCACCCCTATTCCCCTTCTCTCTCTACCACCCCACCCTATTCCCCCTCTCTCTCTACCACCCCACCCTGATTCCCCGTCTCTCTACTACCCACCACCCCCCCCCTCTCTCTACCACCCCACTCCAATCTAATTCTCTCCCCCCCCCCCCCATCTCTCTGACTCTGTCTCTGCCTGTCTCTGTCTCTGTCTCTGTTTTTGTTTCTCTCACTCTCCCTCCCTTCTGTCCGCCCATCCCCTCCCTCTCCTGACCCCAGTATCAGTATACAGTCCTACCTCTAACAGCTCTGCATGCATGTGCCTGCCATGTAGCTACCCGTTTGTCCATGGGCATGTACTCCACTACGTCACACCTTTTGTATGTGTCCCAATGCTGCCAAGCATGAGAACCAAGCATGCATGCATGTGTGCTTGTTTGATTTTTGACTGAAACCCGACATGAATCGTGACCCAAATCATTACATACATTGACATGCTGGCATGAAATCTGCACGTTAGACAGATGAATAATACAAACAATACATCTGTATAATCACATTGATGCAAGCAATGTACTTTCCATGATATTTGCCATCTACTCTTACGTGGTCATAGTTGTCTTTTTTCAGACATCATGTGAAATTTATTTCAATTTTCAAATTAATGTTTACTGCTTGTTTAATGACATATTCAATCTCAGTAAATTGCATATTTTGTTACATCATTTTCTATCATAAAATCAAAAGGCATTGATTAAAATTTTTTTTTCATTCATTCATTTATTCATTTCACTCTCGATAAAAATACCCAAGTATCAACTTTAAAAATACAAAATGACAATCAATTATTTCCAAATATTTATTGAAGTAAAGCCGAAAGGCCTTGTGGGATAAGTTTCCTTTTAAAGAAGGAAAAAAATACAAGTAAATATTGTGACAAGAAGAAATACATTGCAGAAATGTGCATATGAACATATCAATTGATGTATCAAATTAAGAAAATAACATTTTTCCTATGTACTGCATTGAATAATGTGACCAAACGAATCTGAAGTAAATGACACATATGACAGCAAACATGGAGCAGAAGTAATTCCTCTCCACAATTTATAGAATGAAATGACTGATTTTGGCTGTATGAATGCTGGATAAAACAGCTTGCATTATTTGTCCATGGAAGTACGGCTTTGCATTTCAACTTTTGATTTGCATGCATTTTCATGAATAGTTCATACCGTACCTGTGAATTCAAATGTTGTTTTATTTCTTTACGAAGTTTCTAATTTGCATGATGATTAATCTTTGGTTTGTTTATTCTCTCAATTATCTCTCCCCTGACCCGGACATTTTCCTATCTCTTTTCTATCTCTTATTCTTTTGTATGTGTGTGTGCGTGTATGTATGTATATGTGTGTCCACTTGACCCATTGATTATGTCTATATATGTGTGTGTGTGTGTGCGTGTGTGTGCTTATATTTGCAATTCTAATGCTGATTTTTGCATGGTAATCTTTCTCGCTAACACTTTCATCAATGATTTTTATTTCATCTTCTCCCCTTCCTGCAAACTTAATCAAACTTCTCTTCCCAATGTACTCCGTTCGTGGCCATCCACTAACAAAAATGTCTCTTTTGTGTGTTTTTGTTGATGGTATCTGTATGGTTCTGTCCTGTTTGTTTGTGACTATGTACGTTTCTGTCATCAATTCTGTGCTTGCTTTGCTAAATCTCTCTCCATGTCTTTCTCTGCTAATGCTTTCACTCAAATCATTTTCTCTCCATTGCTGCACATTTACCTCTTCATGTGTTCCTGGATAAATCTTGTCTCTTGTATCATATTACATGCCTGTCCTGTGTACCATTCCCTTACTTCATCTTTTGATCTTATCTCAATCAATCCTTGGATCGATCACACTCCTTATGTCTGATCCATCTGTCTTCCCCCTTACTCTATCTCTCCCTCTTCATCTCTTAATTTTGGCACGTTATCCTGATTCTGCATCACTCCCAATTACCTTTATTTCTATGATCCTCACAAACCTATATTACTGCTCCTTCCTTGCTCATTTCCCCCTCAAACCCTCCAACTCCATCTCCATCTTCTGCCTCCATATCCACCCTTTCTCCTTGGCAACATGCGCATACCTCACACAACCCACTCCACCCTTTTCATCTTTGTCACTTACCATACTCAAACACACACACACAACAAATTACTAAAAATGACACAAAAATAAACACGCATTTGCTCACATCAACACACACCTACCCACAAACAATAAACCAACACACACAAACATATATGCCCACACACACACTTTTTCTGACCGCATCCAAATGCTGTACTTCGAACCACGCCCTGCCACACCCCTCTCTCTCTACCTCCGTTTGCTTCAGCCCCCGAAGGGTACAGCGACGGTGCCATTTCGCCAACAGGGAACACAGACGCCCACCCGGAGTTCAAGTTCCCCTCAAAGGACTCCATAGGCAGCATCAGTGGCAGCAGCATCGCCGCAGAGGACGAGATCAAACTCAAGCACAACATGAGTGTCAAGATCAATGCCAAAAAGGTGAGAGCTGGGGCTACGTTCAATGTGGCTCTGTCCATGTCATTTCAGTCTCGGCCCTGTCGTATAGTGATCGGAAACGGTCAAAAGTCAGAGAGAGAAAACAAAACAGGTAGAGGAGAGAATGTGAGAGTAGAGTATTTGGGGGGAGAACAGTATCGTTATTAATGTATTTATTTATTGAATAATTCTTATTAAATCGTTGTAACAAAGATCATGACAAAATGAGAACCACATATAAGAAATGAGAAGAAAAAAATTATCATGATTATTATTGTTTGTTTTGTTGCCTGATCAGGGAGAGCTGCTATCGCAGGAGGATGAGGCAGCCGTGGTGGCGCAGTACCGCTACACCGGAGCAACTACCAACATCCACGCCTGCCTCTCACGACTCGTCAACTATGCACAACCAGTCAAATTCCAGGGATTCGATGTTGCAGAAGGTAAGTAAACTTGTCGCCATGTCAGGCTGGAACTTGGGGTGGTATTCTGAAATTCCTCTGAAGTTTTCTCCTAATTCCCCAAGTTCGGAGGTGCCTAAGAGAGGCCAAATTGGTATCCCAGAATGTCCTCCTAGGGTGCTCCTAATTCAAACTAGGGAGGGTTTGTCCACGCCCAGCATGCATTTCCTAACCAATGGGGTGTAGTATTTAGATGAGCCAAACACAATCAAGAAATCTCATTGGGACTTTCCCCTCGGTTATTTCTAACTCATTTTGTTTGCTTGTGTTCTGAATGGCTAGGAAAGGGGGTGGCTCTCCTAATCATTCTTCTGAATCCTCTCATGTGCGCATCCTGGAATACCAATTTTCCTAACTTGCTAATTTGCATAAATTTCAATAAAGGTAGGGGAAAACTTTGAACAGGATTTGGGAGGAAAGTTGGGAGGGATCTCGGAATACCATTGCAGAGCATTCTGGATTACCACCCCTGGAACTTAGTCTTGACTGCCTGCCAAGGGCCTTCTTGGCCATTTACAGGGGGAGTTTATTCCATCGGAAAGTGAATTCTTGTTTAAGTATGTAAAAAATTATAACATATGTGAAACAATGTAATGTACAAATACTACAATATTGCAGTAAAAATGGATCGATAAAAGGTTTCGGACCTAAAATAGATCTGACAATGGAATAGTATGTAATGTAAAGCATTGTGCATTTATAACTAGTTTCTCTTGCAGAAAGTGAATGCCAAGAAGCTTTCCCTTCAATTCCATGCATGTTTTGAAGACTTTGGGTGGATTTCGAGATAATTTCTGTTTGAGGTACTGAGAATTACATGTCAGTGCATGAGGACATTATGAAGAAGAGAAAAGAAACATCTTCTGATTATGAGAGAGACAATGAACTCATGAGAAGTTGTTGCATTTATTTGTTTTTTTCTTCAAACTAAACTTCACTCCATTTAATAATTAAAACAGTGATTATATAGTGCCTTACATGAAACGGTATCATCTCTAAAGCGTTTTACGATATTATTACCCAGGTCATCAGATGACATTTTAGATGTATGGTCTGTTTGTTATGTGTGAGAATTAATTGTTTTTTTTTTCTTGATATGAATGTTACAGAGAGAAATCTTCACTTCAACATGTCCTCCTTCAATGAATCGGTGGGCTTGGGCTACATCAAAACACAATGCATTGAATTTGTCAAGTATCCTTTTGGGACTATCCTATGCCAAGGATTTCAGGAAACATAGCTGTCATCATAGTGAAGCATTTAGTGTTTCTTGGAGACACTTTCATTAGTTTTTCTTTTAAATTTCTCTTGCACTGCTCTCTTTATTTGTATGTATATGCAAATTGAATTTTGGACATTTCTTTTTTTAGAACTTGATTTTAAGATGAGACACTTTCATTTGTTTTTATTTCGTGATTCTCTTACTCTGTTCTCTTTTTGTTTATATATACCTGTACATTACATTGTGAAGGGCATTTCTGTGCTTTTTTTTCAAAGTTTATGATTTATTGCAATGTCATATTGTAATGTTCAGAAAATTCATGAAACTTGGATATATTGAAGAAGCCTGTTTGCAAATGTCAGATGTATCAGTATGTGATTGATTTAGCATAAAAAGAAGTATGTCACCTACAAACTGCAAAACGAATATCAATGAGAACATTTTGTTATGCAACCATAATGGTATTTATATCTGAATGTGCCACTGGATAGTTTTGTAATCAGACAGAGGGAGAAGCAGTGAAAAATTACACAGGAGCTCAGGGCAATTTAGCCTCCAGAATACCTAAAAAGAACCCCCATCAATTACAAAAGAGCCCTTGTTCATTTGTATTCCTCAATATGGTATAATACATTTCATGGTTCAGGATGTCTGTGTCTATGACATCAAGCTTAGAAAATAGCCCCTTACAATTTTTTGTCTTCCACTGGTGAGAAAAGATGCTTATTGAGCTGGATTAATAAGGGATATCAAAGGAGCTGACTATTTTTTGGATAAGAAGTATATAGTGGGATTCCACCCCCCCCCCCTCCTCCTTCCCCCAGATCGGTTTAAGTCCTTGACACATGAATTGCTCAGCTACAATAAGCGACAGATGAGCAGAATCTATCCTAAAGGGGGCAGGTATGACTCCAGCAACTATATGCCTCAGATCTTCTGGAACGCGGGCTGTCAAATGGTCGCCCTCAACTTCCAGTCCCCAGACATCGGCATGCAACTCAACCAGGGCAAGTTTGAGTACAACGGCTGCTGCGGGTGGGTACATGTTCTGCTGCTGGCTGGGTGTGGTCACTTTGCGTCTCTGTGGGTGTGGTCACTAGTGTTATGTGATATAACTCCATTTACCACCTTCCCCGTCTCAGTTCATATAATCCACCTTAATGGGAACTTTCTAGAAACCCATTTATTCGGAAGGATTTAGCTAACCATCAGTGAAATTCCGGAAGGTCCAGTTTAATTGGAATAATTATAAGTCCAGGGAACTTGCCCTCTCAAATCAAGGAAATTCTCTCTAATTATTAACTTGTATCTCATGAGGGAGCATAAACTCAGAGATATCCGAGAGTTTAGATGGGAGAGACAGCAATTCAGACAGAGAGATATACTACAGATAGAGAGATACTTATACAGCAGAGACAACAATGACAGAGTTATCTCAGAGTTATCAAGTGCAAGAGCTGAGTAACAATTGAATTGTACTGCAACCTGTAATGCATTTTGAGTCGACAAGTCTTCCTTTGCCTCAGAATTTGGCTTTATAGTTGATCAGCACAAACAACTAACCAACTAACACAATTTTATGTATCTCCGTGGGTGTGGTTTCTGGACATTTGTGTGTGCGTCTGGTCAAATTTGGGAAGAATCCAACTGAGGTCGAAGGTCACGGAACTTTACCTGAAATGGCAAAATATTTTTTTTTTTCTTAATCAAATCATATTTATTTCATAATATCTTTCGACCATAACAAAATATAACATAACATAATATATTTCTGTTTACAACAATACCACAGCAAATGTATACTTTAAATATAACATATTCAATAGAATAGTTCTACAGCAAAATTATGTTTCTCCATCTACTGTCAAATGATACAAATTTATTATTTTTAATATAAATGTAATGTTCAACAGAGCGATAAAAATTCAACATAGATTTAAATGCGTTTAATGATAATGTACCATCTCTGCCTTTGTTAGAAAAAATATAATATTTGGCGTATAAAATAACAAAATTGAATTTAACTCCTATATTTTCATAAAATCCAAAAAGAAAGTTATTTTTAGTTAATGTAACTTTATCTTCTAAAATAAAATGTTGTACGTCCATAATAAAACCTCTAGTAATTGGGCAATCCCAAAATAAATGTTCTATAGATTCCTCATAGTTATTACATAATGAGCATGAATCGGACTTCGAAATATTCAGTATTTTGAGATATTTGTTAACTCCAAGTATACGATGAATTAATTTAAACTGAAAATAACGAATACGTGTTGATAAACAAGATTTAATAGGTACTAAACATATTTTGGACCAAATGGCAAAATATTGCAAAAAGTGGATCTTTCCTTATTTCTAGAAATCTTATGATCTCATTTCAATCCAAATTCAATGCCTTGTAGTTCAAAATTCAATGAAGTTTGCCAAAAATGGAATGACTAGAAATATAAAATGACCCAATTGCTACCAAACCCAGATCACCATGGATTACTGCATGGAGCAAAACTGCAATATTTGAGTTTTATGTAATGCCTATTAAAAAGTCAAGTAGTGATCATTTTTGCTCAAACTGAGCTAACAGAAGCAGCCATTCACACATTGAGTGCATGCCAAACATCTTGATGCACGTATGCTTATCCCCCTCCCCCCCTGACTGGCTTGCCCTACACATCGGTCCCGATTCATCCAGGTATCTACTCAAGCCAGACTTCATGAGGAGGCCGGACAGGACATTCGATCCTTTCTCAGAGTCACCAGTGGATGGGGTGATTGCAGCGACATGCTCAGTGCAGGTTAGTTCACCAGTCTCTTGAGTTTTTCGGGAGTGGAAGTGTTTATGCGTAAAAAGTCTGAAATCAATGATGCAACAACACATGTTACATTTCATATTTCATAACAAAACACAGCATTTCTTCTCCAGATGTCGCCTTTATGAAGGGAATGCTGAGTACAATGTAAATCAGTAATTCAGTAATATTAGTAACTCAAATTTTAGTAATTTGTCACTCGCCACCATTTATTGTAGGGAGGAACACTGAATACCATGAATTTGCCATATCGCATAGAGGAGGAGAAAACTGTCCCATAATGCACTGCACAGCCTGATTTTTTTTTTCAGTCATGTTCGCTTTCGGTCCTATACGCTAGTACACTAGACCAGAGACGAACACGACTCCCAACAAAATCCAACTATGGTTGTGTAGCACATCATGGTGCGTCTTTCCTTGTAAATGGTATGGAGGATTGCCCCAATAGGTTTATGGAAGTATAACATAGAGTGATGTCTGTGAACTTGATAAGAATGCTTGTGTCGCCCTCTCCAGGTCATCTCAGGCCAGTTCCTGTCTGACAAGAAAGTGGGCACGTATGTTGAAGTAGATATGTATGGTCTTCCTACCGACACGATACGCAGAGAACATCGAACGCGGACGGTTCCCAACAACGGGCTCAACCCCGTTTACAACGAGGAACCCTTCGTCTTCAGGAAAGTGAGTGGTCTGCTTTCATCACCTTCCGTATATAGACAAAGGCCCAAATTTGTTAAAGGGTTTCAGATTTAAACCACGGTTTAAGCAAATTTTGTGGCATATATGCAAATATCTCCACTAGATTTAGAGCATACACTTACAAAACGGTCAATAACAAACGCGCACATTCCGCGTAGGGTGCTAAATTAGACATGCTCATCATTGCAGTTTAGACAATGCTTTATTTCAATTCATTTTTATTAAACCTTGGTCTAGACATGGTCTCAACCATAGTAACTAAAAAAATGTGAATTTAGCACCCTATGCAAAACACACACATTGATTGTTGGACCCTTTTTGAAAGGTATGCGATAAATCAAAGAGTACTTTTTTTGCTCATCGGCCATATAATTTGCTGAAACCGTGGTCAGTATGTATGTTTCCCAGCATTTCAATCTGAATGTCACTTGTTATGTCTCTGCAACAAAGCGCAATATTTACATGTACTCTAGAAATCCCCCCCCCCAGTTTTATCCCACACTTTGTAGAAATCCAATGAACCAATCTTAAAACAAATTATGTCTGAAGAATGATCACCAGATGGTGATAGATTTATGGACTTTGGCAAAAATTGCATAAATGTTTTTTAACAAAAGCTATTGAATGGTTATATCACTTCAAACAAAGACATGTAAACATATTGGCAGAGGTGTACTTCTTAACTTACATTCTTCTGTGTGCTAGGTCGTTTTGCCAGATCTAGCGGTACTGAGGATAGCCGTGTATGAAGAAGGAGGCAAGCTGATCGGTCAAAGAATCCTTCCTCTTGACGGCTTACAAGCAGGTAAGTCCTCTGCAAGCCAGTCCAGGGTCCTGTATCACACAGAATGTACAATTAAATGCATAGTTGTTATTTATTGCAACTCAACATATCACAAGACAATGACTAGAATCTATTGCAAGTCCAAGTTTATGCATGATTTTGCAATCGATTCTGTAGTTATGATGGGTCCACACAAAGCTACAATCAATATCAATTGTAAGTGTTGATTGATATCAATCATAGATTCTTTAGGATAAAGATTAACAGTTGAAATCCATTGCAAGATCAATAAATCAGTCGTACCATCGTAGCTCTTTTTGATATGATCCTCAAGTAGTCCACTTCTCAGTCTCAGAGAATAGATCCCTTGCAAATTGCTTTAGTCACATCCCTTGGTGGAGTAAAGATATCATAGATTATATTCCACATACAAAGAATGTTGCGATATGATTGGTCAAGAGTTGATCATGTGATAAAGCGTAGTTTTGCCCACCTGATCACGTGAGAAGGAAAGTTCATTACACTCTAGGTGATAGTACTTTTTGGTTTTGCTGATCTCTTCACTCCTCACAGTCCTAACGCTTGATCAATATTTTGAGTACGCACTAAGTCAAATATGTTACACTTGGACTATCAATTGACCAACAGTAGCTCCTCCTGACGCATCATAACGTGTGTTCCCCATGGCAGCAGCTCGGGGTTAGGTAGAGAAGTAGACATTACATTTGTAATCAAATTGTCATTTTTGGTATAGATAGTTGGTTTCAGATGTGGAATATAAAGAAAATAATCAACTTTTGGTTTCAGGTAATGAGACAAACTATCACTTCCTCGGCGATCTGAATGTATACGCTATCTGATATATAGCTACATCCAGATCGCCTCGGAAGTGATAGTTTGTCCCATCACCCTCCACAACGTTGATTATTTGCTTAATATTATGCAAATAAACATTTCTAACCCCTATCTTTCTTTCTCCCTCTTCTGATCCAGGTTATAGACATATTTCACTCCGGACAGAGGGCAATTTCCCCCTGTCACTTCCCACTGTGTTCTGCTGCATTCAACTCAAGACATACGTACCCGACGGATTAACACGTAAGTCTGAGAGTGTGGTTTCTGACTAACTTATTGCCTCAAAGGGAATATATTGTACTGGGAAGACAAAAAACCTTCAAAAGTGTGATCGAGAGTAATCTTCTTGCCAATGGTCTGAAATTCATGAATTGTCCATTTTAGAAACTTGCTGAAAGTTATTTGCCCCGAAATGATCCACATTTGGAGTAGTTATTGATAAAATCACAAATCCTCAAAATGTTCGGCCCAAACATTTTAATTTAATTTGATTTAATCACTAATTACTCCAAATGTGGATCATTTGAGGGCAAATAACTTTCAGCAAGTTTCTAAAATGGACAATATATGAATTTAAGACCATTGGCAAGAACATTGCTCACGATAACCTGTTTGAAGACTTTTTGTCTTCCCAGTTCAGTACATGCCCTTTAACGCGGTGGAGACCAGTTTATAGTTAAACCAGCTTTAAACAGTTCTCTTAATGAATACAAAGTCCTTGAATATGGAGATGTATTTATTCCTGAAGCCAAGAGAGTGCATATTGTATTGACAACAAATTGAAGAAGAGCAAATAAATTTGCAGATGCTCGGTTATTAAATAGATGTTTCCTGGCTACATAGTATGCTTGTGAGCAACTCTGCATTGTTTAATACAATGTTCAAATTTAATGTTCTTTGGTGAAAGTGTACTAATGTTTGCTATTTGAAGTGCTTAACACTTTTTTTTTTAACTTTTGGTAAACCATATGGGTTCATTCTTTTAGGATATTTGACACACTTACAGGTTAAAAAGGATGAGGAGAGATTAATTTTAATTCTTTATTATAACAAATTAAATAAAGTAGACAGCATATGAATAACATATATAATAAAACAAGATTATGAACTAAAATAAAAACAAATTCAGTATTGAATTTGTATTTTATAGAAACCAGATGAACCGTGGATGATATCTCTGAAATGAGAACAAATGCGTTGTGTACCAGGATGAGTATGAGAGCAACATAACACCTGTTGTCTTTGTACCGGGTTTCCTCCCACAGAATTTGTTGATGCGTTGTCAGACCCTCAGCTGTACCTGTCTCAAGCAGAGAAGAGGGCCAAGCAGCTACTGTGTATGGGCATTGAAGAGGTGATATTCTACCCCCATCTCATTCCCAAATAGAGATACGAGTTCCAAAAGGACACCTGTGATAATGTATGTGCAAGATTGATCTAAGAAGATGGCCCAGTAGTTGTTGTGTATGGGCATTGAAGAGGTAATATTCTACCCCCATCTCATTCCCAAATAGAGATATAAGTTTTAAAAGGACATCTGTGATAATGTATGTGCAAGATTGATTTAAGAAGATGGCCCAGTAGTTGTTGTGTATGGGCATTGAAGAGGTAATATTCTACCCCCATCTCGGTGCATATATGCAGACTAAGTGAAACCTGCTTTAGCAACCACCTGGATAGAAAGACAAAGTTTGTTGCTTTCCCTTGAGCAATGTTTCTCACGTAAACCTATATTAAAGTAACTGAACATAATGACCACCTGCTCATCGAGACCACATTTCTTATCCCATTTGAGGGGTAATGAGAGTAATGAATGTATGTATTATCTGTAATTATTGTAATTGATTTTGATTTATATTTTTATTGTGCTAAGCATGGTTACAAACATGGTATATCTGTCACAGCTTACACTGAAAGATTTTACATTTAAGCCAATTCACTTTTCGTGTGTGTGTGTGTGTGCGCCTGTTGTAGAATGAGATTAGTGAGGTACCGCTGGTGAACAACAAGAAGAGACCCACGGTGCGTCACCCCACGACCCCGACCTCACAAACCCCTACCATGGGGGGATTCACCCCCGGGGCGCCCCCGCTCAACCAAAGCAAGAACTTCATCGGCAGGAACGACTGTAAGGAGAAACAGAAGGGTGAGCTCTTTCAGATTGTGAACATGGTTAAAGTATTATGTCATAACATTTGAAATGTGAAAGTCAAAAAAGCAATTTCATTCTTTGAATAAACACCTTCCCACTTACTGGTCAAAGGTCAATGAACAAATATTTTGTTTTCACTTCTGCTAGTTGTCTCGTAGTTCAAAAAAGACACATTTTCAGACAAATGAACACTGATTATTGATCTCTTATAAAACTCTTGGATTGGTTTTGTTTCAGGAATGCAACCTATCACGGCAGAAAGTCTGCGGAAGGAGAAAGCCTACCAGAAGCTTCTGAAAAAGCAACAGAAAGAGCAGGACTCGATAAATAAGAGACATTCTAAAGTAAGCCATTAAGTTTTTAACAAGTTGGCATAGGATTTGGCCAAATTATTTGGGATACATGTGATGAGCAACATCAACAGCTTAAGTCCTGTCAAAATGCTACTAAGGTGTGAGTTGATCTATTGATATGTCTCTATATACCTGCTTTTAAATATCAATTGTCGAATGGTACTAAGGTGTGAGTTCATCTATTGATATTTTTCTTTATACCTGCTTTTAAATATCAATTGTCGAATTCTACTACGGCACGAGTAAATCTATTGATATGTCTGTACATTCTCGCTTTCTCGTGATGTACCAAGACAATGGAAAGATTTAAATGAACATGAATTCTACTTCTAAAAACTGAAGACATTTTTTCCCTTCTGCTTCACATCACTTTTGGCTTAGATAGAACTCATGAGGATTTCATTTATGTTTCACCCTTTGTGTGCCAGCCAAACTCCTGCTCTACAGGATTTGTAAAAATGACATTTATGGGAATTCAGGAACTGTTGACATAGTTAAGGTCCAATTTCTGTGGAATACGTCTAAGTAATTAAACATTCGAGAAACTGGCCATCTACATGAATTTTACAATAACTATTTACTTATATCTTCTGAAAGAATTAGTATATATTCAGAGATATCAGAGAGTTTGAATCAGAGAGATAAACTTCAGGATCAGATAGAGATCTGTTATTCGTCATAGTGATCATGAGTTACCATGAAGAGCTGAGCATTAAATGTAGTGCAACCTTCTGAACACATTGAATCTGCGAGTCCTCCTTTGACATCAAAATCAAACAAAACTATAGAACTCAGTGGCACAGAAAGAATTAATGATGACTGGATCTTTATTGGTTGTGGCGCAGGAGAGGATCATGTTGCAGAAGACACACTGCTCAACGGTCAACAAGATGGAGGCCTGCCATGACCGGGAGAAACTGACCAGGGAAAAGAGTCTGGAGAAAGCTATCAAGAAGAAGGGGTAGGTCTCTCAGCAACTTCTACGTTTTCTTCTACTTCTACTAGGTGTTGAAAAAAAAACTTTTGACACTTTTAAAAAGGAATTACCCCAGGCATATCAATCACAACACTTTTTCTGTCAGAAGCTCTATGAGTTATTAATGACAATGTAATATCTCTCTCTCTCTCTCTCTCTCTGTCTTACTCTGTGTCTCTCTTACTCTGTTTCTTACTCTCTCTCTGTCTCTATATTTTTCTCTCTGTCTCTCTCTCTGTCTCTCTCTGTCTCTCTGTCTCTCTCTTTCTCTCTGTATATCTTCCCCTCGGTCCATCTACACGCCTCTAACCCCACCTGCTACAGGGAGAGCAACTGCTCAGACTTGAAGATCGAGACTGAGTGCCATGTCCAGTCGCTAGTCAACGATCATAAGGCACGGGTAAGCATTTGCACTTTTATTTTTTTTAACCCTTTGTGTGCCAGATAGACTGCTGCTCTACAGGAATTGTCCGTATCGCTAATGAAGAAAGGCACATATGGCACGCAAGGAGTTACTCAATATTATTTCAATATTATTTTTCATTTGAGTGAAATTATGGAATCTTATCCCAAAAAAGACATCCGAGAAATGCAAACTAGAATTGCTTTCCGATAGCTACTCATTAAGTATATAATGGAGCTTTCTGTTTCAACAGGAAACTGCTAACTTGCCAACATGTTGTGTATCCTGTTTGTGAGGTAATTAAGATTGTATGAGATGTTCTTTTTTTATTTTAAAAAAATATATTTTTGTTTTGTTTACATCAGTATGATTTTAAGTAGTTGTCAAAGTATAGTTGATAAGATAATACTCTTATATCTAGGAGATAAGATTTATTGTAAATACATTTATACTTCTTTTTATATATTTACATCAGTATCATTATATGTATTAGTATTAGTATTGCCACTTATGTACAAAATTTTTTAAAATGCTGTATCACAAGTAACACGCCTTATTTCTCCATTCATTGTTAGATTCTTGCCAGTTTTGTTTGTTTTTTTGGGGGGGGAAATACATGTTTTCTTTCTTTGTTAATTCAGTCATGTACATACAATTTTTTTGTATTGCTATTGTTGCTGTTGTTAATAAATTCAATTCAATTCAATTCAATTTGTACACCCAAATCCAATTATTTTCAAGACTTTTGAGCAAAAGTATTGGGAGGTCATTACCTGGGTAACACTGGGGTGTTTACTTCAGATGGAGCATCGTCAAAGAGTGGCTGAACCTGTCTGACAAGCAGACAGAGAAGTGTAGAACCATCATCAGATACTTAAGTGTTTAAAATCATGTCCACTTTCCTAGTTCCAACCAAATATACGCTTAACTCATGTTATACACGGCAATGAATCTATTCTAGATAAGACACAACTTTACAGAACACTTCAAAGAAAAGATGGATGGAAAAGGTGTTGTTACAAAGTCATTGATTGGAAAAAAGGCCATGGTACACCAAAAAACGACAAACTACATGACATGAACATGTACAACTAAAGGTTACTAGAGACGAGATTAGTCGTATGACTCTGCAACTGGCTGGGTTGCAGGACTTAGTCATGGGATGTGTGCAAGTAGGCATTCTCTCATTTAGAGTAGGCTCTTGTGACTGCAGATTAATGGCCAAATGTTGTCGTCTGTTCTGGCATTTAGATATAGCCTTAAAGACAGGGCGTCCCCTTCTGCAGGTCTAAAAATTAGAACTTTGTAAAAAAAAAAAAGAAATAGAAGAATATACTTTATCAGATCTTCCCTCCCAATAATAGAACTGGACACTGACTTAAAGTGAAATTAAAGCAATCGCTATATTTTGAGGAGGTTTGGGGTATGTTGTCCACAACCTACAGCCTAGAGTCCAGAGATCGCTGTGGGCTGTGGTCCACACCGACCTGCTCCACAGTGAATGCGTTAATAGGAGAAATGCCCGTACCTTGCACTGACAAGGACAACACGATTATGAACGTGGACTATGGTTGGTGCATTTCAAACGTAAACAAGGATAGTTCTTCACTTTTCCTGAAAATGGTTTGTTAAGCTATGACTCTGAGATTTTATACATGTTTTTGTTAGGTATACTGCAGATTCATGCCTAGTTTTATGACTTTTGCAAATGGGACAGCCTGTCTTTAATCATGGAATTTTAGCACCGAAGAGAGAGCTTTTTTTTGTGCTCAGGTGAAGGACGTGGTGTCGGATCAGAGTAAGGAGTTTGCCGAGATGGTCAGCAGACAGCAGGTGGAGGAGAGGAGCTTCAAGGAGGTGCACGTCCAGCAGAGGTGTGATCTCCTCAAGAAACTCATGGTCAGCACGCAGGAGGAGCAGATACAGCTGCTTGCAGGACGACATGACAGGTAGGCCTGGAGCAAATCACTGGCGATAGCTACGTAACTGCTCCTTGTACACAATGGCCCGTATGCTTGGACGGAGGTGAAATGCAAACAGTATACTAAAACCTGAACTATTTTTCTAGGATGCCTCAAAGAACAACATGAATACATTATTATTGCTTCAATATGATTCTTGGAATCACTTTGGTATATTGAGTTTGTCCACATGATGATTACAGCGAATAATTGAAATCAACCATTGTTGGGATTCTGAGATGAAAAGCAATAATTTTGTGACAGTATCAGATGATTTATTTGGTGCCCTATAAAGTTAATCTTCATTGAGTGCGCTAAACTACCATTGTGAATATGGACCATTATGTCCTTGAAACCTACTGAAGAGACCACCTGCCTATAGAAACCACATTAGTGTTTCCCTTGAATAAATGTCTCATTGGAACCTGTATAAAAGCAACCTGTAATTATAGACCACCTGCACATCAAGAACAAATTTCTTGTCTTCCTTAACTAGTCTTCATACACGGGTTTCGCTGCTCAAGAAACTCTAGAAACATTAGTCTCTAGTTCGAAAAAAGTGATATACTTGCTCTTGATTGGACAGTGGCAACATGATGGCCCTTTTCTATTCAGTGCAGTGATATACTGTGATTTCATTGACAGATTTATCTATTTCAGAGACACTTTATTTACTGCCTCCAGCTGCACCTGAATTGTTTGAAGACTTTCTTTCTTACAATAGCCTATATCACAATGAAAGTTGTTGAAGCTCAAAATTTTAATCTGATCTGTTTTATGCATGGATTTCACCCTCACAGAGAAATGAAGGAGCTGAAGTCCAACCAAGCAAAAGATTCCATGGAGTCTACCAAAGCTGTCAGTCATGACAAGAGTATAAAGAATAAAGCAGAGAGAGATAGGTGAGCAAACCGAACATTGACAAGAATAAAGCGTACTCCCAGTTAGGATTATGCAACTATCCATCAAACGTCAATTCATGTCAGTCATTCAATCACTCATTCAAACAGTCATTAGAATGGTGTCAATTGTGAGCCATATCAAATCAATCATATATAAGAAAATAGGCCCATAATGCATTGCATGCATAATCAACAACTGAGCTGATTTTGCAGACAGACTTACTTCTAGTCAGTATGTTAAGTACACAGTTTCATGCCTACAATGCAAGGGAAGAGCACCAAAACATGCTTTGAATATGTTGCAAGCAGACAAGTCCCTAACTTATCAAATATTGTGAAGATTTGTCAAATCTAGATGCGTATATGAATAGGTAAAAGGTATTGAACATACACAAACTCGAGGAAAGTGAGGGGGAGAGAATTGTTTTCCTAGGCCTGTAGTATAACGTAATGTTGTATGCACGCTGATCCTTCCAGATTGCAGCCCAGAGACAAAAATATAAAGACATTTTGCTTTTTATTTTTATTTTTATTTCATTAATCACTTTATAAATCAGCAAGTAAGGCATGCAACCAATCAAGGAAAATATGTGTCTTGCAGTTTGTAAATGTTGAATGCTTACTATCGCTTTATTAACCAAGTTTCTAGGCTGTGAAGTGTGCATCCTTCTGATGTACTGCTGCAATTACAACTCTTGGACACTGAGAATAAGTTATGAAATAAGTGCAGCTTTAATTGAATAAGGAGCACAGAAAGTTTGTAAACAAATTATCCATGTTCTCATAATGTTTCTTCCATAAATTCTGTTATATCTCTGCTTCTTTTACAGGCGGGTACGGGAGCTGCAAAGTAATAATACAAAGAAATTCCTGGAGGAAAGAAAGAGAGTAAGTAAACATGAAAGTTGTCTCACATAATATTTGTGAAAGAAAAAGAAAATGTCACTTTTATTTTAACTATGAAAGATATGATTGTTTTTTTTTTATTTGAGATACCAGGGCCCTGTTGCATACAACTTAGCATTAATGGTAACGTTACTGTCAATGGTAATTTCTATGGAAACCTTGGATTTGATTGGCTATGGAGCAATGTTACCATAGTAGTTATCATTGATGGCAGAGTTACTGTTAATGAAGTGTAACGGGGCCTACAGTCAAGTTCAGTTTTGTTTGGTGTGAGTGTGTTTTGCTTATTGTACACGTCTTTCTCCTGTAGAGCACTTGGTGGAGTCCATTGTGTTTACCGTAGTGCTTTGGGTTTTTTTTCTCCTGTCTACAGCTGAAGATGAAACAAGACAAGGAGAAGGAGGAGGTTCAGCAGGAGCACTGTAAACAGATGGAGAAACTACGCAAAGAAATCGAGAAGGTGCGTTCTTACTCGAGCCTGTGCAGTGACGGTGTGTGTAGCAAGTATTAAACTGTGCCTCCATCATCTGCTGTTTGATGATTTCACCTGTTCTTGACTGAACCTGCATATTTGTGGGAGGGCTTTTCTCCACTCAGATACTGAGCAGCACGACTCCTACGTTATCTGCTGTATAGACAATAGACAACAGGCTATAAATAGACTTCATATTCCGTATAGGGCGTGCAAAGCCACACCCTTTTTGTGACTGCGGCTCCATGACGTATTTTGACATCCTTACTGTACCAGGGCTCACAAAGTCCAAAAATCTAAGCATGAGCACCAGGTTAATTCTTTCTTGCTGCTAGTAGCAAGTGCGATATAGTCATTTTGTACTTTTGTATGTCACATTAAAGCTGATGATCTAGGTATTTAAATAAAATCAGATGAAATTCCTGTCTAGTGTAGAAGGTGCAGGATTTTTGTTCTCACCTTTTGTCATAAAATACAAGATTTCACACCAACCATGCTGGGGGTTGGGACATACTTTTGG
Organism: Arbacia lixula; assembly: GCA_963669155.1. Taxonomy (NCBI): domain Eukaryota; kingdom Metazoa; phylum Echinodermata; class Echinoidea; order Arbacioida; family Arbaciidae; genus Arbacia; species Arbacia lixula. Next base: position 29,025,967 of record OZ022577.1, on the reverse strand, counting down.
GTTGAGTCTATAATCGTCTTTCAAAGATGTAATCCAGGGCCCTGTTGCATAAAACTTACTATTGATGGTAACTTTGCTATCAATGGCAACTTCTATGGAAACCTTGAAGTTGATTGGCTGTCCAGCGGTGTTACCATGGTAGTTACCATCGATGGCAGAGTTATCATTAATGGTAGGTCTTATGCAACAGGGCCCAAGTGGTCATTCATTGTACACCTCCGTGATGATTTCTATGTAGATGATGGAAGCAGAGAAGGTGGTTCTGGATGGGGCTGCCAATAAGGTGCATCTCGCTGCACGGCCAGACTCGTCAACAGTGTGACAGGTGCTCCTGCCACGCCCCTCCGGCCACACCCCCCTCTACTGCTCACCAATCAGCCTGCAGCTGCTGCAGCATCAGACAGAGCCACGTAGGATCAGGAATATGGACTGAGGCAGGAAAGAAGACAGGACCATCACCTCTCTCTATCTTTATTTCTCTCTCTCTTTCTCTCTTTCTCGCTGTACCATATGGTAACTCCTCTGCCCCTTGCCAGCTTGCTTCGTTCAAGACACATGCAGTAATCCCTAACAGCTTAGGACCAGCAATGTGTTCAGCTGAATGAAGGCTGAACCATAACATCTTTCTTTCTAGTCTATTTGTTCATTGCACTTGGGTTGCAGTGGCGAATGAAATAGGGTTCAAAGTACTTTGGAGAGAGGAAAAACAAAGTTTGTTGTAGGAATAGGAAGATGTTATATTTCCTTGGTTGATCAAAGTTGATCAAATATTCCTTCCCTTCATGTCATAGGTATGCCCAGAATTTATTTATTCATTACAGATATTGAAACAGGGTTGCCCATTCACTTAGAGTGGCTCTTCCTCGGGGTCTTTTCTGAATAATCAACAGATTGTTCGATAATGTAAAGATCATATAAACAGTGAAGCATATAAATATACATTATAGCTTCATACATCTCTATGTAACTACTGATCAATCTAAAAAGTGCACATATACTTAACCAAAGGCTGTTAAAGTGTATATTGTGTGAGTGAGATCAAAGATTTTTTGCGGAACTGTCCTATTCCAACTACCCCATCCCACCTGTGCTTGTCAGTCATACAGGCATGAGTGTTTAGCTCCCGTTGCCATAGTAATGGATAATAAAATAGGTCCTTTAGTGACAGACATATTGTCAAGAGTACCACTCACCTACATCATACATGAGACCAAATTGCAATGAAAAACATTCCTTTATGCATGGTTCGTGCGAGCAGTGCTAGATTCCAAGTGAGGTGTCGCAAAAATGTGGCCACTTTCAAATATTGGTGACAAATGGTTGGCTCAAAAGAAGGATTTTGTGCATCTACTGTACAAGATTGAATATTGATGTATCAAATAATTGACTAGCCATGTACTTTTTTACATTCACAATGTATTTCAAGAGAAGAAAACTAGAATTGATAGCTTAATGGACTCATTGGTATTTGAACTGTTAAAAATATCATTAAAATTATTAATATGTTGTTTTTTGAATCTTCATATGTCCCACATTGTGTATTGTGCATTATGGTTGGAAAATATTTACTCCTGCACAAATTAGATATAATGAATTTATATAAAGAGTGAACTAGAATTGAGAGGAAGAGAGATGTTTCATAGCAACCTAATGGTGTGAGTGAACGTAGCACTCTTGTGATGAAAAGGCTGTTAATCACTTTTCCCTGGATCCATTTTTCTACCAATCATGATACTTTGATACCTCCTCCACAAAGTGGCCAGAGGCAGTGTGTTTTGGGTTTTCCCTTTCTCTGTCCGTCCACCCCTTCTATTTACTCAATATTGGAAGAACCCTGAGACAGATTTACTTCAATCTTTATACTGTTTCTTTTTATTGCATGGTATCTTTCAATTTGGTACAATTTGGGTCCAATTTGTCCAGAGTCAAAAGTCAAAGATGGTTCACTTTATGGAGACAGACTGATATTGGAGGTTACATGTTAATTCATGAAAATTTAGAACATTGTATGGAATGCAGCTAACTACTAAACAGCGCTATCTCAGGGATTCTGTTTCCGCATGATAGTAAATATAGCTTGACACAATCAAATTCAGTCAATCAATTTCTGCAAAATTACATGCTTAAGGTTACAAAGAAATTATAAAAGTTAATTGTTGATGGAGCCATTTTTGCTGGAAAGATTTTTATTAAATATGCATACGAAAGCTGATTTTTCAAAATGCATGGTACAAATATTGTAGGTTATGTTGCCCCTTATTCTAGCATACAGCGACCTTCACAATTGTTAGGTGATTGCTCCTGGCAAATCCTTAAGGATAATCTCTTTCTTATACTGAAAGATAATAGTCATGGTATAATGATGTCATAATAGATAGATTTCCTTCTTTTTCTATTCTTCGGTTTTTGGGGTATTGTAGACCATGTGCTGTCTTAATTCACTCTCTCATCACCAGTGGCAATGAGATGTGTAGTAAGCCAATGGGGTTTTTCAAGGTCTGGTTATGTAAGGGTTAACACTCTCATTACCATTGGCATGAAGATGTGTAGTGAAACAATGGGGTTTTCAAGGTCTGGTTATATAAGGGGTAAGAGGTATTAGTGGAAAGACTGGGAGGTGGTGTGCTTTTGGAGGGCATGTGTTGTGTGCAGCTGAGAGATGCTGCTAGACTCATTACAGTGGAAATGCTCTTTCACCTTCTTGCTAGTTTTGATACTGTAACTACTGGATCATTGCTATCTGGGAGCAAATACGTGTTTTTACAATGTACATGTATTAAATAACAGTGTGTAGAAAGTTTTTATCACAGTCAATATGTACATACATGATACTCTCTTCTGTTTTCTTTTTGCATGTGTGTGTCATTTCTAAGTACCACTGGTGGAAATGCTTGACTGTACATAGCCGTTCCTTCCTGGAAATCCAAATGTTTCTCCTGATTCTTGACTGATCAATGTCATCACGTGGGGGATTCTGATATTTAGCTGTATATTTGATTCTTTCTTTTTTTTTTTTTTACCATACTATGATGCTATTTAGAGTGTTTTTGTTGTTCTTCAAACAGTATTAGAAATTAGCTCATCCAGATACAATCGTTTGTTTGACCTATCATTTTGGTTGTTAAGTACATGTGGGTAGGGTTTACATTTTGCAAGTTGACATTATTCAACAGAAGTTTAGGGATAGATGAACTCCATTCATTATGAAACGATTGTGTATGGCTTGTAAGTCACTATCTAAGGTCAACAGGGAGATGGATGGGGGTGCTGCATATTCATATTTGAGACACTGTGCAATGCTGTATCCATATATTATTTCGGCCAAGCCTGCATGAGACTAAATAGTTTTCAACATGTTTCAATTCAAGTTATTCAACCAGGAGCTGTAACAAATCTTAAAAGCTTGCAGTCTATTTTGTCACTTTGATGAAGAGGTTTCTCACATTTCATGCTGCAAATTTACTTTAAAAGCTGTCATATGTATGCATCCAGTTGAAAACAAATGTGTGACATACTTCAAGGAGTATGATGCATCAACATGAACAAAATGAGAAGTACAGACAAATATCGAGGGAATAATGTTAAATTAATCAGGCCAGATGGTCATTTTAATAACAGTGCTGAAATGTTCTATATGAAAGCCAGCCCCTTCAGAAAGCATTGACAACACTTCACATTGAGAACGAGTTTGAAGCAATACAGCTAGTGTACTTGTACTTCTTAGTATTATGTACATAGATAGCAAGAGGGACATTTTGAGTCATTCACGGTAGCTGTTCTTGCACACACACATATACACACACACACACACACACACACACACACAAACACAACTGTCCTCAGAATCGTCACGAGCACTACAATGATAACATTGTCATCATGCAATAATCACTCGCACCCAGAAGTTGTCAGAAATGCTGCAAATGCAGAATTGGGGTGTAGGCCTACCGGTAGATATTTAGTTTCTCACATTAGATCTGTAGTAATTGCACAATTCTTATTTAGAGCTAGGATAGAGATTTAACAGAAGCTTTTCAGTCTCTGCAAATATTAGATGTACTTTTTTAAAGGAAATGTTAACAACTGAAATACCGTACCTGTTGGATAGTTTCCACATTTCAGAAGTCTTTACGGAAGCAATCTTAAGTGGAGATTGTTGTTGGATTCACTCAGCCGATAAACAGTGCTGTATTTCATAAATATTGTTCAGAAAAAAGAATGACAGGAAAAATCAATTGTTTTCTAATTCACAGTTGGAAGGAGGTAATCCCAACAATGTCTTAGTTAGTAATTGATTTTAAGAGAATGTTATTGCTTTCAAACGTCTGCATTTATCAATCTCTGCCCTATTTGATGAATTTTTACAATTTTCTCTTAAAGGTAGTGTATTCCTTTTGCAGAAAAATTTAATTAAAAAAAAATCATGAACTTCAAGGACAACATACAATCTTCAGTGAAATGTAAAACTTGAGAGTGATATATAATTCAAACTTAGCATAATTTTTTCTTCAAAAATACTGCCAAACAGATGAGCCAGGCTTGAAGTTAAGGTATTGTGTCAAGCTGACAAACACTACTGAGTTTGGAGATATAACTCCACTTTAAACACTAAAAGGGAAGTCATATACAGAACTGTTATCAAGTATTTATTTTGTAGAAACGAGGAAAATATGCAAACATACATACAAGTTCATCTGTTTATTTAGTCTTCTTAGCTGCACCTGTAAAGAGTCAATTGTAGATTTCCTTGTGTCACTTTTTAAATCATATTGTTGTAAATTAGTTCATGTAAATTGATAGGAGTATTATGTATGAATATATCTATATATAATTTTTTTCTAATCATTTTGTCAGCTACATATGGATCTGTGTGTTGATAGTTAACCTGAAAGGTGTAAGTTTGCAATTTCAATACAAATAGTTTTAAGACATAGGAAAGAGTATTTACTACTATAATGAATGTGTATATATATATGATTTGTGTGAATGGTTGGGAGAGAGAGATGGTGTGTGTGTGTTGTGTGTGTGTATGTGTGTATGTGTGCGTGTGTATGTGTGTGTGTATGTGTGTGTGTGCGTGTGTATGCTGGTGTCTTGCTCAGCCAGTGCATTTGTATATTATACTCTATATATAGCATATACAGCTGTATATGTGTGTAGATGTATTGGTCATCATGGAACTATGGGAGTGTATAGTTTTGTGCAATGTTGATATTCAATCATTTCTTCTGAGGTTAAAAAATGTATAGTTTATCAGTTCATCCATTTTGTTTTTCTCGCAAGAACATCTATAGCCTTCAATTGGAGAGACACGATCTGAAAGCCTGTGAGAGAAAAAAAAAGTCACATTTATGTTGCGATGCATCGTTTCTTCTTTGTCTGCACATTTTGCTATTCTTACTCACAAGTATCAGGAAAATGCCTGCTTTAGATATGATCATGTGGTATTTCATTCCTTTATGATGTAACATATTATGGCCTCTCTTCTGTACCTGCATGAAATGAAAATAAACCGCAGTGTGCACAAAACTAGTTTAACAAATAGACCCATCTACTTATAGACCCATCTACTTATATGCTCAGCTCTCTATGATGGATTCATGCCTGCCTTTACCTCAGGTGCATGAAACAATTTCAACAATGTCCTTCAGGGAAGCCTTCATGTGCTTTGCATGCATTATTGTATATTTGCCATGTTGGACATGTGGACAAAAAACAGGTATTCTTAAAAGTTTGAATATCCCAGCCAAGCCTGTCTCCTGTTTCAATGGATCGACTAGTATGTTGTTTTAAGTCGTTATGTAACCATCAAAAAGTTGATGTCCTAATAACCTATGTCTGATTTTTAGTACCGAGCGTACAACTGGCGGGTCCAGTCATGAATATTGGAGATCCACAAGAAATCAATGTGTTCTGTAATGTACATTTGTTGCATGAACATATCTGTTCAATACCATATTCTATCCATTTCCTACCACATTCATCTCTATAATCATTATTTAACACCATCCTGCCATTTTGTTGCAGCGTATTCATCTTGAATAAGGAAGAATGTATTCAGTGCAACTTAATTGAAGTATTCATTCATCAGTATTTGTGATAGGATCTTTGCCATAGCCACATCTTATTTACAATGCATACTTAACTCTATGTGTGCCACGTGTGTGTTGATTTATGTCAGAAGTAATACACACAAATCCCAAAGAGTGTCATGTTGATTGGGGCACAAAGGGTTAAACGCAGTGGTACAACTATTTTCCTGTACATACAGAGCTTGCACTGCGGCTTTCTCTGTAAGTTGCCTTTGTTGAGATAGAGAGAGAAAAAAAAATAGCTCGATATGCATTGATGAGTACAGGGTAGTTTTTCATATATTTGACTTGTTTACATGCAGTGTAAGATGCAATGTATTTGACATTGGTCATTTGTCATCTGATATCTACACTTGTAAGCTAAAAAGCCTTGTCACGCATTACAAGAGTGACATTTCTGACAGAAGAATAACAGTATGTGGTTGTATTAAATTCACACATATTTTTAAGCAGTGAGAGATTTAGGCCTTGGTAGGGACATATTGAGCACATTGAGCCTGTAACTTATCTTGCTTGCATGCATTCTCTTTAAATAAATGCAACACATCTGATCTTTAGCCAGCTGTCATTAAATTCCAGTCATTCTCATTGTTCTATGTTATCACAATTGAAGTTCTTTGGAAGTAAATATGTCAATAATGGAACCTGATGTAAGATATTTTCAAAATACTGTTTCCTCTCTTCCGGTTAATAACTTTATTCTTTTAACATTATTTTGTCATGAATTGTATTTGCAAAGAAACAGATAATAAACATGGTGTAGCATTTATAAGTGTATGTCAGTATTACTTTCAAGAACTGGATCATTGCACATTGTCAATCCCCTGTAAATGAAATATACCAAGAGTTGTATTCCTTATTTCAATGTTTCCCAACATCATAGGAAGGACTGTATGTAAGATATGTGTGACTCATAAAATGGTATTTTGTATGTGGTGTATAACAAAAACAAATCTCTGTATTCACTGATATTATTCATGAATGTGTATCTTATTCATGTTAATTTCAAGCAAGTGTGTAGTGTGTGGATGTGATTGTGGGGAGTTTTTTTTTTCATTTGGGGTTCTTGATATTTTTTTTTACATACCACTTACGTTATCAATGGTAATAGTTTTGATATGAAGACACCTAACTCGACACCGTAGAAATGCTATGTGTGCAGTGTGGTGTACAGTAATGAACGAACCATCACAAACCACAAAGCTATGGAAATTGAAGCCACTGTCACAATCTTTGTATTTATTCAGACTACATGTGTAAGTTATGTGACTACAGGGCTTCTCATGTTGATGCTAAATTGGTAAATATTTTGTTTTTTATATTTACTAAAAATATTCTACCATCCAAACAATTATGAGTAACTGAAATGATTCAATTCTATTAATAATATAAGCCATCGTTTGCTTATAGATTTATGATAAAATTAATAATATATGATCAGAAAATCATGTGTTTGTCATGGGAGTTGAGTGTATTATGTTAGTTTTTTTTAGTCTGTGCAATAACAATTTAAGACTGTACATTCTGTAATCTTCAGAACCATTTACCTCCAGCTAGCATATCCTGTTTCCATAGCGATTTATTATTTTGTTGTCAGCTGCACGATTGCCTCATTATCATCCCTGCACAAGCAATGCCTGTAGCATTTTCATTAAACAGATATCAATCACTTTCCAGAAAGATGTAAAGTGTTCCAGCTGGTTAGTCAGAAAAATGACAATAGGGGTTAATTTATTCTTTGGTTAATTCTATCAAATAGAATGGATAATTTATATATCTTCAAGCCATTATATCACAATGCCTTGATGAACAGCGCTGCCGTAATGCACAATCTTTTATGCCAGTTTGTTTGAGTGTGGTTGTGTCATCTTGGTGACAATGCTTTGTATATAGACCGATGAAGAACACAAAGTTGCACCCGCTAGCTCCTCCTAGCGGGATAGTTTGCATTTATTTTACACACCGTTTTGCCGTAGAGTTGCACGCTTGCCGTTGAGTTAAAGTACATTATATATATTTAAATCATTTAAAAAGATTTGTTCTTGTTGAAATAGCCTGCTTGTGTAGTGATGTGTCTTGGCTGGGTATTATGCCATTATGCTGTTGTCAAAAAAAGTTATTGTTTGGTGTAGATGAGACTAAATATATTCGCCATATTGTTATCAAAATTCCTAGACATTGGCTAGTCATGGAATCCTATTAGATATGCAAATATAAATGGTCTCTGTTTAGTTCAAGCATAATACAAAATGCGACTTCTTTTTTTTCAACTTGCCTTCCTATCTGTGTTAAGGACCGTGTTAGGCGCTTTGGGTGAGTTTCATGATGTGTTTAAGAGTTATGAATATTAAAACATTAGCAGATTGTGTGTACTATTCTTCAACCATAATTGTTCTCATTGTCATCATCTTGAAATTTCTCTGTTGTACTGAAGGTCAAATCGTGGCCAAAGAAAAGCTAATTTAAAGAACAGATTAAGACTCAACCTTGAGAAATCAAACAAATGTTGCTTTATTCTTGTAGTTTCTCTTGTCAGTTTATGAGGTGTGTGTGTGTGTTGTATGTGAGTGTGTGTGTGTATGTGCATGGATATGTCTGTGCGTTATGTGTGTGTATGTGTTTATTATGTGTAATGTCTTATTAGCAAACTGGTGGTAGAATGGAAGTATGGAAGAGCATTCACTTACAATAGCACCAGAAAATGAATCGTTAGATTAAGCATTTTCTCGCCTTTATCTATAAAAATATTGATTTTCCTTGTTAGAAAACTATAAAAACAGCCTCTCTACCATATCCATGAATTACCTTTTTTTTTTTTGATGAAGGAATACATCTTTTCCATAGAGGTGTGTGTGTGTGTGTGTGTGTGTGTGTGTGTGTTTGTGTGTGTGTGTGTGTATGTGTGTGTGTGTGGTAGCTGGTGCACCATCTTCACTCCCTTTAAAACAATAGAAAACTAATTTTGACTTCATTTTAACACAACCTTTGATTTTTAAAAACTAGCAAATAATGCTGCCAGAATTTTTGGTATGCCATTATATGCCTTGGGGCTTAAGCCCCTTCCCCAGCCCGCCTCACGCATGGTGCATTTGCTTCCTGCACGCCCCCCCCCCCCCTCCACCTCCAAAACATTCTATTCATAAGTAAAATCAATTTGAGCTGTTTGTAATGTCAGCATTTAGAATGTTAGACCGAAAAGTCAGTCTCTGTAGGACGTTGGATCCGCTGAGATTGCGTCTGGCTCCTCTGAACGCCCCTACCTATCTTTTCGGGGGTATGTCCAAAAATGTAATTTCAATTGAAGAATGCCCCGAATGAGACGGTTATTCCTGTGTAATAGAACGTAGGTTATAAATGTTTCAGTGTCCCTGTTCAGATTCAATTAAAAAAAAAGACGTTTTACTGGTCAATGAACGAACAGAACATCATTTATTAGACCAGGAAGGTGTTAGAACTGGAGTCGGAACGAAGAGTAATTTATTCATACACCAGTCGCGATCATTGATACCACAATAGAATATTTTACGCGTTTGGTTCTTTGATCCAGTGATGACCGCCGCCAAATATGCAAGACAAATTTTGGATGCATTTAGAGGAATATACAATCTGCATGCGCAGAAGATTTCAGAACCACTTCATGTACTGAAGTACATGTGCAGTAGTAGTACATCTTATAATGATACGAATCTGTGAATTTCAGATTATATTGTTGCGTCGTTTTTGTGATAAATCAAGAATACGGTAGAAAACATGTCAGAAAAATGCCTCAATATCGCACATTGGGCAATCATATTTTCTTACAAATATCTTGTAAATCGTTTATTGAGTGTTTCACCTTCCATGGAAACAACGTCGATTTCGTGTCCGGAGATGTCCGAAAACGTTACGGACCAAATTCTTTCTACAATTTTATCAAAATTTCCCTTCGCTCACCTCCAAACTAATTCCCAGTGTGTGTAATAAGATCAGCTATGAACTCCCAGCGAAGGCTGAACGGTTGACATATTTCTCAAAACAGATTTTCTTTTGTTATTCAGAGGAAGGCACTGCCTCATTAGAAATACAGCGTATTGTTTAAAACACCTGAATGTCTTGAATTTTTATGAGGCGGTGGTCATCATAGATCAAAGGAAGTCTATCCGAGCGCAGTCCATCCATGATAGGTCCATGATTAGACAAAATAATTTTTATCGAATATAATTTCTCAACGTAGGATGTTCCAAAATATTGCGCAGACCCAAAACCAGAGAGCCGTATCCTAAAACATGAAGTAGCGCCCCCTGTTTGAGATATCGCTAAAGCGTAAGCGATCGATCGACAACGTTGCTGACGCGATTGATCAAAGAGCTGCACAGCTATTGCATGCAGTGGCATTGTGCATTGGATACCTACAGGTAAGCTCTGCTATTCATTTATGTACACAGCGTATCGCCATTTAGTAGGCTATTGATATTTATAATCATCCAAAATGGGATCATCTAAAAAGCACAAAGAAAAGGACAAGGATCGCGAGAGGAAACACAAACACAAGGATCGTGAAAGAGATCGAGATCGTGAAAAGGACAGGAAACATCGAAGTAAACATCGTCACAAGGATCGACATGCCGACAAAGACGGGGAAGTCGGCGAACTGTCTTCACCGGAGACTCGGAAAAGCCAGACTCAGGGTCAGAGAAGTGAACGAAAACGTCGAAGAAGTACAAGCCCGCCCGCCATAAAATTGGAAAAGGACGATGTTTCCGCTAGTAAGTAATAATTAACTACGGATTTTAGGGCCCTTTGGCTGTAGTTAAGAATCATATATCAAGTCAGTGTTCAATTATGTGGCTTTATACTTAATAGCTAACATATAACCTAAGGCATGGGACTGAGATGGAGTGTAGCAATAAAGCTAGCCCAAATAACAATGAATAATACAGAAAGAGATCAACATTTCAGATAAGTGCACCTTACTTATAAGGGGAAACGGCTTACTCTTAGTCAACAATTGTACATACTGGGTTAGTATAGTCCTTCATGAAAAGAAACAGATATTTAGCTTATTTAGAAACCAGGTTGATTTGTTTCACTGCCACTGGCCTGGCGCTGTGCTGGCCGTAAATAAAAGTAGCAATTGCACCTCGCTTGAACTTTGAAGATTTTGAAGAGTTGTGCGAGCCATTTACTGGAATCTGATGTTTTTATTTTTACATTAGGAGTTAAACAAAAGGATAGTGCAAGCCATTGCCGCATTGCTACTTTTATTTCTCAATATGGCTCACTGTTGTTTCTTCTTGATCATGTTGTTAATCATTGTTTATATCCCATTTCCAAACTCTTCTAATTTTGTTCCTGGCCTGAACATTTTACACATTTTAACCTGGCAAGTGGCAACCACCTTGAGTATATCAATCTGGTCCTGGTGTTTAGTCAATTTATCTTTCTTATTTTTAAAAGGATGCAATGGGGCTTAATATGAGTAACAAATTCACTGTCATTTCAGGTGCTGGTGATGGAGCAGCAGGAGGTAGTGGAGAAGGTGGCTTCTCAGCAAGTCTCAGTATTGAAGAAACAAAGTGAGTTACTGTTCTCAAAATGTTCTTAACGTGCATTTGAATACTATCATTTAAATTGCAAGTTTGTTAGATTATTATATTTATTCCTTGTTGGATTTCATCACTAGGAGAAAATATGATAGATGTATATACTCTACAGCTCCAGTTCAGCATGAAACACAATGCTTAAGCCTAAAATGCATCGGGTTTCATGCTGAACTGGACAAAATATGCCACGGTTTAGAACTGCGGCTCCTTCCTCTTCTTCCTTTTCCCTTTCCCTATACCAGTTCCTTTGAGCTGGAGTGTACACATAGGTACACAATACATGTGGTAGTGTAAATTTGTTTTACACTAGCTTGTTTTGCATGAAATTGGTAAGCAACAAGTGCCCGACATCTACATATCAATTTAGTGATTAGGTCTCTAGAAGAGAGATTCGATTGCCATGGGATTCTACAGCAACTCACAAGTTTCCAGAGTGCGTAAAACCCAAAAGGTTATTCACTTGGCCAACATGCTAGAGCGTAATTGCAGTGTCCACAGTGCCATGCAGTAAGTCTGTAAAGTGCATCATACCCAGTTCCGGTACTTGTCTATTATTCTGAGTACTTACAGGCATGGAAACCCATTTGCAATAGTCATGAAACTCTGCTGGAATCACGATTTTAACCTTTCAATATTATGTATGAAATCGCACAGTCATAGTGCCCCATTTCATAGCGACCATAGTCTACTTTTATAAACCATACCGCCGCACAGTGTATTGCTTGGCGGTGCATTACTCGCCTCAAACTATCACCACGGAATGGAGAGCTGCAACATGGGCTGTTACATGTATGCTCTCTGGTCTCTAGGCTATAGGAACTGCTAGGTTTGGGAAGACCTGCCCAATACCTATTCAGGATTTAGCAGTCAATAAAATTCCCTTCAGATTCAGTTTCCAGTTTCATTATTGGGAGGAAGGTTCTTACACTTATACAGTATTATTTGTGTTTTTTTTACAAAAACAAAATTCCTACCTTGTCTTTAACTCTATTGTTGAATAATGCATCCCCTTTTTCACTACTTGCAAAATCTTATAACAATGGATTGTATTTGTAATGGCCATTCCTCTGACAGCAAAATCCGAGCGAAGCTTGGGCTGGCTCCGTTGCAGGTGGATGATGCCCCAGGTGGGGAGGGGGAGCCCGGAGAGATAGTGGAGGAGCAGAAAGATGTCCACAAGCCGGCCATCAATATCTCCGATGTCAAGAAGACACAGGCTCTCAAGGAGAAGATGGCGCTGATCAGAGAGAAGAGACTCATCAATAAGAAACTACAGTGAGTACAAGTGCCATGGGTGGGATTGAACCTGGAACCTTGAGATCTTCAGTCCCATTATACTACCACTATACCACGACACCACATGTGTTATGTCTGGCCCTTGGTGAGCCAGACAGACTGCTGCTCTATGGGATTTGTATGCATTTCTTGTTTGAAAACATAGGGGATTTTAAACTTCATTGGGCATGCGTACTATTGAGTGTGTGTGCACATATTAAAAAGCCTTGAAACGTGTGTTGTAGCTGAGAGTTGTGGTGCACGATCAGAAAGGTTTTTCTTTTTTTGCGTTTTACGGGCCATAAAATTACTCTAAAATCACATAATACCCTGACGTTACCCCTATACTCAAGTAGATCCTAACCCTAAGCTAATTTTGTAGAGTTAAAGCTGTTAATACATCAAAGAAACCATCAAAATGAATCAAAATGTGGAAAATTGCTGTCTGATGAAGTTTTGATTACCCAAAACACTTGGTACATTGTACTTGCACTGCTTTGCACTTATTTGCCATCAACAAGACGGTTTCATGTCAAGTTTTCACGTTTTATATAATGTTAACTGTTCTATATCTACCATAAAGATATGTTGAGAAGGATACAATGGCCATGGAATATACTGGTAAATCCTTCACAATTCTGATTGATTAATTTGTTTGATCAGTGTATTCTTTTTCTTTTCTTCCCAAATAGTCTGTATGACTATTTTAGAATAATCTCTTGCAAGATAATGTTCAACAGCCAAATGCATGTACGTGTAGTTGAGAAGCACTAACACTGGCAATGTATAATTTGCAAGCTCAACAACATTGATGAAACATTGAATATGGTATAATTGGGGACTGAACAATTAACATACAAAATAAATAAGGAGGGCTTGAAACTAGTAGGTGCCTGGTACACACAATTTCAAACTCTGGATCCCTTCAGTATTGAAACTTAGACAGGGGCCATATACATAAAAACCCAGTGGAACCGTGATATATTGCTTACAAGTACGTGAATACATGAAATGATTCCTGACACCTGTGATTGGCATTCATTTTACAGCAAAGTGAGAACTCTCGCCGACGATGATGACGACGATGATGATACTGCTGCTTGGGTGGAGAAGATGAGGAAGAAGCAGATAGCCAAGCAGGAAGCAGACCGACGGGTAAGGGTTGTGGGAGCGTGAATAGTGAGAGAGAAAGTAAATGGAAACCACAAAGGAATATCTTCATTAAGGGAATGGTGATGTCTGGGACCAATCAAACATTAACTGGATTTATTATACAAAATCTAAGAATGATTGATGGATAAGATGATTGTAACGTTTTTTAACTACATTCATTATTTTAGAAGCTATCATGAAGTACTTTTTTTTCCTTGTTCTCAAAGTATTCTGCATTTTTAAAGTAAAATTTATTTTGGACAGGAGTTCCCCTTTTAAATGTAGTCCTAATTCTACACCTTGCTCTCAACCTTAGCCAAACCCTAACTCTAACCCAAGGACTCAACTTTGGGTAGTTTATTCTATTTTTAAAAAAATGAAATAGAAATTGCTCGCTAATTTCCACCTCTGCCACCAAACTATCATCATTTCAATTTTTTCATTATCAATTTCCATGAAAAACTTGTGAAAATTGTATTGTTTGTTTCCACATAATTCAGGCCAAGATGCTGGAAGAGATGGATGCAGAGTTTGGCATCGGGAAGATTGTGGAGGATGAGTTCAGCAAGACAAAGGATAAAAGAAATGTAAGTGTGATTACAGTATTTAGCACTGTGATATTTTAGAAATACCAAGTCTTATTTGTATTGATATAATTGTTAACCCATGCATTATTGCAAGGATATTAAACAAAACATTTTATTAACACAATATTAATAATTCATTTCAACTTGTATACTATGCTAAAAATGAATTTAAAACAGTCATTTATTGCTTGAATATGTTTTATTTTGTAAAAAGTCATTTATTATTATTTGTTATTTCTCTCTCTGATTAAGATGTATTCTGCAAGGCAGCTGTCGGGCTTCAAAGTGGAGCATTCCATGAAAACGTTCCGGGAAGGACAGAGTGTCACTCTGACTCTAAAAGACATGGGTAAGTGTTTCACAGTGCAGTGATAATATCAGTTTCTCTAAACTCACCATGACAATTTATTCTTTATCCCAATATTCTAACAACCTTAGAAGTCTTATTTTTAGTTCTGCTGTGTTATAAAAAGGTTAGATTTGTTGACAAAATTTACAGCATTATTTATGGAAATATGTTGTCACTCCAGGAAATGGAAAACTCACAAGATAAACAATGTGAGAATTGACGTAATAGCGACCTTTGGACTTATTTTTGTGAATAGCCTGATGTCACAATTTTATCATTATGAATATTGAACGTTCTCATGAAAAGTATTCAAATGAGATGCAATTTGATCGCCAAAACAGAGCCATTTCAAGTTAGAGTAACTCACATGGGAAATACTGCAACAAACTTTATTTGTACGTGATGGAAAGTGAGCTAGCTTTAGAGTAGATGCATAGCTGCTGTTAAGCAAAGCAAAGGCTTTTATGCAAATTAGAATTAGAGAAAGACATTCTCACAGAGTGATTTTTATAAGTAAAAGGTCAACAAACTTTGACAAACCTATGTTTCTCGACCCTATGCAGCTGAATAGCTCAAGTTACATCTTTGAATGTGTGTTGGTATGTGTATGTGTATAGATGGCTTGGAAGACGAGGAGGATGTTCTGGTGAATGTGAACATGATGGACAACGAAAAGGCCAAAAAGAATGTGGAGGCGAGGAAGATGAGGCCAGGCTACAAGGCATACCAGGAGGATGACTTTGATGAGGAGGGCATGGTAAGTCTCAACAGGCATGTCTTTCTATCTTATCTCTCTACCCATCCATCCATCTCTATCTCAGTAGGCCTATCTTCGTATCTTATCCATCTATCCACCCATCCCTCTATCCATCCATCTATCCATCCATCCATCTATCCATCTAACCATTCAGTCATCTATCCATCCATCTCTATCTGAAGAGACCTACCTTCCTGTGTTTCCATCCCATCCATTCACCCCTGTCTCAACAGTCCTGCCTTCCTATCCACCCTGTGTGCAGAGAGCAGGTGACAAGATGGGATTAAAACTTTAGGACACACAGGAATATGATTCATAGTCCTCTCCTCACTACATTTAGACTAAATGGGCTTTGTGAATTATCTCCATCTCAGTATGATTGTAAATGGAAACAAACAGGCAATTTTGTATCTCCAAATAACAAAGTATAAATTCCACAATATGCCGAATGTTGGCTACGAATTGATTGTTTTCAAAATGTGTGATTCTATGAGACAAAGGAAGTTGCATATAAAGGCTTGTAATACAAGACGTTAGTGGGCTATATTATCTTCTATCATTACCCATTGGTGGATCTCCTTCATAGCGCCCTCTATTGCTGTGTTCTTGACAGTTCAAGCCCAAGGCTCTGCTGGGGAAGTACGATGAGGAGATTGAGGGTGAGCAGAGGAAATCGTTCCGGCTGGCCACGGGCGGCACGGCCACTGTGGAGGACGACGACCCATTGGAGAGGATACGTGGTGAACTCAGGCAACAGGCTGTGAGTATATTGTAGTAGTCACTGAATAATCAGATAAGTATTCTGTAAGTAGTTGGGGAATAGTTATTGGGTAGTCTGTGAGTTAGAAGTGGGTTAATAGTCATTGAGTAGTCTTTGTGTATCTCAGTGTAGTCAATGTGTAGTCACTCTGAAGTCTCTGAGTAGTCTACGAATAGTCAAACCAGAAGTCCTAATTATCAGTCAGTAGTCTGTGAATAGTCAACTCAGAAGTCTCAATAATCAAGCACTACTCTGTGAATATTCAATCAGAAGTCCCAAAGTAGTATCTGGATAATTGTTCAGTAGTTCCTGATTAGTCAATGAGCCGTCTGTGAGTAATAAATAAGTAGCCTGTGAACTCAGAATTCCCAATAATCAATCACTAGTGTGTGAGTAGTCAAACAGAAGTCCCTGAATTAGTCGGGAGCCTTGGAATAGACCAAATAAATAACACACTGAGTGTGTTTGTTCCTCAAAAGTTTGTTTTTAACAAAAAGCAATGATATGTGCATAACATTTGATTAAGTTGATATAACTCCACTGGTTTAAGTTGAAGTTTTCTGTCCCGATTGTTGATGCAGGTGAGTCTGGATATGGCGGCACCCATGGTAGCCTCAGAGTACTACTCCGCTGCCGAGCTGGAGACCTTCAAGAAGCCCAAAAAGAAACGGCGGAAGCTGAAATCCAAGTCCCTGGCAGACCAGCTGGCTGAACAGGCAGACTCGGGCAGGGATCACGGCGCAAGGTAAGTGAATGGTTTTGTGCTTTCATCATTCTATCTGTAGAGTTGATGGGAATGGTAAAGGGGGTAAAAAGAAAGAAGAAGGCAAATAGTGATGTTTCTCAAGAGAATTGCAGAATGGAGGGGAAAATCAACCTTCAAACTCATCCATTGTGTACAGAACAGACATGATTAACACAGAATAGTCGCCTATTTCCTAGATAAGATAATGGCACTAGAAGAAGAAGAATTTATAGCGTGGCGGCATCAAATATTCTTATAAATTATTTCACTTGCTGGTAACCTTTTGGCTGTAATGTGTGTATATGTTCGAATGTTATAGAAATTAATGTTTACAATAAAAAGGTATGTTTATCTTGTCAATTTATTGTAAACTCTTATTTCCATAAGAAGATTTATTGAAAGAAAACATTTTTGAAAGCTATTCTTTGTTTAAAAGATGAAACACTCTTCATGTTGCAGGGTTACGTTTATGGTGTATAGTATAGTATAATAGAGTGTGGAGGTTTCCAGTTATTTATTGAGATTCTAGGTGATCATTCACAATGACTCAGATTATTCCTAATATGTGTGAGAAACATGATCGAAATTGATTAGGTTTTTAAGTTCTGTGTGTGTATTTCAGCTAACGATATTCATTGTTGGATCAATTTTTTGTCTGTGCGGACTTAGGTTGGGTGGCCATTGTAAATGGTGGGCTTATGATACCATTTTTGGGAGGGGAATATATTGTGGGTTTGGTTTTGGACAGATGCTCACTAAATTAGGATTAATCTTTTAATGTGTTTGACTGTTAATGGAAAATTATGTTTGCAATACTAGTAATGTTTATCACAACAATTTGTTTTAAATTATTGTTGGGAAGATTTACCAAACATATATACTTTTTAAGCCGCTCTAAGTCAGATTTGACTGTATGTATAATAATGGAGCTTGATGTCTTGATAAACAGAGGAGGGATCAGGAGGCGAGTGAAGGAGGAGGTGGAGGAGGAAGGAGCCGGGAGTACTGAGAGGGAGTCTGTTCAGTATGGAGTGCAGCAGGGAGCCATGGATATGGAGGTAGACCTCCCTGACACAGATCAAGGTACAGTATTCCCAGCAGCACACACATCAAACATTTAAAGCTGCCAAGTCGCCCTGATTTTGCAGGAGACTCCCTGAAAATAGAACAATATTAATGCATTGGATTTCATCTTATCGCCCAATTTCTCTGATTATTGATAGATTATAAGGTTGTACGCATTTGATAGACATCTCACGGAATTCTGATGACATTTCCCCAAATCTTCCTGATTGTTGAATTTCAATGTTGGTAGTATTGATATCAATATATCAAGAATTCAGAGTATACTCAATAAGTGTACCAACAGTTAAAAAACAAATATATCAATTAACTGACATTACAACCTCTTTTATAAGAGAGTGAAAATTATCAAGTAATGTAATAAAACTGGTATGATTAACTTTATTTTATTTTGTGCTACCAAGTACATTGAGCACTGCCCAGAGCAAGTTTGTGATCTGTATAGTTATCACCAGGTATCGCAGCCAAAATGCACTCTAGAGGCAGTGAAGATTTTCAAGAGATTTTACCCGACAATTCTTCAAAAATGTTGATTAACTTCACTGAACAGCCAGTTTGGCAGTCTCACAGAAGTCTACTGTGTGACTTTGATGTCTCTTTTGCTGCTCTTGGCTACTCTTGAGTCTTGGCACTTTTGGCTGCCCTAAGTTTTGAGTAGGACTGCTCACACGTTGTTGCTGTTACACTCAAATATTAGTATTCTCACCATGGTTGCTGTATTAAGTATTGTATGCATTGTGACATTTATATTGTAATTGGTAGTACAATAGAAAATGGTATTATATTATATATCATTATATATGAAAATACCTTGTAAAGGTTGAGTCACCACAGCAATGTTAATGTTAAGCTACTAGTCTTGGAAATTTAAGAAAACCCTCCTTCAGGATTTGTTTACTATATCTGGTATATATCAGACATATTGAATACATTGTACGTATCGTATATATATCATATTTTTTAATGCCTGTTTCATTTAATTTCCAGTTCCTATTGAGTTTGGGAGAGGCCAAGAGGATGATGACATTTGGGGGCAGACTATTGAGGATGAGGCGGAGAAAGAGCTTCACCACATGCTCAACAAGGCCAGGAAGCTAAGGCAGAAGAGCAAAAGGGTAGAGGAACAGGTGGGTATGGGGTAGAGAGGGGCTGGGTGAGTGTGGAATGGGTGGTTAAGGAGGAGGGAGGTGGTGGGGATTGGGGAGGGAGGGGGTTAAGTGTGAGGAATATGTGTATATGGGGTAGAGAGATGATTGGTGAGTAAGGAATGGGTGGTTAAGGAGGAGAGAGGAGGTGGGGATTGGGAAGGGGGGGGGGGGTTAAGTGTGAGGAATGTGTGTGTATAGGGTAGAGAGATGATTGGTGAGTGTGGAATGGGTGGTTAAGGAGGAGAGAGGAGGTGGGGATTGGGGAGGGGGGGGGGGGTTAAGTGTGAGGAATATGTGTGTATGGGGTAGAGAGATGATTGGTGAGTAAGGAATGGGTGGTTAAGGAGGAGAGGAGGTGGGGATTGGGGAGGGGGGGGGGTTAAGTGTGAGGAATATGTGTGTATGGGGTAGAGAGGGGCTGGGTGAGGGTGGAATGGGTGGTTAAGGAGGAGAGAGGTCGTGGTGATTGGGGAGGGAGGGGGTTAAGTGTGAGGAATATGTGTGTATGGGGTAGAGAGATGATTGGTGAGTAAGGAATGGGTGGTTAAGGAGGAGAGAGGAGGTGGGGATTGGGAAGGGGGGGGGGTTAAGTATGAGGAATATGTGCGTATGGCATAGAGAGGCGATAGGTCGGTAGTGAAGTGAACAGTGACTCATCAAAGCCAGGAAGATAACCTAGAAAGGCTGGATGATGATGTAGGATAGAAATAGAAAGGTGATGTGGAGGTGAGACATCATAAAAAGAAGGGCGAGTATGGAGAGATTGAAGATGATATGCGATAAAGTTGCAGGCCAAGAATATGAAATAATGAAGCATTGCAATACTAGATAGACGTGCCATTGACAGATGATTGGGGAGAGAGTAGTGATGTTGACAAGTCATGATTTCCATGAGCCAGAACTTTATCATCCACTAAAACAACTATTGATCCAATTTTTTTTTAAGTGGTACTCTCCAAGGTAAATAAGATTGATTGATCAACCTGTTAGAAAAATGAGCAGAGAATGCAAAGATCATGCAGGGACTTAAACCTGCAAATGGACAATCTTATTACTATGGAAAGTATCAGAATACAACGATTATATCATCAATTGTCTGTGCGCAAGAACATTCAATCTTGTGAGTAATATACTTTTGATTAACTAGTTTCAACACTCACTTGTATACATTAGTGATAAGATTCAGCCATTTGTACGAGAGACCCCCTGTGTCATAATGGAATCAATGTTTGTTGTGTGCTGCCAGGTGGCCCAGGTGGTGGCAAACATTAAGCAGGAACCAGAGGAGGACGACCCGTCGGGACTGGCATCATCGGGTAGCAAAGCATCCAACATCATCTTCAACTCCACCTCGGAGTTCTGCAGAACTCTAGGGGATATCCCCTCGTATGGTAAGTCTGGTTGTCTCAAAACGAGGGCCCTGTCTGATAAAGAATTGTGATTGATTGCAACTTGACTTCTGATTGAAATCAATTGTAACTGTATATTTGAGACAGGGGATTGATTGATCGATTGAAATGGTATTTATTCACAGTTTGAATTTCATGGCGGCCAAAGGCCGAATTGGGAAATTTTTACAATGAAAAACGTTGACATTTCGTTGATACATGTAATGAATATGATACTCGTTAGGAATATATGAAATGATCTAAATACATTCAAGAAAATACAATATTAAAACCATGAAAGGTACAAACACGCAGTCACACACACATGCTTTCCCACAAACATACATTTGTGATCTATTCAGACCAGTCGCAAACCTTTATAAGACGGGTCCTAGGTAGTTAAAAAAAACATTTGATGTCACACGTCAATCCACAGAGCTTTTCTGCCAGTAGCATCATGAATCATTAATGACACTTTGATGGCACACGCTAGTGGAATGACATTTTCACACATTATACCATTGCATTTGTATATGCTTTTATTTTGTTTATTCGGCAAAGGTCATTCTGTAGACTGCTTTGTTCAACGACATTTGCATTTATCAACAAACCTGAAAGATTTGATTATTATTGCTTTTTTTACTTTGACCATTTCGCTTTCTTTCACCTACTTTATATCTCCTATTCTGCATCATATCTTGTGCTCTCTCTCTCTCTCTCTCTCTCTCTCTCCCCCTCTCTCCCTCTCTCTCTCCTCCATCCTTCTCTCACTCCAGGTAAGTCCGGCCTGCGTGATGAGGAGGAGGAGAACATGGTGGACTTTGAGAAGGATGATGATGACGAGGATGCCATGGAGGATGAGGATGGGGAGGAGGCTGGTGGCGCCTGGAATGCTGTCAGCATGGAGGATCGTGAAGAAGTCACCAAGAAAGAAGTAGGTCCCCAAGCCAGATTGGTTTGTCTAGCAGGGATATGTTATGAAAGGATATGCATCAACCTTCTTTCTTTGAACCCATGCTCGGCACTGCCAAAAAATGATGTGTTCTCAACTTGTGCTTTTCAGGTGTTTTAACAATTATGCACATGATTGTGCTCAAGTTGTTTCTCCCTTCAAACACCTTCATGGTTGGTCCAAGGATCTTTAAAAGGATGGATATCCATCCGTTTTGAATGATGTCCGTTGCCGCCACTCAATATTCATGACTGGTGGCCGCATTTAACAATATACTAATAATTGTGTCAGTTCCACCTGAATGTTACCATAGAACATGCAGATTTTTAAATATCCTCAAAATAATCATCCAGCAGTTTGGTGGAAATGAACATGGGATCAAAGAGAAAATCTGTGTGAGGCATTCTTCTGTGACCTTGAGGGAGGTACAATAAATGCGCATTAACAGCTGATGGTACTCAATGCAATTTGTAGATCTTTTGTTTGTCCTATAACGATGTGTGGCAAGTTTTATTAGCATGCTGTGTGAGACTGTGATTGCACGTATGTTTGTTTTGTACTCCCATGTAAAACACCACCAGATTGTTATGCCTTAATCACAACGTGGTACTGTTTTTATGTTGTTCATCCGTGCGTACATCTATCCATCCACGCTCTGTGTATTTGTAATATTTTAACCCAGTGGATGGAGTCACATCGAGCTTGGCACCAAATATGTATGTAAAGCAGAAAATTACCAACATGTTATTTTTCACAATAACTAGAGGTGGTATTCTGAGATGATGACTAAAGAGAAAAGTCCCAAGTATATGTTTTCTCTTGAATGTAGTCCACAATCCACCCTAACTTTCCTCCGAAATCCCCTCCAAAGTTTTCTCCAAGCATTATTGATACGTGCACACAGAAGCAAACTATATGAAATAGCGTTGGTGTGCTTTATGTGTGCTCCATCATTCAGCAGGAGGACCTGGCTCCAGTGCTGGATGACGAGCCAACTCTCAAGGGAGGCATCGCCGGGGCGTTGAACCTAGCAACCAAGAAGGGCTACCTGGAGAAGGAGGAGGACAAGCATACCAATCCAACTTCCCTCATCCTCACTGCTAAGAACTTCACAGTGGAGGACAAGAACTTCAAGTAAGTGGACAAATGGCATGATCATAAGTGACAATGTATGATAAGAACATTAACTGATTGCACTTTGATTCAGGTATGTCAAAGTTTAGAGATCAAGGTCAAATCTCAAATAACCTCCATTCATGCAATAAATCCAGAAATATTTGACCCTACCCTGTTAAACTTGATGCAATGATCATGTATAAGAGGACAATATATGCATTATTTTGTGGGTCACACGTCAAAGGTGAAAGGTCAAGGTAACATCCCAATACTTCTTTTACCCAAGAATTCATGATGTTTGACCAAATTTAGTCAAGGAGGTTTGTATGTATTTTGGCAAATATATATCAAGTTTTCCAGGCTCTGATGATTGAATTTTACAATAAGGGATTGGCAATACTTATGCGTCTGCCCAGGAATTTTTTTTTTATTAATTGACATTTTTTTCTATTTCTTGCAAAGGAATGGCCAAATGTGTAGAAACCTGTACAATCCACCGATAGAAGCCAATGGTACATATATGAACACTTTTCTACAAATTTTTTTTTTTTTAGGTTTCCCAGGGCCATATTCATGAAATCTTACGAGCCTAGTTAGTTACTAAAAAAATGTGTAAGCTGAATAAACGTCAGCAGCTAACAAGGCTTAGTAAGATATCATGAATATGGCCTCTGATATCAGGTTGCATATCAATGATTTGAATGAACGATTTGTCTGGGATTGTAAGATCTTAGTAAAATATCATGAATATGGCCTCTGATATCAGGTTGCATATCAATGATTTGAATGAACGTTTTGTCTGCTTGTGACTCAGTGACATCGATGCCAAGTACAACAAGAATGACCGCTACCGGGGCCCTCTGTCGGACTTCAAGGAGAAGTCTGGCTACAAGCCTGAGGTCAACATCACCTACACAGATGAGACGGGCAGATCCCTCAACCAGAAAGAGGTAAATGCATATTGGATGGCCATGTATGATTTCTCATTCCCCCCCCCTGCAAAAAAGAAAAGCAGCCACAAATATCAATGCAATTATTACAATGGTTCTGGATGATCAGTTCTGCACTGTGCAAGGGGGAGCAGTCATATTTTTGTGAGAAGCTCACTGGTTTTTCTAGAGATGGGTTACAGTTTGAATGGATAATGCCATATTGTTATTGTGAGAAGGGCTCTTGCATTTTAAGGGACAGTTCCTTTCTTGAGAAGTGCACATTTATCACTGTCAGAGGGGATGCTGATTTGCCAACAAAGTCTTGGTTTAGTCCCGTCCCCCCCCCCCTCCTTTCCCTCCACAATTGGCATTACGGCAGTCTTTGATTCAGTATGTATGTGTGAGTATTGTGTGGCCCATGTGTTCCACCTACACTTGTATCAGAATCCAGTGCAGTATAGGTTAATCCTTTCATTACCAGACTTTGAAGATCACATTGGCTTAATACATGTCTTCATGATGATGGTAATGAGAGAGATAATATGGTGGATCTGTTTTCTCCTGCAGGCCTTCCGAGTGTTATCACATCGCTTCCATGGGAAGGGGTCTGGCAAGATGAAGACGGAGAAGAGAGCCAAGAAGCTTTTGGAAGAAGAGGTTGGTGGGTCAATCCACGTGAAATCAACCAATGGTGTTAACCCGACCCCCTTCAATTTTCTTCAAACTCGCACCAAATGTTCCCCCAAGTGTCTGACGGAAGATTCTGAAATATTTTGCCCCAAGGTCAAATGGTTGCTAAGATACGGCCTCCCTTAGCAACCAATGCGTGATCGAACAACTGAGTTTAAATAAAATTTGCTATTTTTGATTGACCGCTGCAGCAAAGTTAGATGAGTTACATTGCTCATTTCCCGTAAATTGAAAGAACTTTATAGTCTTAACGTGCACAATGTATTCTGGTGCCGATCGGACCACCCATTCTTACGCATGACATCAAGGAAAATGGTGTTAAGCGTCAATGGCAATGTGTTCGGGTGCATGTTTGGAAGCTGATAACTTTAAAACTCAATTAGTTTAGAACCCACTATTTTGCAGATATATAGTCGTTTACTAGCTCTACCCACCTATCAAAAATTGATCAAAAAACAAGCATTGTTTTCTCGTAGAGCGCCCTCAAAGTTTGATTTTTTTAAAAAGTTGCCAAGTTCAAGGTCTCAAATCACCACTCGTCCCATTGAGGATCGACACCAATTTTGGTGTGTTGATAGACTTTTACCTATATTTTTATAGGATACCTAAACACTTTTGTGACCGAAATGTTAAATAGCTGATTTAAGCATTTGAAAATGGTTGTAAACACCCCAAAATCTATGTAAAATGACACATTGGATTTTAAGCACATTTCAAATTGCGATAACTCAGAGATAAAAAGCCAAAATACAATGATATCTTCTGTGATAATAGTCTGTTATTAGTACTTAAAGAATATACATCACAAATATTTTTGTTTTTTTGTCAATGACCGCAAAAAAGCGCCTGAAAATCACAAGAAACAATAAATCAGTCAATTTTCCGTAACCATGGTTACCATAATGGTGTAAATGTGTGTTTACATTGATTTCTAATTGTGTGTCATTTCAGTATTAATGGTGACTTAAAGCTGATAACTTCATATCATGTTTTAAGACATATTTTCTTTTAGCTACACATAATACCTTAAGTCATGCTCATATCTATTGACCTTGACACCATTCTGAAAGAGCTGTATAAGCCTAAAAATTAGCATATTCTCAACACCAGTGAGCTTTACATCACATTTCAAAATCATTTTCCTCTCGCACAGAAGGCCTGATCATGTCGATATATGCAGTATTGGTAGTCTGGTATTAGTATTTAGAGGATCTAGTATTATTTGATTTGCCTAAAATGACAATGACCTTGAAAATACACCTGGAAATCATAACAAAAGCAACAAACATTCAAATTTCCAATAATAGAATGTGGACACCGGCTTTGAGTTAAGTGCCATTTTAATATGAATACTGACTTAAGTTTGATAATTGCAAATCTGTTGCCCTTTTTGTTCCATTTTGAGCTGCAAATAATATTTAAAGTAAAAATAACATTGACCTTGACATAAATCTAAGATTAGTCGTAAATGTCTCCAACTGAGCATAAGTCACAACATATATGAGTTTTACACTTTTATTTGTAGCTTAAAATGGAAGAAAATGGAACATGATTACCAATTTTTGGCGTTAAATTCACTATTGATATTAAAATGACACATTTTTTTTATTGAAAGTCTTTGTAAAATTCCTTACAATAGAACTGTTGATTTTTTGTGATTTTCAGCTGTATTTTCAAGGTCATTGTTATGTTAGATACATTAGATAATACTATATACTCTAAAGACTTATCAAAGTATACCACCACTGCAAATATCGACATGATCAGGCATTCTGTCCGAGAGAAAAATGATTTTGAAATATGATGTAAAGCTCACCGGTGTTGAGAATATGCTAATTTTTAGGCTTATACAGCTCTTTCAGAATGGTGTCAAGGTCAATAGATATGAACATGACTTAAGATATTATGTGTAGCTAAAAGAAAATATATATTGAAACATAATATGCAGTTATCAGCTTTAAGTCACCATTAGTACTGAAATGACACACAATTAGAAATCAATGTAAACACACATTTACACCATTATGGTAACCATGGTTACGGAAAATTGACTGATTTATTGTTTCTTGTGATTTTCAGGCGCTTTTTTGCGGTCATTGACAAAAAAACAAAAATATTTGTGATGTATATTCTTTTAGTACTAATAACAGACTATTATCACAGAAGATATCATTGTATTTTGGCTTTTTATCTCTGAGTTATCGCAATTTGAAATGTGCTTATAATCCAATGTGTCATTTTACATAGATTTTGGGGTGTTTACAACCATTTTCAAATGCTTAAATCAGCTATTTAACATTTCGGTCACAAAAGTGTTTAGGTATCCTATAAAAATATAGGTAAAAGTCTATCAACACACCAAAATTGGTGTCGATCCTCAATGGGACGAGTGGTGATTTGAGACCTTGAACTTGGCAACTTTTTAAAAAAATCAAACTTTGAGGGCGCTCTACGAGAAAACAATGCATGTTTTTTGATCAATTTTTGATAGGTGGGTAGAGCTAGTAAACGACTATATATCTGCAAAATAGTGGGTTCTAAACTAATTGAGTTTTAAAGTTATCAGCTTCCAAACATGCACCCGAACACATTGCCATTGACGCTTAACACCATTTTCCTTGACGTCATGCGTAAGAATGGGTGGTCCGATCGGCACCAGAATACATTGTGCACGTTAAGACTATAAAGTTCTTTCAATTTACGGGAAATGAGCAATGTAACTCATCTAACTTTGCTGCAGCGGTCAATCAAAAATAGCAAATTTTATTTAAACTCAGTTGTTCGATCACGCATTGGTTGCTAAGGGAGGCCGTATCTTAGCAACCATTTGACCTTGGGGCAAAATATTTCAGAATCTTCCGTCAGACACTTGGGAGAACATTTGGTGCGAGTTTGAAGAAAATTGAAGGGGGTCGGGTTACAAATCGTCTGAAAATTGGTTGATTTCACGTGGATTGACCCTGGTACATCAGCAATCTTGCATGTGTCTTTGCTAGATCAATTTTTACATCACTTGATATTTTACAGTAGTATGGATTTCACTGGATATTACACAAAGTTTGATAATGCAATCAGCAGAAAAGGAAATTGCTACTGTCAATTTTTGAAAAACCTTGAACTTATGGTGCAGATTAAAGAAGTGAATATTATTAGCATATTTAATTACAGTAGGTTCCATTTTGGCCATTTGAAAGTAATAATACAATTTTGATCATATGCGGACACCTAGTTACTAGTTAGGGTGGAGCGGAAAGAAAATGTTTAGAAGAATATTGAGGAGGAGTAAAAAGAGAAATATAAGAAAAGACTGAGGAGGAAGGCAATTGTACATGCATAGGAATGTCACAAGAACTTGAGAATTATGAATCATATTTATGGACAGGTGAAATGCGAGTTTGAGTTCATTCTGAAAAGTATTCTGTTTTCTATCTATAATCTTTATATAGGCCATGAAGAAGATGTCCTCAACAGACACGCCCCTCAATACGGTTGCTAGGATGCAGGAGAAGCAGAAGACTCTTCAGTCCGCTTACATCGTCCTCAGTGGTGGCAGCAAAACCATGACAGCGTAAGTACCTCAGACCACCACTTTGCTGGGTAGATGGCCATTTAAAGACAGGGTGGCCCATTTGCAAAAGTCATGAAACTCGGCAGGAATCAGCAGTATACCCTAACAATAACGAGTATGAAATCTCACAGTTATACCATGAACCTTTTCAGGAGAAGTGAAAACCTATCCTTGTTTACATTTGATTCCCCATGGTTTTGACCAAATTTGACATGGCAAAGGGCTACTCTGTCTTTAAGCTGAAAGCCTTTTACACTGATTAGGAAATCAGTATGGGTTAAATATTATGCGATGCCAATATCATCTTTTGATGACCACAAACAACACAATTTAAACTTGAGTCTGCAAGTCACAAGGGCCTTGGACTGGAAATGTGAAGTCACTTACTGACACAAATCATATGACCTCCATCCGTAGTCCTCAGCCCTTCGCCATGCTGTGTAGTAAGCCATTTGCACTGAGGACTTTAACACTGATTGGCCAATCAGTATTGGATAGGTACCATGCCACGCAAACATCATCATGCAGTGACCGCAGATGGCACAATTTAACCACGATCCTTTAGTCGAAAAGGCCTTGAAATGTGAAGTCATCTACTAACACAAGTCATATGACAGTATCCTGTGAATCAGCCAGTTGCAGAGTCGTAAGACTGATAGGATTGTGACATCTACCCTGGCCTTTAGTGAGCCTACTGCAAATATGCTGAAGTATTAGAATGTGACTTCATTGAGATTTAATCTAGATTAAGGTGTGTGATATGTGCATTCAATAATGTGTATTGAAACGTATGAATCTCTATGATGATTAAAATAACAAAGCAAATTAATTTGATATTATTACAAACAGGTAATAATTACAGCCTTCCCAAATAGATTGATGATTATAATTTGCATACTGTAATGTTTCCCATCACAAATAAACACTACACTACACTACACATTGACTTTGTTCCATATATTCAACAAGAGTAGACATCTTGATATAAAGTGGTTGACCTTTTTCCTTTATGTCACAGGAATGTTGTGCCATATTGAACAACAGAGTTGACGTCTTGATATAAGTATTTATCCTTATTTTGTCATATGTTACATTAATGTTGGGCCATATTGAACTACAGAGTACATCTTCATATCCATATCCTACCCTCTTTCTCATTACAGGCACAGCATCACCAAGTAAATTCATCAGCCCAGCATATGGCCAACTGGATGATTCCTATGTCACATAGATGGACCCTGGAAATGCAGTATACAAGCGGTTGACTCACATCCACGTTCCCTAAAGAGTACCGGAGTGGTGTCGTCATATCCATTGTTCTGCAGGTTTCCGATTCTAAACAGCATCACTCTATCGAGAGTTTCACTGGTCTGACATAGTCTAGTGGGCTAGTCCTGGGCACTTCCAATGAGAGTCTGCTCTGCCTATATAGTTTACAACCATCGGTTGTGACAAACTGGTCATGTGACGTTGCATTTTGGTAGGCTCTCTGAAGCTGCTCACAACCTGACAAATTTGTGCCCAGTCAGATGGTTATTGCAGTTTATTTATGCTGTCTGGAATTGCTAGTCTTTCCTTGGGAGGATAAGACGATCCAAACTAACTTGATACTGAGATGTGGTGTGAGTGCTGGAGCGAGCAACAGAAAGCAGTCGTTGTGGATGTCAGAGCTGGTGTCAAAGCTGGTGTCAGTGTCAGTGCCATGGCTGAGCAGTGAATGTAACTCCTGGGCCCCGTCTCATAAAGATTTGTGATTGATCGGAAGCAATTGCAAGTCCAATCCTTTATCTGCATTGTACAGATGTTACGATTGATCTCAATCACAAGTCAAGTTGCGATCAATTGCAAATCTTTATAAGACAGGGTCTCTACATTTTTTAAAGATTCTCTTCAATAATCATTCTGACCAAATGATAGTTGTGTGGAACATAGGAATGTCTTTGTTTTAAGATAAGAACAGAAGACCACAGACCTTCTACGTGTTGGATTTAACTGTTTTCCTAAGTCCTTTTATGAAAGTCCAGAAATATTATTTTATATTTCTGTATGATACAATGTGACAGGATTATGTTTCTTATTGATTATTTTTCCATGATTGGAGTATTAGTCACCATCATTGAATTCTCGTTCATATTTGCCAGGCCACTGTATGGATTTCAAGAATATTCTGTGAGACAATCTCTCCTTCAGTTATTCTGGATGTTTGGTTAATTTCTGTATGCCTCCATCACAAAGTTTCAAAAAACATTAACATTATATATGCAGAGTGAAGACTGAAACAGGTTTTATATGAACATGTGGTGCAATCTGTTGATATTTAATCTTAAATAAGGTTTTCTCAACTTATGCAAAAACATAAATATTGATAAAGATGGGAATTTATGTTATCAGTAATGGTCACTTGGATCTTTTATGTATGAAAGTAAATGTTTCAAATTACAATGATCATGTGAACTTTTTCTCTTAAAAGGCAGTGTATCCCTTTTCCAGAAAAAATACAACATTGTATGAACCACGAGCAAAACATAATGGTCCAGTCAGTCTAATATGAAACTTAGCTGTTATGTAGAATTAAAATATAGTATGAAAACTATAAACTACTTTGAAGTTTACCTCTGGGGCTCAGTGTGTGAAGGATGTTAAGCAGTGTTTACTTAAGTATACTGTGGTCTGAACACTTCTTATCTTAGGCCTTATTTTTGTCCCCCCTCCCCTCCACCCCCCCCCCCCCCCCCATCTACCTATTCCTCAAAGAATGTACTTGGTCCCATTTTTTTAAATACATGTAATGCCTTTTCCTTAGCAGGTACACAGAAGAACTGTGATATGCAAACAGATACGGTTGCTGAAGGTAGAAATTTTGAAGTTTGTGAACACACAGAGTGAGTGTCTGGTCTTTCCTGGTTCATTTGCACTAGGTACACTATGTAGAACTGGAATGAGTGTTCTTCCATTGAGAGTTTACATTGGCCTGCCTAATGCATTTAAACCAGTAACCAACACAGGCTTGAATGAGTCTCTGAGAAAATCCCTGATTGAACATAATAGGATTTTGTTCTGTGTCAAAGAATGCATTATTTGATCCACAGATGTAGAATCTCCCCATAGCTCATTGGTATATTTAAAGAAAACAATGGTTTTCCCCCAGAAGCTATTTTTGATTTATGATAAACTGGAATTCTCCCTGACATTATTTAAAACTGAAAGCAAAAGCGGGCTTACCCCCAGTTTGATTTTGAGGTGTGTTTTTTTCTTATTCATCAAACAGATCGAAACAATGTACATTGTGTTCAATACAAATTTGTCTACTTTATCTGAAGTATGACCTTGCCCACAGGCAGGTGTTTTGAATGCAGAATGCTTATCTTAGCAAAGGGGCAGATCTCACTCTCTTTTAGGATTTTTGCACTTATTTTGGTCCACAATCATAGAGTATGTATGTATTCTTTAATCAATATGAATGATTATTTGTCTACCTTTTTCAAAAATAAGTTGAATCTTAACAGCTTGTAGGAAATTTCACCTCGGGATTCATTTGTTCTGTTAATTTTGAAGAGAGGATAGGGATTTGAAAACCGTGAATTCATATTATTTCCCCTGTCTATTACCAATGGCTTAACCTTCTCAGTACCAGCCTTTGATAGTTCCACTGTCTATTCCAACAAATGAATTGCATATGGGACTGAGAGAGTTAACATTCATGACTCTGGGTGGTGTGCATGTCCAGTATTTGTAACTGAAAGAGTTTCTAGTGTGACTGATTACATCATAAAAGTTGCGAAATAAAGACAACTTTGTACAGAAAGTGTAAGGTAATATGTGATTGTAGTATGTCCAACATATAGGCTTCAGGTTTAATTGTGTGTATAATCATTTTGTTTAGCAACATCTCCAATTATGAATGATTATCACTAAATGTAAATCTACAAACATGCTAAATAAATACACCTCTCTAATTTTTTATGTATGTACAATGATATTTATTTCTTTCACACATCACAGCATACAATAATTTAATTAATACTCAGAATTTGTGCAAATATCATTTGTGCATCAAGGAATTGGGCATTATGTTTTGAATACAAAACAAAGTAGGCAAATAGTTAATACGTTACTAAATAAGTTAATGATTTACATCAGTTATTTGTAAATTGTCAAAATGTCAGAAGACCTTATCACCATTATTAATGGACACTGATTTATATTTCAGAAGTGTTATTGAAGTACATATTCAAGTACATTCTATTGACATATTCAAGATCTCATTTCCCTACATAGGACAAAGATTAATCAATATAAAGTACATGTACTAGAAAGTCATGAAATCCTTTGTGAAATACGCAGCCTGGATGAACAAATTTCACACCAAACTAAAGGTTCATGACACTCTGCTTGATCACCCTACAGCTGACCATCTATGGAAGTGTCGTGGTTGGTCTGTTTTACATCCCGCCTTCATCTGTACAGATCCAGCCCACTCTAAGATGTTTTTTTTTTTAATATTGCAAACTGTCTTTACGCTATGTCATATATAAACAAAACTTTTACTGTATCTTTAGGAATCTGTTGTTTCATTGAAACCCATAGTCAACCCCCTTCATATAATATAGATACACACATGTATCTGATTCCTTTTAAATTTTAGTAGAGTTTGTCTTACAGTAGATTAGTAAAATCTTACTTCAAATGTGTTTCTCAAACATAGATACTAGCTACAATGGTAAAACCTCTCTGTTCCTTGCTTTGTAAAATATATCTTCTGACCAATTTAAACATTTCACTAGGCATCATATATATTAATATCTAACATTTTTAGGCACAACAATGAAATAACTTCAGCAGTAGTCTTGGACTACAATAAGACAAGATATTGTACTGACTAGCTAAATCTAACCAGCTACAATATATTTTTTTTAAAGGACTCATATATCAAGGTTCCATTCAGAGTAGACTACTAGAAAAGAGATATCAAGAGATAAACACTTCTTAGTGCTCAATTTTTTAAGTACAAGTTTGCAAATCAATGTAGCATCAATATTGGTTTGCCGTGTCATAGCTACACAAAACGCTCAGCTGACCTACTGAAACCTAACCTACTAAAAGTATATACATGTAGTACATAAGTAAGGACATACAAAATCAAAATACAAAATAAAAAGTGCATAATGAATATATCTCAACGCAGTTGACCAATAAATAAATGGAAGTACCTCCAAAGTACATTGACAAAATATATGTACAACAATCCGCAGAACATTTACATTCATCTGTACTAGGTGTACTAGGTATCAAAAACATTTGACTCTTGAAAATAAATAACAAAAACGGTTACAATTTTGGGGTTCGGATTTATCCAAAAGTGAACAAAAATGAATAAAATATTTGAGGAATGATTTCTAGAACATCCATTTAAGTAATGTCACAAGACCTCATCCCCCAAATTTGATATCCTTTGACTTTGAAATTTTAGGCTTGATTTGAGTTCTACTTTCTTTTATTATTTTTCAGGAGTCATATGTGTTTTGTTCACACATAGTAGATGGTATGAAAAACAAAAATCCTGCAAACAAAATGCCACAGGTGAAGTTAAATAAATACTCACAAATGCAAGCTTCTAAAAATCCCTAGAAATAATGTGCTATACAACCTCTCTCAACAAATTAGTCAAATTGCAACTGACAGACGGATGTGTTTTTGGAATGTCTTTTATCTATCATATGACACTACGATATATATAATATATACCGTAATGTGCATCTATAATAGTCCAGGAATGAATGCACTGTCCCATCCCATCACATATATTGCACATTGAGATGACACAGGGGCATAAGCTCCTGATATACCAACCTAGAGAATAGTACAGTCACATTCACTTTGGTCTTCACATTCAAAACTATCCACTGACAGTTGTTACACGCATGCAAATATAAATATGTACACTTCAAAATAAATTTCATCTCTCTCATACAAGAGCTCTAGTGTTGAATTAATCTGAGAATAGTAGCATAAATATTATGCTCCATTCTATAGCAAACAAAAATTTAAGCGCTGTGTTGGCCTCAAATATCAACAGCAAAGTTGACATCAAGATTGTGCAGCAACTTAAAATCCAGCATTTCATCTTCCTTCTTTTCTCTTGATTTTTTGCTCAAAATGAGCTACATATATAATAATAGATAAAGCATTCGTGATGGTCAACTGTTACAGTTTACATATTCATACACGCTGATTGTGATTTTTCCAAAAATGAAAAATGCACTTGCAGATGGGTTTACAATAGTATTGTATATATATTATATTGCCGTACATATTACGAGCAGTCTCTGTTTAGTAACCTCTTCTGAAGCAATCGAGGTTGAGTGGTCAAGAAGTCATCCCCATTTAAGAGGATGGTGCCCTCTGAGTCCAGATCCCCAGATGACAAGGCAGCGTAAGTTCTGCCCTCTCGCAGATCGGGGCAGACGATGTCGGGTGGTAGGATCAGTGTGCGGAGGTGGATGTTGCTGTCGTGCAGTGCGAGTGGGAGGTAGGAGGTGATGTTGACCGCGATGCTGGAGCCTTTCTGCCAGAGGGTCTCGACGACGAACTGGAAGGCGAGGTCCTTGGTGCAGTCATCAGCTGCCTCCCGCCAGGAGGAACCCATCTGCAGTCCCAAGCACAGTTCTGGCAGCTCTGAAAGAAGAGAAACAATTAGTATTAATGTCAAGGTGCACAGGAAACATATCATGATCTTTCTTGTATTCTTCTCATGCTCATATGCCTAGGTAATGCATTTTCTAGCATTCCGAAAGGATATCTTTTAAATGCACCTTACTTATACAGGTATGAGCTTGTTATTTAAATAGTACTTCAAATCTTGTAGGGCATTCCTTCCTTCAGATATCCTTTATGGGAATACAGGTCCCAAGGATTTAAAATATATGTTGGCTTATGTTGATGCGTATTAGCATGTACAGCACAAAATCACTAACTGCTCACTCTAACTTTGATGATGTACATACTAATGTGAACCAACAGAAGTTAATGTGCATTGTGATTTCATGGGACCTTTATGAAGGCTTTCACCAGAAAGACAATGAGCATGTCTCACCTTCACAGCGTCTAGTCTCAAGGTTTGGAGTGAAGCCTTTCCCGCAGCAGCTGTTCCTCTGTCTCGTAGTCATGTCTCCTGTGTGCGGCAGCCTGACGGGTCCGGACTCACAGCACATCTCCCTGTGGAGGTTGTAGGTCTGGGATCCGCAGCACTGTGTCCGTCCCTTCCTCACCCGCTTCACGGCTCCTCCGCAGCACACGTAGGAGACCGGGTCAAAGGCCTGGCCCTCGCAGCACTCCCCGCCGGCGATAGCATCGCTGAGGGACCCGTTACAGCAGGTCTGTTCGGCCTTGGAGTAGGCCTCGTAACCGCACCAGTGGAGGATGCGGCCGTCCACGCACTGCGCTTCATCCAGTGAGAAGAGGGCGCCCTCGCAGCAGCCTTGCACCGCAGGGAAGAACCTTGACCCATTGCACAGGAGCTGACCGCGACTGTCCTCACCCTCGCAGCCCAGGGCTGCATGGACAACCTGACCAGATGCACAGCACTGCGACATCTCGCCAAACATCTTGGAAACGATGTTCTCGTTGCAGCACATGAATCTTGTGTCGTCATTGATGA
This sequence comes from Arbacia lixula, assembly GCA_963669155.1. Lineage (NCBI taxonomy): Eukaryota > Metazoa > Echinodermata > Echinoidea > Arbacioida > Arbaciidae > Arbacia > Arbacia lixula. The sequence goes on along the minus strand of OZ022577.1, from coordinate 28,990,134 downwards.
CGTTGTTGCCGCAGCATGCCCGGAGGCCATTGTACAGCAAGCCGTCACAGCAGGTCTGCTTCTCAGGGTCGTAGCTTCCATCTCTGCAGAAGACACGGTTGCGCTCTGTGATGCTCTCCAGGTGCTCTATCACATAGTCCTGGCCTCCTGTCGTGAAACACTCGTGTGAAGCTGGGTCATATGCTGCATGGTCACAGCATGCCTTTCCGTTTGCGTCCTCATATAAGGTGCCGCTACAGCACAAGGTGCCACTGGCGTTCTGATGAGCAATGTTGCCACAGCAGATATTGTTTCCCTCAGCTGAATACCTAGAAAAAAATGACATCAGACATGAAGCATACAGGGTCTAATTTAGATAAACAGGTCCTGCAGGCTTTTCAATTCATGATTTACGGTTTTTCCAAAAATAAACAACACATGTGGCAAATTCTGCGAGCTGGTGACAGTACATCAAACAACCAACATATTTTTATTAAATGGTCCAACTAACCAATTTCATGTGGACAGTCAAGCAGCTTGTTTCAGCATTCAAGTTCAAATTTTCCACATTGCTAATGCAAATAATGAATGCATATCACGTCTTTGTTAGTGTAAAGGTCACCGCAGACAACACAAATTTGCCTCGATTCTGCAATCGTAAGGTCCTTCGACTGAAATTGTGTCGTCACATACTTGTATAAGTCCTATGTCCGGGTCCTGCAATGAGGCCAGTGGCAGACTTATATGACTGATCAGATTGTGTCATCTGTGATGGTCTTAAGATAGGAATACATGCCAGAAGAGAACTTACTTGAAGCCACCACAGCAGAGCTCCGTCTCAGGCTGGTAGAGATCCGTCCCACAACACTCCCCCTGCCCCGCCGGATGTCGCACTCCACTGCAAACCACCTCGTCCTCGCTATGCACCACCCCCTCGCTACACTCTGTCTCCCTCTCAGTCCTCTGCTGGAGAGTACGGCCGCAGCAAGCGACGGTTGCTAGGGAACGGTCGTAGGCGTTACTGAAGCAGCAGGCCGGATCTTCCATTTCATCGACGGGGGAGATGGTGTCCATGCAGCAGATATGAGTGGAGGGGTTGTAACCAGTGTTGATGCAGCATCTGCCCTCTCCCACACTCGTTCCTGGTGACCACAAGATAAGTATGATACTGTCAATTACCCTATTCCTGCGCTCTTAAAATGTATGTAATATATACATTATATATATAATATATATATTTTGTGAAAGAAATGGATGAAGGGAACAATGGTAGGTGTAACTTAAATCAAGGTTACCCAGAGCTATCTACTCTTTGGAAAAATTGGTGATGCCGAAAAAATGTCTCTGCCGGGAATCGAACCCAGGCCCCCAGCTTTGAACGCCGGTGCCTTAACCAATTTTTCCAAAGGGTAGATAGCTCTGGGTAACCTTGATTTAAGCTACGCCTACCATTGTTCTCTTCATCCATTTCTTTCACAAAATATTTAAATAAAAGAGTTGCCAAAGCTGTTGTATATGTATAATTTCTTACATTTATATAATATATATATATATATGTATACATTAAAAATATAAATGTATATAATGAATATAATCTTATGAGTTGCGATTGATTCAATATGATCGCAACTCAATCTCCATTGTACAGTTTCGATTTATGAATAAAAACAGCAGCTTAGTTCTTATGAGGACACTAGTGATGCTACTATGTTGGTATCATAATAAAGCTGATAAAAAATTACAACTTGTATGCAAGAGTTTTTCTATAAAAGTGTATAGGTTTCAAAAATATAGGGGTTCAAAAATGCCAACACATGAAATATAGTGCAACTGAAAAGGCTTCAAAATAAACTTGGCACAGGGTGGACTTGGGGCTGGCACCCTGGGGATTAGCCCTCCCCTCTGACTTACCTGGAGTCTGGTAGGTGAGCCCCTGACAGCAGGTCCGCCCCGGACCAATCAGTCTCTCTCCGCAGCATTCCTGCTCCCTGTCATCGTACACCTCCAGGGATGTCAGGTCCCTGGCACTGCCACAGACCCGGGTATGTTGCCCTGATCCCCGCGGTGCTAGGTCAGTGCCACCTCTGCACTCTAGCTTGCTGCTGTCGTACACCCGAGACCCACACATCCTACAGATGGAGGTGGGGGGGGGGGGGGATGACAAGGCAATGATGGTTAAGGGAGGAAAGAAGAAGTTATGAAAAATCATAAAAAATGTGAAATTAAGAATTGTCATGTAAAGATGATAATTGTAATCTCAATGTTCCTTTTTAACAAGAAACAGTATGCTAGTATGATGCAAAATCACACAAACTGACAATGAGGATAACAGAGATGTGCCTAATAATACAAATTTAAGCATTCACTTAACATTAAACATCAAAAGTCAGTTTGACAGTACAGTACACAAATCAAGAACAGATTTATTTATTTCTTTTTTTGTTGCTTATTCTTTCAGATGTCTTTGGAAATTTTGGAGTATGAAATCCACAAGTATAATTTACTACCCATCTACAAAACAGCAAATTGCATCTAATTTTTGGATGTCACACAATACTCGGTTGTATAGGGTAACATTTTTACTTGCACAATGATAAAGCTGTACTTTCTCATATCCCTAACAATAATGAATTACAGATATGTTTGCACTTGAAACTCTTTAACATGCCACATGTGGATTGACTCCCAAGTAATACACACAAACTCTACTGAGCGGTAATATCTCTGGCCGAGTACGGGTGAAAGTCCACGTGAGCGACTGCATACCTGATGTCTCTCTGTGCAATGCCGTGCAGCAGGTTTTCATGTAGGCAGCTGGAGGTCTTGTTGTTGTATGCCTGGTAGAGGCAGCATTGCAGCACGTCCAGGTCATCGTCAAAGAGCGGCTGCACCCTACCATTGCAGCACTGTGAGGTGACGCGGCGGTACACCCATCCGTAACAGCAGGCGTGACTTTGAGGGTTGTAAAACTCATCCCCGCAGCGGCCCAATCCTTCGGGCATAGGAACGATGAAGCCCTCGGAACTGCAATACTAAAAGTTGAAAACATAAATAACGTGTTAATTGAAAATTTATTTTCTGAGTTTTTATTTGAAAGAAGTATTCCACATCATCATTTGGCTTTTACATTCAAAGTTATCAGCCTTCCTCTTGACTCCAACACATGAGCATCTTCTCTGATTAGTGATATGTACTCAAGCCAATTTCAGCTGGGTTTAAGGGTATAAGGGCATAGAAGTTACTGGCAGACAGAAAGATGGATGGAAGGATGGATAGAAGAAAGGACAAACTTAAAAAATAACACAGGAATTGGACCTGCACATCACAGCTGAGTCTGCCAGCACATGATGACGATTACCTCTTTATCGTTCTGATATGTCTGGATGAGGGGGTTAGTTGCTCGGTCGAGGGGTACACAGACGGCGTTATCGTCAGGACGGTTCACTGGGATGTCAACGACCTCCTGCATCTGGTCATCGCACAGCTGCCTACCTGGGTCCAGTAGCTCTGGGCCGCAACAGGGACGGGATCCTCTTGGGAATGGATGCACCTTCACACCTGCCATGATAACGCCACACACAAAGACAACAGCGGGTAATCATCAGCAATGTTCCAGCTAATATAATCATCAATTCACTCAACTGTTATGTACTTTAAAAGTGAAAGGGCTTTCTGGGTTGATTTTAATTTGAAAATAAATTTGAGGGATACACCCCATAGGAAGTTCAGTGTGCTCCAGCCCTGTAAATTAAAGAACCTACTTTCAATCTAAATGTACTTTGAATGTACTTCGGCGATGTAAACTTTTAAGGCTGAAAACAACTGGCTGAACGCCAAAAGATCTATTTCTTAAGGAGTAATGTTTTTTTGTTAGATTTCTGTGATCTTCAGACAATTATTTCTATCACTTCCTAAGAAATCCAATGAAATCCAATGAGAGTTACAGTTCCCCGACTAATTTAGGCATGTTTGCCACACTGGTATTCACTTGTACATGATTCAAGGTACATGTAGTGTACACCAACAGGAAGACTTTAATAAAATACATCATATGTTGTTTAATATACATGTATCTGGCACTTTTTAACAGCCGGACCAATTTTTTCTCTTCACTTTAAAGGAAATGCAATGGAAATCATATATAGTTTCCCTGATTTAAAACAAATGTTTGCCACAATCATGTGACACTGAATCACACACATAAAAAAATGAAGAGATCCTGACCTTGGCAGCAGGTTTGTTGTGATGGGTCAGTGAAGATGAGCTGGCCACTGTCATCCCTGCAGCACTCTCCGTCTGTGCCATTGAAGACTGCAGGAGGCCTGTAGGTCAGCGGGTCCCTGCAGCAGGTCTGGGTCATAGGGTCAAACTGCTGGTCCATAGGACCCCCTTGAGGGTTGCATAGCTGGGCGTCAGGGGTCAGCTTCTCCAGAACGAGACTTGTGCGGGCGTCCAGGCAGTGCTGCAATCCAGACCGGTACACCTCTGCAAATGTGGGATGAAATAAGAGTCAGATTTTTTTGTTTATTTTTTTATTTTTATTATGTATGCAAATTTCATGTAATGAGTATTAAAGACATTAATGGGAATGAAAGCATGAAGCTGACGAATATGGAAAGTTTGCAAAACTAATGACATACAGGACTACAGGAGGACAGAAAACCTACAAACAAGCAAAAAACAGTGCTGCAATCCAGACCTGTACACCGCTGCAAATGTGGGATGAAATATGAGTCATAGATTTTTTAACTTATTTTTTATTTTCATTATGTATGCAAATTTCATGTAATGAGTATTAAAGACATTAATGGGAATGAAAGAATGAAGCTGACGAATATGGAAAGTTTGCAAAACTAATGACATACAGGACTACAGGAGGACAGAAAACCTACAAACAAGCAAAAAACAGTGCTGCAATCCAGACCTGTACACCGCTGCAAATGTGGGATGAAATATGAGTCATAGATTTTTTAACTTATTTTTTATTTTCATTATGTATGCAAATTTCATGTAATGAGTATTAAAGACATTAATGGGAATGAAAGAATGAAGCTGACGAATATGGAAAGTTTGCAAAACTAATGACATACAGGACTACAGGAGGAAAGAAAACCTACAAACAAGCAAAAAACAGTGCTGCAATCCAGACCTGTACACCGCTGCAAATGTGGGATGAAATATGAGTCATAGATTTTTTAACTTATTTTTTATTTTCATTATGTATGCAAATTTCATGTAATGAGTATTAAAGACATTAATGGGAATGAAAGAATGAAGCTGACGAATATGGAAAGTTTGCAAAACTAATGACATACAGGACTACAGGAGGAAAGAAAACCTACAAACAAGCAAAAAACAGTGCTGCAATCCAGACCTGTACACCGCTGCAAATGTGGGATGAAATATGAGTCATAGATTTTTTAACTTATTTTTTATTTTCATTATGTATGCAAATTTCATGTAATGAGTATTAAAGACATTAATGGGAATGAAAGAATGAAGCTGACGAATATGGAAAGTTTGCAAAACTAATGACATACAGGACTACCAGGAGGAAAGAAAACCTACAAACAAGCAAAAAACTTAAGGAGGAGAATGTTTGTACCATTGCCACAGCAGCTGGAGTCAGCGTATTTCTCAAACAGTTGGTTCCCGCAGCATATCTGGAGAGTATCAGGGTAGTGCTCGCCACCACAAGTCCTCCAAAGTGAGTCTAGGCCGTTGACCTCGGGGTGAGGGATCAGATTATAGTCCACGCAAGCGGTATCAGTTGGGAGGTACTCCTCGGTGGCGCCGTAGATACCACAGCATGAGAACGGAGACGGTGCGGCGTGATGCTCACAGCACGTTTCATTGTTGGGGTTGAAGAGGCGGTCCACGCAGCAGTGTGTCTTCCCGTCCATGATGTCTCTCAGCTTTCTGCCGCATACCACCTTCTTGGTCGGGTCATAAGCCTGGGTGTTGTGACAGGCCGTGTATCCATCTTGTCTTTCCTGTCGCACGCCCTTTTAAGAATTGAGTAAGGCCACGATTATCACTGTGTACATCTTCACTTACATAAGGCTCAGTCAGAAAAGATTCCCACAATGTTTGATAAAAATTTAAAATGCAAAAACTCCCTCCCCTCCCACCCAAGAAGCGTATTTGGCCATGTCTCTTCCCCAGCTCCCTCCACACATGTTCAAGAAGATATCAATGCCCACAATTAAACTTTTAAAGTCATTGTATAAATCACGTTACGGATAATCATCAAAGTCATCTTTCTTTTGGAAAACGTGCTTCCATCCCTCCACAAAGTTTCCATTCCTGGGTTAAAGTGTCAGTCTGCATATTTGTCTGTGAAAGTATGTGTGCCTCCCCCCCCCCCCCTCCAAGATAAGTCTTCCCCCTTTGGAGAGTTTTGCCCCCCCCCCCCTCACTTTCCATCCTTGAAATGTTTCAGAGTACCTGAAATTGGAAACCTTACATGACATGTGTGCCAATCCTTTGCGACTGAATAGTTCGTTGATCAAATCATCTTGTACGCAAGTTGGGCAGTTAGGCAGGGATTAATTATTCTATAGGTCACGTGACGCTTCAATATCCTATGAGCCATCGCTATTGTGGAGGCACGCTACATACCCCGCAGCAAACATGTGTTGTCTTGTTGTACCACCCGTCTCCACAGCACTCGGCCTCCTGCAGCATGACACCCTCTTTTCCAACGGTGTAGACTCTCCTCTCTCCGCTCCACTCCAGAGGGCAGCAGATCTGCGAGGTGGCATCGTACGTTCCAGATCCACAGCACGTGCCCACACCATTCACAGCGTGAGGGTATCGGTAGCCAGCACCATCACAGCAAGTTTGAGTTTCCGTGTTGTAGTACGCTGACCCACAGCACTCATGACCTGCAAGATAGGAAGATGAAGAAGAGTACAGGAGTGAAGAATGGATAATTCAGAACTGAACGAAATGCTACATGTATGTGCAATATTACTTTTGTCAACTACATGTGCATGTATTGTGACATAATTTGCATGGCGTTTAGCACACTTGGTGCAGGCAGTGTATGGTACAACTATTTTGTATGGCTGGACTTCCCCCTTCAACTTCATCAAACTCCTTGAATTACACTACATCGGTAATGGGACAGAACCCTCCCCCCCCCCCCCCCCCCCAATAAAAAAATTAAAAAATAAAATAGATTAAATCAATCAATCAATCAATCAATCAATAAATAAATGAAATAAAAATAAATAAATAAATAAATAAAAATAAAAAATAAACCGCCTAATGTGTAATCTGCATGGTATATTAATGTGCTTATACCTACATTGAATCTTTATAATAGTAGCAACACTCTGTAATAGTGGTAGTAGAAATAGGAGCATTTTTTTAAGAGTGAAATCAAATTAATCTTGAATCTTTAATATTTACATACATTCTTGATCTACTCGAGTCTGACATGAATTTGACCAATCAGATTGTTCGACGGGTTGTTGGCTATGAATATTTAAATCGTCAATCGGTTCACCCCCCCAAAAAAATAGCACATGGCATATGAGCGGGAAAAAAATGTGCGCATGCGTTAACTTAGTTTTTCACACATGCATTAGCATTAGCGTTTTCATATTCAAAATGGCGACCCGCATCGATCGACATACAGTGTACAGGTGTAATGTTCAGTCTCTAGATAAGCGCATTCAGAGGAGCCAGATGCAATCTCAGCGGATCCAAAGTCCTACAGAGACTGATTTTTCGGTCTAATGCAAACCCTACCTTCTTGTCTGGCATGTTTCTGCCTGTTGTCACAACACTGGTACGTGGTGGAGTTGATGATCTCATTATTGCAGCACATCCACTCTCCCGACAGCTCCATTCGCTTGTTGCCACAACACTGCCAGGTTCCATCATCCAAAAACAACTCATCACCACCTGAGGAGAGAGAAACAATACAAAGAACATGACAGAAATAAATACGTTCATCCTTTAAAATCAGCCCCTTGACTGCACACCACAACTCTCAGCTACTACAACATGGATTTCATCGCCTTTTCAGTATGAGTGTACACAGTCAAAAGTGTGTGTGTCCGATGAAGTATAAATTCCTCATTCTTTCATGAAGATGAGAATACAGAGTCATTAACCAAGTCTCATCTACTTAATTGACTTAACATATTTGTAATTATACAATTGCGTAAAGGTACACATAAATTAACAACAGGTAAGTTTTGAAATTACCCCAGAATTTACCCCAGAAATTACCCCGGAAAGCCCTTTCACTGAAATCTAGCCGAATTGTCCCTACGGCGGACTACTCATGAATATTAATGAGTCAGATAAAATGAGACTCTTTCGGGTATTTGTTTCCATGTTGTCGTGTCTTGACCCGTGAACTAGAAATAGCTTGCGTGGTTAAGTCGCTGCCCGGTAAGCAGTAGACTGCAGGTTCAAATCTCGTCTGGTTCCAAGATTTTTGTCTGACTTGTTTTTCGTTCATTTACAGGATGGAGCACGCTATCCTTATTACTGGGTGTATGCCTAAAATTTCTTTGCAAAAAGGTAAGTTTTTCTTCTCAATCTCAGCTCGAGTGAAGTTAAACTTTAAAAATCAAAACAATTAATAACAGGGTCAATTTGTTTACAAAATACAAAACTGTAAAAGAACTTGACTACATGTACTTACAACATTGGTGGTATCCGAGTTCTGTTGGTACGGAGTAAATCCTCGTTCCACAGCATGACTGTTCAGTGGGGTTGTATGAAAATCCTCCACAGTCCGAGTCGGAGTAGGCTGTCGCTGCAAAATCGAATCAGAAGACAGAAGAAAGAAAAGTTGACATCCGGTGAACTATTTGTCGTATCTGCACGGAATCAGCACTCAATCTTCTCAACCGCGAAATCAGTTTTTATTGTAGACTAGGCCCTGGCCAGTGATAATACTCCGGACCGGTTAATTTAACAATTCAAAACATTGAAATAACACTGTGATGAAGTTCCCACAAAGTCAAAGGTCGGTTGTGCGGTAAAAAATAAAGCTGAAGCCACGGCAGTAAGCACTAGCGTACTAGTGCACGTTATATACACAGACGCTCCAGTCCAAGCTCAGGTAGCTGCTAGACTCCTCTAGAGTCTACTTGTTAATTTATGGATATAAGTAACAATCATTTTGATTTTCTCTTTTCCCACTTTTTATCTCATGCATAAAATCATGTAATGCATAAGTCCTATCCAGAAGTAACATTTTACAAAGAAAATGATTAGGGTTGAGTTTATACTTTAATAATCGGTAATTTTTGGTAATTCCTTAGGCGTATATTTTATTAATCATATTTTGAGACTGGAATAAAGACTATTAAAGCTGGGAATTCCCCATTGCTATTCGCTTCACACCAGCGTTGTATGTATTGCACAATACGCACGTGTACTGCCGATGTTACAGTAACGCGATGTACTCTATTTCTCAACTCCTTACTTATCATAGTTTATCATTTAATCGGCAGAGAGTGTGCCTTTTTCACTATGTCAACCCAAAATTAAAATGTGAACTACGACCATTAAGTGATTACTCGATGGTCAAGCGGAATGGACAGAATAATGTAGATTATGTGCAAGATCGCAGTGCGCAGTTGCTCTCGTTGTCAAAGGAAGTCTTTTGCGATTTTCAATATAATCCTTGATTCTAACTTATTGCATTTGCTGTTCCTCACTACTTCTACTATTTACTACTACATGTACTTCATAAGATGTGATGGTCAATATTTGTAAGGCCAAATTGGGCATTGTTCAGTATTGATCTCGCTCTAACCTCAGTATCTATATACAGTCCTTAGGCCTAGGCTACGATGAGCGAATTGGGGAAATACCCATTTATGTGTTCTGCGTTCATTGCTTAGCCTTAGAACATTGTTATGCTAAGTTACCATTACATTAGTTTCAAAGCCACTTTGACTTTTTTGTGCAATTTCTTGCGTTGCCAAAAAAGTGATGAAAACACGTTATCGATTGCATCTATGCTACGCGTTTTTATTTATTTTTTACTACAGAGTGAAGGTCGAGACAAATTGTACTAAGGGTTAATACTAAGATTTAGTAAGCAATCCTTGAGCCTTTATGATAAAATATAATAATGTACACATGTACTTGTTGTAGTTGCCTTTATTATATACGCGATCTGCCTGAGTCCTGTGAGGGTGTTAGAATGATGGAGACGATACATAAATAATAACTCGGGCAGCAGTCTATTAGAATACCTGTCATAAAATTAGTCGACAAAGACACGCAGAATACCACCCAAGCCAGGTTTGTCAACTGGCGAAAATATGACGCTTCTCCCATTGTAATGGTCTTAAAAGCTTCTCGGGTGTTCAGCGAAATGTTCGATGATGGTTGCTACTGAAGTGAAAAATAATGCGTCTCGGTTCGGTGTTCCGATGGTAGAAATAAATTCGAGAGACGTGTCTTCGTGTTGTTCCCGTGGTTGTTGAGTCGACAGTCGGAATACATTATGATGTCCCATGTACCAACCAACAGCAATATTACCCAGCTAGAACACACAGAAAGGGTGGGCATTTCCCGTAACACTGATTGGTAAACTCCTATTTTACCCAATGAGTCACAACACCAACTGTGACGTCACGGGTTCGCTGTTTCACACGCTAGCAGGATCGCGCAGCCAGGATTGCGTAATGCACTGGTGCATAGCAAAACTTTGCAGGGTCGGGGGGTAAGCCGAAAGTCAGAGCAAGCGGTTATAAAGTTGACAAAGAAAATGCAGATTTCAAGTGTTACCCTACGTTTAAATAACTTAATCGCAAGTATTGCAAAGATTTGAATTTGTAATTTCGTATGAGACGTCACGATGTGTGGTAGATTTGGATGTTTCCAAGAGTGATTCACCGCCTGCAAGGGTTGTTGAGACTTGTGTTAAAAGTTTAAGTGCACTAGTCATTTTTCTTTCGGTAAAAGAGCTCTGGGGTTGGCAAGTACAATGTACTTCAGATTTGCTTTCGATGGCACGGTTGCTATCGCATTTCCGATTTAGTCATATTTCTGCAATATGTGTATGTGACTATTTACTATTGTAATTAAAGAGTGGTTAGGTTTGTCATTGGAACCACGCTCCATTTGCTAGACCAATGATACATTATTATTATAGCCCTATGTTGACAAGGGGAAGCAAATGAAGAAAGGTAGATTTCGTGTAAATCAAAATGCGTCGTGCACTGCCATCGATGCAACACCACATTGATTATGTTACATTGAATATCATACAACAACATTAATATTTCTTTTTACACATACGCGGCAAATGTTGGCTACAAGCAATTACTCAAATCTGAATGGTTTTCACTGGCTTCCTGTTAAGTAGGGCAGTATTTTGAAAATAGATTTTAGGCATACACCCAGTAGTAGTAAGGATAGCGTGTTACATCCTGTAAATAAATTAAAAAACAGAACGGACAGAAATCGAGGATTTTAACCCAATGCACTGCTTACCGGTTATTGATTGCTGTGAAAGGCGCATTTTGACAATTGAACGTAATTCATCAAACTTACCACCACTGGCCGCCAAGCCTAGGAGGAGGAGCACAATTAAATTCTTCCAAAAATCCATTTTGTTCTCCTCTGTGTCCCCGCGTATAAAGTGAAAAAAAAAATCCAGGTGTGTGTGTAACTTGCCAACACTTTACACAAGTAAGATAGATTGTGTATGGAATGATATTGTTCGAATACGTTGATTAATTCTAAATACGTTGAATAATTGTTCACATATACAGTTAAGTATCAAGACGGTAAATCGAATAACAACTCTAGGCGAACGAGTTTCATGAATGCTTTTCAAGCCCTTCTTCGTGCACTGGGTATGCTACGCAGGATGGTAAGTATGGTTTTGAGCTAAAAAATAGAATCACCGGGATTTCCCTACGCATCCATCGGGGCACCGCATACCCATTCCATGCGGTGCTTCTGTGTGATAGTTAAACGAGATTTTCGTCTGACTTTTGTTTCATTCTTTTACACGATGGAACACGCTCGCCTTATCATTACTGGGTGAATGTCTTAGATTCCATTTCAAAATCGTTCTTTTGCTCGACCTTATTAAGTGAAGACTCGACTACGAATAACAATTCTAGGCGAACGAGTTTCATATATGCATTTTCAAGCCCTTCTCCGTGCACCGATCATGCTGCGCAGGCTGGTAAGAATGGTTTTGAGCTAAAAATAGAATCGTCGGAATTTCCCTCCTTCGCATGCATCGAAGCACCACATACCCATCCCATGCATTGCCCCTGTGTGATAGTTAAATGCTTACCGGTAAACAATAGATTGTAGGTTTAAATCTTTCTGGTTACAATATTTTCGTCTTACTTTTGTTTCATTCTTTGACACGATGGAACACGCCAGCCTTACTATTACTGGGTGAATGTCTGAAATCGAAAATCCCCAGATAGCCCTTTCACTGGCTTGGTATTATTCTAAAGATGTTTTATTACCAATATCACATACAAATTAAATGTTTTCAACTATTAGTGTGCAGATCATTCATAAATTGGGTCTTACATCACGGTGCAAATGGGAAGAATAAAGACAACGAAATAAGAAAGGAGTGTTTGAAAAAAGTATTAAGGAGGCAAACATAGAGGAACACAGTGAAGAAGGTAAAAAAAAGGGGGGGGGGAACAAGAATGGGAAGGTGAGGAGAAAGTGCAGCAGAAAAAAAGAAGGAAGCGAGTCTGTAGGGGATGGATAGAAACCAACTTGGGTGAAATGAACAAAATATAGGTAGGAGAGCGTGGGACTAGTTGGATCAACGCCCATCCACCATGATCGCTATCCCAATGCATTATGAGAAACCAAACATGCGGCATATCTGATCCTTAACACTAAAATAAGACCTCGTAAGATAAAAACTAATCTTTACACATGGTTGGTTCAATATTGTTATGTTGTCTCTCACCTATAGTCATTAAGTCATTCGCAAATTCTTGATATTAATTCCGTTTTTTGGGTCTCTGAAAATATTCGTCAAAATAAAGAAATCATTGACTGTGTATTACGCACCACTCATTATGTCTGAATACTGGCATTGTTGGCTTGAAAACTGCTCATTATTATAAAATATTTATTTTACAGAAGTAGTCAGGGGAATGAAAACAATAACCCGATTTATGTAACAAAAATACTTGCAATCATAAATTCACCTATGAGTTATTGATTGTTGTTGAAACATCCAGACAGTTAGACACACACGGTTTACATAACGGTATATTATACCGTATCAGCTTTATAAAAAAAAAAGCAAAAAGCAAAAAAAAAGTGAATCAATTGAAAATAAAAGATAAGCCCACCATAGAATAATTTACATTGATATCATTTAGAACATGTCTAGCGCACACAACATACAAACAACATACATTACTTACCACCACTGACCACCAATCCTAGTAGATATAGCATCCTCAAAATCTTCCAGAAATCCATTCTGTTCTCCTCTGAGGGTACAATTAACAATTAATCCAAGTGTTTGTGTAGGTTGGCAACACTTTAAATTAAATAAACTATTCCCTCACTCAGCAAATACCACCGTTATTTTCTTTGGAAGAATTGAATATTTTTCAAATTCCCGTTGAATAATTGTTCACAAATACAGTGTCACATTAAGACAGTTCTTTTGCTCCTCCGCGTCAAATGAAGACTCGTTTTTGAATAACCACTCTCAGCAAACGAGTTTATATAGCCTTCTCGTGCGCGTTCGTATTGTAGTTGCGGGCTAAAAATAGTATCGCCGGGATACCCCTACTTCGCATGCATTGGAGTATGGTGTGCGCATTTTGCATTGCCCCGATGTGATAGCTACGCACAGCGTGTGTGTATTCGACATTTCTCGGCAGCTTTCGGAGAGTTTCGTGTTGTGGGGATTTCCCGTGTTTGCTACCAACCGAGCTATGCAATGCGATATCGAAAGGTAATGCTTGTATGCTGTTTTATGAATGAATATGTTTCGGAAGCCGAAATTCGGGCGAAGATAGTTGCTTTATTTTCTCGCAATTACATCATAGTCAGTGCTGGCTCACAGAGCGATAAACAGTGTACGGTGTTGCAGCATTGATACCGCTTTGAACAAGAAACCAACGTGGATTGCGCAATGCACAATTTCACAAACTAACGCGCAGCAAAGACAGTGAAATAAGGTAAATGAGCACGCTGCGATGAAATCCCTTTTAAGCAATTACCCTTTATTACCAGGGTCTTTTTATATCCTCTATCGTCCTTAACTCGGGGTATGAAAATTGAATACTTACTATGTAATATAATAACATGGATACACAAAACATCTTTAATTGAGCACATACGTTTTTGAACGGCTTAACCAACACGTGTAACTACATGGGTGTGGATAGCAATATGTGAGACCTGCTTCAGCAAGCACATGTATGTATAGACCACCTTCCTATTAAGAACACCTTTCTCATTTCCCTTGCACAACACATCTAATTGAAACCTGTATCAAAGTAACCTGTACAGAAAGACCACCTGCTTATAGAGACCGCTATTCTTGTCTCCATAGATTGAGATTTCTTTGCAAGTTTCACTGTATGATTAGAGGGATGGTTCACCCTGAGATTTAGTTGGTTTCAATAAAAGTAGACACATGAACGAAACATATTAAGGAAGGTTTGAGGAAAATCCGTCAAAGGATAAGAAAGTTATGATCTTTTAAAGTTTTGATTTTGTGACGTCACGTGTGAGGTGCTCTCCCATATGTAGTGTACATTTTGTTTTAAATGTGCATTTTCTCAAAAAGATATTTATCAATTCACCTGTGCATTTGATTCATCATTAGAAATACGTTTCTACACACATACATATTCCTCGTCAAAACAGAAAAAGAGCAATTTATGGAATCACATTGCACACAACATATGGGAGAGCACCTCGCACATGACGTCACAAAACTGAAATTTCAAAAGACTTTCGTATCCTTTGACGGATTTTTTTTTCATGTTTTTGTTTTTATTGAAACCAACTTCTCTTCTTGGTGACCTATCCCTTTAAGGAAATTCATCTCTTTTGGTTCACAAATCAACATATTGTGCCCTGCATCCCTGCGATTGTTAGGCAGAATGGTTTTGTAATAATCACATACTCGCTAAACCAGGAAAGTGCTATAAAAAATATGATCGTTATAGGCCTAAAATAAACAAAAAATTAGGAATTAGGAGTATTGTTCTTCCCGCTGACTTCACCCCCTCATGATATGCGTTTGAATGTTGTTGGTACATGTACTTCGAAACAAACGAACTTTAAAAATTAATACACAAACGTGAATAATATGCTTTCTGTATCAATATCAGAGTCCGAGGATAAGCGAGGATTGACAATGTTTTTAGGCATATACCCAGTAGTAAGGACACCGTGCCTCAGCCTAAATGGCTGGACAATAAGTGAGAATAAAATCTTGAAACCAGAGGATCCGAACCCGCATCCACTTTTTCAACAATTTACAGGATAGAGCACGCTATCCCTACTTCTAGTTGTATGATTTAGAATCAAATTGAAGTTACCCCATGAAGCGCTTTCACTAAAATCTCGCCAAAATGCAATTACATAAATGTTAATTGTAACTGAGGACCTCACATTGGCAAGTTCAAACCTTCCAAGGCACCTGTGTCCTTCAGCAGGACACTTTATTCACATTGCCGCTCTGCATCCAGGGTAATAAGTGGATACCCGGTAGGAAGCAGAGGGGTATGAGTGTTCTTGTCCGAGTGCGGCTAATGATCGTGCATGGCCAGGACCTCTACTCAGGAACGAGCCTCGGTACTAGGCTGTGAGGTGCATGGACACGACTCAGTCTGTTTTGAGCAAATATATCTGGTAACATAGACTATGCCCCAATCCCATCCTCGCTCCTTCTGACGTTGTCTGTTTTTACCAGACTTGGCTTGTTAACAGACTGGGTTTTAGTGAAAAGGTTTTCTGGGGTAATTTACCCCAGAAAACCTTTTCACTAAAATTGTCCCTACGGCGGACTACTCATGAATATTAATGAGTCAGATGAAATGAGACTCTTTCGGGTATTTGTTTCCATGTTGTCGTGTCTTGATCCGTGAACTAGAAATAGCTTGCGTGGTTAAGTCGCTGCCCGGTAAGCAGTAGACTGCAGGTTCAAATCCCGTCTGGTTCCAAGATTTTTGTCTGACTTGTTTTTCGTTCATTTACAGGATGGAGCATGCTATCCTTACTACTGGGTGTATGCCTAAAATTTCTTTGTAAATTGAAATTACCCCAGAAAACCTTTTCACTAAAATTGTCCCTACGGCGGACTACTCATGAATATTAATGAGTCAGATGAAATGAGACTCTTTCGGGTTTTTGTTTCCATGTTGTCGTGTCTTGATCCGTGAACTATATAGAAATAGCTTGCGTGGTTAAGTCGCTGCCCGGTAAGCAGTAGACTGCAGGTTCAAATCCAGTCTGGTTCCAAGATTTTTGTCTGACTTGTTTTTCGTTCATTTACAGGATGGAGCACGCTATCCTTACTACTGGGTGTATGCCTAAAATTTCTTTGTAAATTGAAATTACCCCAGAAAACCTTTTCACTAAAATTGTCCCTACGGCGGACTACTCATGAATATTAATGAGTCAGATGAAATGAGACTCTTTCGGGTATTTGTTTCCATGTTGTCGTGTCTTGATCCGTGAACTATATAGAAATAGCTTGCGTGGTTAAGTCGCTGCCCGGTAAGCAGTAGACTGCAGGTTCAAATCCAGTCTGGTTCCAAGATTTTTGTCTGACTTGTTTTTCGTTCATTTACAGGATGGAGCACGCTATCCTTACTACTGGGTGTATGCCTAAAATTTCTTTGTAAAGATTTGGTTTTGTCCATGCAACTCCCAGCCTAGTACCTAGGCTACTAAGGAAGTGAACACTGGGCACATTAAGTGTGTAATACATTATTGCATCGTAATGATCAAATTTACGAAGTAGTTTTAAACATATTTACGTTTATGTTATTTATTCTTCTATATAAATTTTACGCAATTTAGATATTACATTTTCCACCTTATCGTCCCATATTGCATAACTTGGCGATAAGGGAAAGTTGTTTAATGTATCAACATACATGAACACATTGTTCTGATATACGTCGTTATTCTCATATCCATTTATAAGTAGGAATCTTGGATCTTTACTCATCCAGCAATATAAGTCATCCATATTTGTTGGTAGAATATTGCAGTTAGTCGACCCAGTGCCCATCAATCTATATAAAACAGTGGCATGCAACATTTCTCTCTTCCTCTCTCTCTCTCTCTCTCTCTCTCTCTCTCTCTCTCTCTCTCTCTCTTCCTCTGTCTCTCTCTCTTCCTCTGTCTCTGTCTCTCTCTCTCTCTCTCTCTCCTCTTCCTGTATATCTTTTCCCCTCTTTAGTATGCTCCTCTCCCTCTCATTTCTTAACGATTCCCCTTCCTATTCCCTATCCCTCTCTTTCAAAGAGAGAGATATATATAGATACAGATATTGTAGAACGTTAGTGCGTTACCCATTTTGTCAAATGAAATATCAAATTAGATGTGATTAATTTTGAGAAATCAGTACTATAACAACAGTTAATTACGTTTATCATAACCACAGACACCGTCTTTCAAAACAGAAACCGATGAGATGAAGATTACACGTTTATCGTCCGTATTCAATGTAACTACGTACAAGGGGAGCAAATCGTGTAAAAACCCCTTATTTAAGATCGGCATCCGTATCGTAATTGCCTCTCATCTCTAGTCGTAGTTGCCGAAACTTGCCTGTGAGTTTATTTTCTACGCCCCGAATCTTAAGTGCAGCCACTACAGCTTTCGCTATTACATTACTTTTGACCGGACATCGATGCAAAGTATAGCTCTATGGCCATTTCACTACAGGTACTAGTGAAAGTGGTATATGGATCACCAGTGATCAACACTCTCGGTTGGTAATACCGTACAGCGCAGGCGATATAATGACCATTGTATTTCTCTCCCCCACCAAAAAGGTTTCACATGCCTCTACCTAAATATAGATAGTGGGTGGTACTGTATTATATTTAGAAAAATGACTCACATATCTCACCCTTTTCCCTGGAAGTGTGCTTATTTAAAGCTTTCTTGGTAACATCCTTGCCCACACACTTTTACATCGAGTGAGAGTGATACTGGATAATGCGTTATCGATACTTCTTAATTTTAATAAACTCTTTTTCTTCTGTTCATCATCATTATTCTTTAGAAAAGGAATTCATGAAACAAGAAATGCCCAAAATCATGAAGGAGAAAGGCGGGTATGTGTATGAAGGAGAATGAAGAAGTGGACAGTTAAAGTAAAGAATGATACATAAACATTGATGATGTATTTCGATTTTTATATTCATCCTAATGTAATCCTAATCCTAATGTATTCGTATGACCCGATATGCCAGATGTTTTTTTAATTTACAAATGACAGGCATATTGTAGTTCGTACCAACAGGCTGTCACCTTATATGATCAAGCTCTATATCCCGACCTGCCTGCTTACTGGCGGTGGTATATAGATAAGACATCGCGGTTTACTATCTAATTACCATTGACACGAAGGTGTGTACTAAGGCAATAGGGTTGTTAAGGCCTGGTAATGTAAGGGTTAACTGTCTCATTACCATTGGCATGAGAGTGTGTAGTAAGGCAATAGGGGTTTCAACTCTCGGCAATGTAAGGGTTAATTCTCTCATTACCATTGGCATATAAGGGTTAACTCTTTCATTACAATTGGCATGAAGCTGTGTAGTAAGCCAATGGGGTTTTCAACTCCCGGCAATGTAAAGGTTAATTCTCTCATTACCATTGGCACAAAAGTGTGTAGTAAGGCAATGGGGCTTTACACCCCCGCAATGTTAACTGTCTCCGGCATGAAAGTGTGTAGAAAGGCAGTGGGGTTTTCAACTCTCTATAATGTAAGGGTTATAACTGTCTCCTTACCATTGGCACGAAAGTGTGTAGTAAGGCAATGGGGTTTTCAACTCCCGGCAACGTAAAGGTTAACTGTCTCATTACCATTGACACGAAAGTGTGTAGGTAACGGGTTTTTCAACTCCCGGCAATGTAGATAGTACATCGCGGTTTACTATCTAATTACCATTGACACGAAGGTGTGTACTAAGGCAATAGGGTTGTTAAGGCCTGGTAATGTAAGGGTTAACTGTCTCATTACCATTGGCATGAGAGTGTGTAGTAAGGCAATAGGGGTTTCAACTCTCGGCAATGTAAGGGTTAATTCTCTCATTACCATTGGCATATAAGGGTTAACTCTTTCATTACAATTGGCATGAAGCTGTGTAGTAAGCCAATGGGGTTTTCAACTCCCGGCAATGTAAAGGTTAATTCTCTCATTACCATTGGCACAAAAGTGTGTAGTAAGGCAATGGGGCTTTACACCCCCGCAATGTTAACTGTCTCCGGCATGAAAGTGTGTAGAAAGGCAGTGGGGTTTTCAACTCTCTATAATGTAAGGGTTATAACTGTCTCCTTACCATTGGCACGAAAGTGTGTAGTAAGGCAATGGGGTTTTCAACTCCCGGCAACGTAAAGGTTAACTGTCTCATTACCATTGACACGAAAGTGTGTAGGTAACGGGTTTTTCAACTCCCGGCAATGTAGATAGTACATCGCGGTTAACTATCTAATGACCTTCGGCATGAACGTGTGTAGCGGCAATGTGAGGGTTAACTTCTCATTACCGTTAATATGAAAGTGTGTAGTAAAGCAATGTGGTTTTCAACTCACGGCAATATAAGGGTTAACTGTCTCATTACCGTTGGTATGAAAGTGTGTAGTAAGGCAATGGGGTTTTCAAATCACGGCAATGTAAGGGTTAACTCTCTCATTACCATTGGCAGCTGACACCCACAATTTTACAATAAGTTTAGTTTTATGTATTTTTAGTTCACTTTTTGAAATGTTATTAAGCCAACACTGGTGGCTCAAGGCTCACGATTAAAGTTATTATATCTGTACATAATTTCTGTTCATCTGATTTCATTTGAGTCAGTGATGTTTTTAAGGGATAGTTCACCTTGAAATTAAGTAGGTTCTAATGAAAGCAGAAACATAAAAGAACAATAAAAGGGAATGTTTTTTAAGAATCCTTCAAAGGATAAGAAAGTTACGATTGTTTAAAATTTAGATTTTGTGACGTCACGTACGAGATTCTCTTCCATATGTTGCTTTCTACATGTAATTTGTTTTGAAAATGTAGATTTTCTCAAAAGGATCTGCATTATTTTACCTTTTCATTCGAACATCATGAGAAATACGTTTTTACACACAACCAACATACGACATTACACAATGAGCATTAATATTGTTTGCTACCAGCGTTGATATTGCAATCGCAGTGAGTCGTTGTGATTGTTTCTGTGTAAATAGAACAACTTCCAAATCAGTAGTGATGAATGAGTCATCGTCGTACGAATAGTTTGTTTATTCAACACCCTGGGCCTGTATGGGTGTCTTCAAGTTCCGGGTCTTGCTATTGTTCGTCTACTTCTTTGACGAAATGTGCAAATGTGTACAACAAATCATCATAATTTGCAAACATTACAGCACAGTTTATTACTCTGACGTTTCAATATACATGTACAATGGTCTAAAGAAAGCGTGGATATGGGCGGGTGCCGTGCCCTCCACATATATCAGACGAGCTATCTTGTTGTCGTATTAAGGGCTGTAAATATACCATATCGGAGGCACGCTATGTATGAAGCAATTTTGCCGACACCCCCCCCCCCCCCCCCCCCTGCTATGCCCCGTCACACATATACAAACACAGGCCAGGTTGGGCAACTTCCATTGTTTGTGATACATGTAGCTAGCGGTTGAAGTACGTGAAACTACTTCTTGAAATACATGTAGATGTATTCTTTAAACGTTTCACGATTATAACTCCATCATTAGTTTGTTACGAAACAACGAGTATTGCACTTATACATGTATTAATGTTGCTGTGCACTTCCTGAAATATCATTGTAGACAAATATTGGAGCTCTGTTTTCATGATTTCATGATGATTCATGTTAGGAACTATTTATGTAAATTAGATGATAGTGAAGAGATTTTGCACTTCTACTATTTATGTAAATTAGATGATAGTTAATAGATTTAGCATTTCAACTATTTATGTAAATTACATGATAGCTAAGAGATTTTGCATTTCAACTATTTATGTTAATTAAGTGATAGTTAAGAGATTTTGCATTTCAACTGTTAATGTAATTTAGATGATAGTTAAGAGATTTGTGCATTTCAACATAAGAACAAAAACCGATGCAATTCGAGGCGAGTGAAGTGGGGTGGGGTGGGGGGGGGGGGGGCGGGGTGAGGGTAGGGGAGGGGGAGATATAGGAGAGAGGATACAGGGTATGTAGTTTGTCGAGCCACCTTCCACAGCAAATCTACACGGCTTTATATGAGTTCATGTCCAGCCATCGACTCCCTGACCGCCGAACATAATAGCCTATTATTTAATAGCAAGGCTTCCATGATGTTCGGCATTTTCACGGACTGAGAAAAGAGGATAATTATAAAGTGACTAGTCTTGTGAGTACTAGACTCTGTTTTTCAGTTTAGACTAAACAAATATGTCCAGCAACAACCTGACAGCCATGATAACTAGTTGACATGTGACTATGCCGTAGTCATCGGACGTCCGTGCCCTGGATCGATCATGGATCCTGTGACGAGGTCGTAGGCAGGTAACTCACTGATAGGTGGAGTTTCTGGTCACAGCTACGCGATGCCAGGGGTGGTAATCTGAAAGAAAATGAAGCCAAAGACTGACTTTTCGCTGGGTCACTTGAAAACTGTTTGAACAAGTCAAAAACTGTGTCAATAGGCCCATCACAGTTTAGGGTCGTAGAGGGCTTCAGTTGAAACTGACGTCAAAAGTCCAGTCCATTTTCAGAATACTACGATAGTCCAGTAGTGCCACTTCTGTCTCCGGTGATCGAGGGAGGGTTGGGGCCAAAATGACTATCCCGGTGAGGGAAAGGGGCGGGGCTATGTTCGGGGTATATAATCCCATCCCAGAAACATTTAGCATTCTGTGAAGTAAAGAGAGACAAGGACATTTCACCACATTATTTTCCTCATGAGAGGCCTCGTGTAAAATAAAAACGAACTTCGAATGTAAAGTGACGAGCACTTTTTTTTTGGTTTGTAAGATGTTTGATTATAAATATTTACGGAAACAACACCATGATACATTTCATCTACACATATGTGAAACAGTAAAAGTGCTATGATTATGATATTAATGATTATACTAATGATGAACGATATAGTACGGCGCATAGCATATATGCATATATTATTGCATGTCTCTTTGCACTTGTGAAAATAAACAAACTCCTAAAGGACCGTGACCTGGTAGGCCTACGTCATTAATGTGGCAGATTTCCATATGATACGGAAATGACGTAATCCTACCTGGCGATGATTGTCTAGAAGTCTATTAGCTCCTCTTCCCCAGAGCAAATAGTACGAGCTAAAACATGTGTCATTGTTTGAATACACGCGCATACGCACATACGTCCCCCCCCCCCACACACACACACAAAAACACACACAAACAGACAAACAATCATGTACACATGATATATCCCTTTCTCCCTGTCTGTTTCCCTCCTGTTCACCCAATCTTTCTTCTTCTTTTTTTTTTTTTTTCAATTTTTTTCCCCTAAATTTTGACGAACGTCACATTTATCATTTTGCAATCTCTCTGTTGACTGCTTGATCGCGTCTATTGTTATTGAGTACTTTGGACTCTTTCGCATAGAGCTATTAATACCCATTCGGAAGAAGGGCTGTAAGGGCATTGTGACGTATAGTGTAGTGTTAGTACGTCACGTGTCTTCTCACGATACTTCAGCCTAGGTACTTGGCTGCGAGGTGCATGGATACAACCCAGACTGTTAACAACTAATGAGTCTGGTAAAACAGACTACGCCTAATCTCATACTGGCTCCTTTGGCTCCTTCCCTCTCAGAGGATGGGGTTAGGACATAGTCTGCGTTACCAGACATAGTTATTAACAGACTGGGTTGTGTCCATTCACCTCACAGCGCAGTGCCGAGGCCAACGATACAGGCATTCTGTACCAAAAC
The DNA here is from genome assembly GCA_963669155.1 of Arbacia lixula. Taxonomy (NCBI): domain Eukaryota; kingdom Metazoa; phylum Echinodermata; class Echinoidea; order Arbacioida; family Arbaciidae; genus Arbacia; species Arbacia lixula. Next base: position 28,966,996 of record OZ022577.1, on the reverse strand, counting down.
GTACTATATTCATTAACAGTTATAGTTGCAGTTCATCGAATAAATTTAATAATGTTTCGAAAGTATACAACCATCAACGACCCGAATAAGGAAGCAACGACATGGCATAAGGCGGTTATGTTTGTACCGGTCTTGATCCATGAACTTGCGAGAATAGACCGGAAGTGTGCCCAGTGATATGCAACACTTTCACCAGCGTTACCAAACCACATGATCGAATAATATGTATAAGCGTTTGATTTATTCTGTGTGTCATGTAAATGTTTGCACAATGTTGTACTTATGTATGCTCTCTATAAACCATGTTTGTTTGTTTCAAAACATGCAATGTAGTTTAGTATTCAAGCTACCATTTTACAGTTATTTGTGATACATTTTCCCGCTACCTTTACATGTGCCATATTGTTAGGACCCTTATCTCTTTTAAAGCACTTTTTATAGGCGTAACATTCGCATTTTTTAGGTTTCACCGCTGGTAGAGAACTGATGTGATGTAGATTTTGCAGGATAAACACTGCATTATGACATCAAAACTTTAAAAGGTCAGGCTCAGTTTCAGGTTAAGTCTCAGGTTTACACGATTGCATTTGTATTCGGGGTTTTTTTTTTTTGGCATCGTACCCTTGTTTCTTATTGGTTGAAAAATGAAAAATTTCCACAGGAGCCCTTATTTGACCCAGAAAGCCCTCGGAAAAAACGTATAAATTTGAATTACTCTCCATATTAAAAGACCCGTACTCTTACATCCGGTTTTAATTTAAAAAAAAAAAAAAAGGAATAGACATTTCATTTCAAAGGCACGCATAGCTATAACATTTATGATGACGTCACCAGGCCAAAATCAGAATAAGCAAATCTGAACTCAATTAAGACGAGTTTGATTACAGTATTTTAATTCAATGGTAGAATGCATATATCCTAAATGCACAAGTGCCTAATATAGACTGAATTAACAAGGATGTCTTCTTAACAATGGATGAATTATCAGTAAATCTTACTAGTCGATGCGAAAAACATGCATAGCTTGCCTACTTTCTCTTTCGATTCCGGAGTGTTTTCATACGTCAATGGTGTGTGTATGTGCTGGAGGTAAAAATGAAAGGTTAGAGAAAGACTAGTTTTGCGTGATAAAGATAACCGGACTCGCACGCATGACTGAACCGTTCCGCTGTCATCACGGATGCCCCGGCCGCGTCCCAGTCTTGTTTGTTTTCAAAGATTGCGTACGAATTTTTAGATGATTGCTTCACGTGATCCTGAAATCAAACGAGAGGTGGAGCCGTTGTCACAACAGAAACCGTTGTTTCTATTTCAATATATGCTGTTTCTCTCTCTACCTCCCCCCCTCCCCACTCCCTCCCCCCCCCCCCCTCTCTCTCTCTATATATATACAAATATACATATATATATTATATGTATATATATATATATATATATATATATATATATATATATATATATATATATATATATATATACATTTATACATAATAAAGCCTGTATTTCACTCACTCTCCCTTTCCCTTTTCTCCCTCTGTAACATAAATACGGAGGTGACGTCGGATACTACTGGAACATCCGGAAAGTGACAAGTGCTATAGATTCAAGAGATACTCCTGTATTGCGAACTTCGTAAGGAAAGCATGGAAATCATGGAAATGTGTGCACCGGAACTGTGCTTGGAATCAAAGCTAAGTGCTTTTCACGGTTTCCGGTTGATGCGTACTGTGATAAAACGACACCATAGAAGTGATATAGGAAGTGTAAAGCATTCTAAAGCGTCCCGCTTTACAGAGTAAATGTCCTTGATGATAACAATAGGTCATACTTCTGTATTCGTGAGGGAACGCTCTACGTGACTTTTTGTGTGTGTATTTCTGCCTCGCACGTTTTTCCCCAAATAATGCCTTTGGCGATGTACTGAAACCGGACGAAATGGAACGCCCCCCCCCCCTTTTTTTTTGTATTAATTATGTCAAGACATAGCGAAAACGAGTTCCCTCAAGTTCCCCCTCATTATCAATTTTTCCAACAGTTTCAATACCGGGCCATGAAATCCCCATTGTTTGACTTCACAGCGCCATGTCAATGGTAATGAGAGAGTTAAGACATTTGAGATGCAGGAAAATAAAAGCGAGTGTAAGATTAAAATGAACTATTCACAGAAAGTAGACTCATATGGTCAAGATCGTGTAGACCTACGTGTAAGCTGCTGACATTCATAGCTTAACCAGGGAGGTGTCAGGAAGGAGAAACAACTCGATCATAATATATTCAAACATCTGTATGGATACTAAAGCGTGCTAATGAATTTTCAAAGCATTCCACGATCACTACAATGCTTTGATGTGCCATGCTCAGTACCGACATTTAGCTGCTGTCAACTTGGAAAGAAATATCTTTAATTCCCTGTCTCTCGAAGTTGTGTTTCTAATCACATTTTATTGCAATTTTCAAGAAAGTTAAGGGCAACACCGCTAAAGATCCTGCACTTGGTTTTCTTCTTAATAATTGGTGAATGATGCACAAACGGAGATATAAGATAATATTCTGACTTAAACAATTAACAAATTGAACTGGACAAGAACTGGACAAGCGAAATAAGACTCTAAATTTCTTTTGTTCTCTCTGCATGAGGAACCGTTGCTACGTAATCCTGATCGTTCTTATTAAAACACCTGAAAAGCACATGATGAGACCACATATTTTTTTGGCGGTGCCAAAGAAGTACCGAAGTGGTGTCGTCATATGAGCATGTTGTCAAGACTGTTGGCTCTAGACAAACTCGCTCCAGTGAGAGCAGAGAGGTGTAAGGAATGGAGTCAGCACACGAAGTGTAATTTATTCCGACAGCAGTCGCGTGCATTGATATCACAATGGAATATTTGACGCGTTTGGCTTTTTGATCGAGGGAGATCCGCCGCCAAACAAGCATGAAAACTGTAGGATGCATTTTGAGGAATATATATTCTGTATGCGCAGAAGATTTTAGAACCACTTCATGAACTGAAGTGCATGTGCAGTAGTATTACATGTTATTAAGATACGATTGTGTGAATTTCAGATTGTATTGTTTCTTCGTTTTTGTGATAAAAGGAGAATACTGTAGAAAACATACCAGAGAAATGCCTCTATATCGCACATTTCCGAATCATATTTCCTTAAAAATATCTTGTAAATCGTTTATTGAATGTTTCATCTTTCATGGAAACAACCTCAATTTCGTGTGCGGAGATGTCCGAAAAAGTAACAGATCAAATTCTTTCTACAATTTTTTCAAAATTTCCCTTCGCTCACCCCAAAACTAATTCACAGTGCGTGATGTAAAAAGCCAGCTACGAGATCCCAGCGAAGGCTGAACGGTTGACGTACTTCTCAAAACAGATTTTCTTTTGTTATTCAGAGAAGGCACTACCTAATTAGAAATACAGCTAATTGTTTAAAACACCTGAATGTCTTGAATTTTTATGAGGCGGCGGACCTCATAGATCAAAGCAAGTCTATCCGAGCGCAGTCCATCCATGATAGGTCCATGGTGAGAGGTTTAGCTGTCCGATATTGTCTATCGGGCTAGTGTCGAGCATTACCAATGACAGTCCCCGTTGTGATCACCGCTGCTTGCTCTACCCGCATTGTTTAGAACCAGTTTCTTCACAATAATGCTCAAATGACGTCACACTTCGGTACTCTATTATATCCTTCAAGCACATCCCTGGCTTAACCCTTTGTGCACCACATTGACTGTTGCTCCATTGGTGGTGTGTGCATTACTTGTGCATACATGCAGCAGTGGCACGTAGAGAGTTAAGCGGTACGTCCACACGGAAGCAGATTGCCACTACCGGCTTGCTGAAGCGATGTTCTTGCTTTGCCGCGACGGCAACGCGCTACACCAACAAAGTGCCGACGGCGAGCAGTATAGCGGCAAACCCTGAACCGAAGGTTCACGAAGCTGCAAACGATCAATTTCCGATCGAGTGTTATTTTATTTGTAATATTGTTACTTGATTTTCGACTGTTCATATCGTAAATTAGTTCATGTGACTTTGCAACAGTGTTCAGTTAAAGGAAACAATAGAAACATTTTAAAAAAACAAAGGAAATACGTTCCGGTCGAGTTCCGACTGCTCATGACGTACCATCCTGGGGCAGCTGAGATTTGTCCGTGATGATAGCTGAAGTCATCTCCCGTATCAAGCGCACTCTCACTATGTTGGTGTTGATTGGTCTTCGAAACCAATTCTGTAACTATTAATAACTTATCGCGTCTTCCGCCCGCCTACGTAAATGTGTAACCAGCGTCCGGTTAGAAGTTCGACTTCTAGTAGGGTGGCTGTGGTATCGGAAGTCCGCATTTAGACACACTGCTATGAACGAAAAGATGGCGGATTAATATTATTATCATCGGGAGTCCGTATAATATGTAGACATGCTGCTATGAGTGGAAAGATGGTGGGTTATCATTCCAAGCTTTGATAAATGTAGTTCAACGTTTCCCCTCTAATCTGGTCATGTTCATATCGGGGTTTCAACCGTCCCGCACTTCCCACCATGTGCACCTATGGAGATATAAATACGGCAAAGTTATGGAATTAGGAAAAAAACACAAAACCATTGAGTATCATTTTGATGAAGTTAATGTGTTGTCTGGCTTCCGGGCTGGAAGTAGACTAATAATCCTACCCGGACTGAGAGAAGAGGAAAATGATCAAGTCACTAGTCTCAGAATATGAGACTCGATTTTTCAGTTTGGATCATAAATGCCCTACATGCTGGAAGCCTGGCTCGGACTAATATCTGAATAAATGAATCTTTCCGTCCATTCTACGTCCATCCATTCACAGTATGTATGCACACACACACACACACACACACACACACACACACACACACACACACACACACACACACACACACACACACACACACACACACACACACACACACACACACGCACGCACCCACACATACACACACACACACACACACACACACACACATATACACACATTCTAACACATACACCCTAACCCTCCCTTCAGTGTCCCCCCCCCCAAAAAAAAAAAAAAAAAAAAAAAAAAAAAAACCTTCCTTTACACAAATACACGAACACCCTCACACACATCACTACATTATTTCGTCACCTCACGGTTGACTTTATTTCATTTTTTACCAACACCTTTGCAATATACAAACAAAGTTAAATTATGGCGTACTGCTATTTTGAAGACGCAGAGGGAGCTAATTAAAAAAAAAATTGAGCCACATTTATTCCGTCAATTTTTATTCTGCTTTGAAGCATTTACAATGATTCGTGTAAAAAAACCCTCCACGAATATATTATTTACCACAGAAGTAATTAAATATGCCTAGTATGGTAATGTGTAGGTATTATAGGTACCCTTATGTTCATGATCCATTTTTTTAAATTGTACGTACATGATAACATAATGTGTAGAAAGATATTCGACTATGATCTTCTGTGATTGACAACCTTTCATACCATTGAAATGTAAAGTAATGAACATCCATGAAGAATTAAAGATGCAAACTGCAGCAACAAATAATTCAGAAAGTCAGAATGAACGTAGAAACCTAACGGGCCTCTTTTAATCTATATATTCTTTGATTATTCATGGGTCTTCATTGTTTTACTTTGGTGAATACTGCATGCTGTTATAGTCTACCACATGAAGAGATCAGTACATATCCACAGAGAGCCTGAAATCATGTCGTCATTAACTAAAACTAAAATCTATATGACTTTTGTCGTTGGTGGGGCACTTTGATAATTGCAGTTCAGGTATGGTAACTAATAAAGGTTAAGTAAACGGTCTTATTGCTTGCAAGGTTTTAATGGTTAAACTTTAAGAAATATGAAAAAACTATGTGATATCATTTTGAAGGAATGTAGGCCCTTTGAGAAGGCCCTTCCAAGATTAAAAATAAAAACAGCATGATGGGAGCGAAGAACACATTTTTTTATTTGGAGGTATATGAGAATAGGAGACCACATGTGTGATATGAGAGGGCATAATGAGGAAAATCATGTGTGATATTAGAGGGCATATAAGAAGAGGAGAATACATGTGTGATATGAGAGGGCATAATGAGGAAAATCATGTATGATATTAGAGGGCATATAAGAAGAGGAGAATACATGTGTGATATGATAGGGCATATAAGAAGAGGAGAATACATGTTTGATAGGAGAGGGCATATAAGAAGAGGGGAATACGTGTGTGATATAGGAGAATGGCATATAAGAAGAGGAGAATACATGTGTGATATGATAGGGCATATAAGAAGAGGAGAATACGTGTGTGATGTGATAGGGCATATAAGAAGAGGAGAATACATGTGTGATATGATAGGGCATATAAGAAGAGGAGAATACATGTGTGATATGATAGGGCATATAAGAAGAGGATAATACGTGTGTGATATGATAGGGCATATAAGAAGAGGAGAATACATGTTTGATAGGAGAGGGCATATTAGAAGAGGAGAATACGTGTGTGATATAGGAGAATGGCATATAAGAAGAGGAGAATACATGTGTGATATGATAGGGCATATAAGAAGAGGAGAATACGTGTGTGATGTGATAGGGCATATAAGAAGAGGAGAATACGTGTGTGATATGATAGGGCATATAAGAAGAGGAGAATACATGTGTGATAGGAGAGGGCATATAAGAAGAGGAGAATACGTGTGTGATATGATAGGGCATATAAGAAGAGGAGAACACATATGTGATAGGAGAGGACATATAAGAAGAGGATAATACATGTGTGATAGGAGAGGACATATAAGAAGAGGAGAATACGTGTGTGATATAGGAGAATGGCATATAAGAAGAGAAGAACACGTATGTGATAGGAGGGGGCATACAAGAATAGGATAATAAATGAGTCATAGTAGAGGATAGAGCAGAGGATGATAGCATTGAAAAGATTATAAAAAGGTGATAAATTAAAGTGTTAAGAAAAAAGTGCGACATAGAAGAGAAGCAGAGAAGAAAAGAGACGGCAGTAAATTTGAAGAGAAACATTATAAAACAAGATGCTGGAGGGGGGGGGGGCTAAGACATCTTAATCCAAACATAATTCAATTTTGGAAAGAGTGTATTTTTTGTTCGTCCCCCATCAGTTGATAGAGCAATATTACATATGATATAAGAGGCGAGCCCGAGATGAGTTTTCTTCAGGGCTTTCTCATACCATTTGAGTTAACCTTGTGGTGTCTAGAAACCCTAAGACTGATATCACTACAAGAGTGGATGAGAAAATAAAGCACAATTTTTTTTTGCCCGCAAATCACATTAATAATCAAACACGTTTAGCTCTACACACTCACACACACACACACACACACACACACATACATACACACACACACACACGCACACATACAAACACACATATTTTATATATAGGGAAATTACCTTTTAATCATAACGAAATCTTTATACGATAAAGCATTTTTCTCATTCTTTACAGTATTTATTAAAACTACACATCTAGAATATTAAAAGGTGTGTTATGCAATTATTTCTATAAAATAAAACACATATCGCACACACACGCACACACACACACACACACACATAAACCCACATCCACACACATACATACATACATACATACAAACATACATACACACATCCAACAGTAGACACCCATACACACACTAGGGGACAAAAGCAATAGTAATCAATACACCAACACACTGATGTGACCACGTTTTATCAGAGTCAACAGAACAGTTATAAACTAAAATATCATGTACACCAATATACTAAAAACTAAAAAAGATATCTTTATTCACACAACTTTGTAAAACATAAACAGTAAAAAGAGCCTCATCTTATATTGATGCATAAACATCAAAAGATAAATTGATGTTAGGAATATATATAGATCTATAAGCCAATTTTGGTTTTTATACCATATATATAATGTCACATTCTAATGAAATAATTGATTATCATTATGACCTACATGTATTTGTTACAAAGCAGGAAAAACACAGCAAGGTGTTTTTGACTTATACAAGACTATATAACGCAATGCAACAAAATGAAAATGTAAATGCACCGCTTCACTCATTGCAAATGAAATGGAACATACCGATATCTCTTGCTGACACGTGACGACATTCAACCAATCGCTAATCAATACTATACTAGGCTAATACTTGTATGTTATATACATTCAGTATGATATGATATTGTAAGTGTAATATATAAAGTAAATGAGACGATATACAATCTTTATATAATCTGATATATACAATATAATACAGGGTAACATAACATTCAATTTGATTGATACATGAATGAAGATATAAAGAGACAATGAAAACAAATACAGATATATCCTTCGTTATGTTATGTGACTCGTGCCAAAAATGAAAACCATGAGCCCATAAATACAAATTCATTTAAAATTCGACGTAAAATGTCAAAATACGTATCACGTTATAACATGTGGACTTGTCAAGACGCCGCTGTGCGGTTGTCCTGAAATTGTCCGTATTTTTTACAGTAATATTACACCATAAACCGACTCAGTCAACAATTAGACCAATATGGTCTACATGTGTACTTAATTACCACGCATTAGAGTATTCAATGCCGGTAACGATTTTAACATTTTAAAAGAAATATACTCATAATATTATCAGCCAAAAAGATTAAGGCCTAATAAACTTAACAACTAGTGGGCTTATAAAGCCTGCATAATTTTTTGGGAAATAATGGTGTTTGTGAGATTTTATGTAATATATATGAATATATATCAATTTCCATGATTAAAGATTGTCCGTCCCTTTCGCAAGCTTAAAATTTGAAATCGTCTATCACGATCGTAAATTGAAGAAAGTGTGATTCAAGACCATTTCTAAGAATATAGCATGTTGAAGCTTTCTGTGTATGTAAAAATTTCAGCCGTTAAATTTCAAACCGACTTTTTTCGTACTACGAAAAAAGTATTAGTCTTTGTTACAGTATATATGTGGTTATTATGCATGTGTGAAATTCTAATTTTATGAGTAATTACCAAACTTTGATAATGATTCCTTCAATAAAACATTTTTTTCATAATGCGTTTTATAATTTAATAAACAGATTAATCAATAAAGCAGATATTTCAACACCAAATGCTAAGAGCCTGAGGTAAAGATTATTAATCAGACGTTGTTTACGTGCATTATTTGAATTTTACACTACGTATCAATTTCAAATTATGAAAATACAGCTTGCTAACTCTTCTCTATATGTTTTGCCAATGATTTGATGGTTTTGTGGTGATCTGAAAAAGGGACGGGCTGTCTTTAAAAGCCTACATGAACAAGAAAGATCTTGGTTTTAAAGTAAGTCTGATTACGATGTTTTGATATGTCCGGGGAGTCTCATTCCGTACATTATAACAGCTGGGAAACCAAAGAATTATGCAAGCTCACAAACTAATACATAGGTGACTTGTTTTTCTGTGAAAAATAGCCAGCCGATGAATCATATTTTTTCCATCTTCGCTTTACGCAAAGAAGGTATCAGACTGTGGACACAAAAATATGCCTTACAAAGACAAAGTTGAAAAACACATTATTAAATTGATTTTTTTTTCACGTAATTTCCATAAAATATATAAAAGGATGAAACTAATAACTTTGGGTTCATGAATAAGTATAAAGCACATAGCTAATATCAATTGCAAATATTTTTGCACATTTGTATTAGTACTTACATTTCAGTCACAAAACGTAAAAAGTTTCAAAACAGGAGTTCAAAGCAGGTTCGCCATCTGCCGCTCCAACTTCCTGCTGTGCGGAATGACAACGTCATTCTCTGTAAGACGTAGAAATGCGTCTTCCATCGCGGTTTCAGATTCGAGAAAGACGACGATCTTCTGGTCACGCCTCAAAGATGGCAGACCACACCCACTTTCTATCGGTGCCGCAACTTGTATAGCGCCCTCTGAGTCAGCGCCCTGGTTACGAGGGAGTCCTCCACGGAGCGCACGAAGCGGTAGGATGCTGAAGTCCCAAGGGCATGCCCCTGCTGCTCCCAGGCCGCTGCACTCTGGGGAGGCATCCGTGACGCGGGCCATGAAAACTCTCTGTTTGAAGCGAAGTGTCTCTGCGCATGCCTGGGAGATATTTCTTGGTCTGGATGTCGCGGTGCAAATACACTGGGGAACTGAGGAAGAAACAGGGAGCAAAAGAAAAATGAAATTAAAAATATGGAAAAGGGTAGAATTTCAGCATGACTGAGTTGAGCAGTAATATGAATGTTCTAAATATTTATGAGTTTTTTATGTTTATATGAATAATCACAATCACAATGATCACAATTATAAACATTGATCCAGACTTTTTTGATCGAGTAACGTGGTTGAAAATGAATTATACTCACAACGAGATCGGTCGAGAGTTTCCGTGTCGGCACTTCCAGGGCACGTCTCCCCCAGCAGGATGGACACAACTGATCCATCGTCGCAGCACGTCTCCTTGATGGGCTGGTAGTAGGACGAGCCACAGCACTGGGCTCCTTCAAACCTGTGATGCAGCAATCCTGCGCAGCAGTCAAAGTTGTCGGGATTGTAAGGAGTGCCCGCGCAACAGGAACTCTTTCCACTGGATGCATCCGCTGGCTGCCCGTTGCAACAGATATAGTTGCTGTCGATGTCGAGAACGAAATTGCCACAGCAGGTTTGTGTAACGGGGTCATATCCACCTGCGTCACAGAGTGAGAGGAGACTCACGTCTAATTTGGCGTTGTCTTCTGAATCGATCACGGAAACTTCCGAATCTGAACAGTACTCCGTTGACAAAGAGAAGATTTCATTTCCACAACAGCCTTGATTGTCTAAGGAATATGACACACCCGAACAGCACCCAACGCGATCAGTATGAAGGTATGCCTCTCCCCCACAGCAAGTCTGGTAGTAGCTGTTGATGACAACATCACCGCAGCATTCTTCGGTGCTCCCAGCGAAGATGAGGCGACCACCGCAGCAAGTCGCTTCGCGATTGTCGAAGAGCCGACCCTGGCAGCATTCGGTATGTTCGCCATAGTTTCTGGTCACCACGGTGCCCGCGCAGCAGATTTCCTCTGTAGGATTCCTGATGACGTCCAGTCCACAGCAGCCGCCATTGGAGACGAACTTGTGCTCGATGCCACCGCAACACGTATGCTGAGTGCTGGCGTGCGTGGCGGGGTCACAGCAGGAGATGGAGGGGTGGTGTGACCTGGACAATACGAACGGAAGCCTGTCGTTGTGGCAGCAGCTCTGCGTCAGGGGATCGATGAGCGTATCCCCGCAGCACTCGAAGCCAGGTTCACTGGGGAGGAGACGCCCGTTGCAACATGAGACTCTGTAATCCGTTTCATCATACAACGATGTACCGCAGCACTGGAAGTTCTCACCTGTAGCCTGGTGCCTGTGGATACATGAGAAGAACGACTTATTAACACACATGCTCATTAATTGCTAGTGAAAAAACGTAGTTATGCTTAACTACTTATTTAAAAAAATATAGTAAGAAGTTAATGTTAATGTCTGGGAAATAACGCTAAAACATACGATACTCACTTGCGATACATTTCATATCGCACCACAGTAGACCTCATATCAGCCCGGGTGGGTTTTTATAATGATGAGCATGATAAAGATCAAATCTGTGGAAGCTGACTAATACTTGGGAAATTGTAAGAATGTCTTCCAGCCCAATTATGAAGTCTTGAAAGCTGTTCAATCTCCAAACAAAGCAATAGGTTCTTCCAGTTGTCAATTAGTCCAATCGAAGAAAAGATCACTCTGGCAAGCATCGACAATATTTTTCAATACTCTTTTAGGAAATGCAATAAACTGGCGAAATCATTTTGCTACATAACAACAATTATGTAAATCTAGGTCCTGTTTTATCAAGAATTGTGATTGATCGCAACTTGACTTGCGATCGATCAATCAATCACATTTCTTTATACTACAGGGCCATGCTGTTAATCTCCGAAAAGTCCTTCAATGACTTACAGCTGGCCGTTACAGCATGTCTGCTCGGTACGATCGTAGGCCAAATCTCCGCAGCAAGCTCCGTCTGCCACGGGGAACACTGCTCCTCCACACACAGTCTCCGTGCTTGGGTTGAAAGCAACGCGGCCCTCGCACTGGTCACGGCCACCCTCTCGCCACCGGACAGCGCCCTCACAGCAAATCTCTTGGTCAGCGTTGGTCAGCAGCATTTGGCCGCAACACGTTGTATCTAGAAGGCGGGGAAGAATGCTATTATATATGAAAAATGACAGGCAGAAAGTATAAAGTACACTGGAAGAAGTTAGTTAACAAGAGGAACATGATATTAAACTCGACACTATCTTCATCATACCAAACTGAAGACCCTTTACGAATAAACAAAATACATCAAAGTTCTTGGAAAACTCTGTTACAAGAGAAGGCGTGATATGACTTAAACGTTTTTGTAAAACTCACCATCACTGTCCTTGTCGTGTACCATCCCATCGCAGCAAACTTGCGAAGTGGGAACATAGGCGTAATACATGCAGCACTCTCCGGTCTCCGCTCCGCTGGGCAGGGGCGTGGGGTAATCCATACAGCAGATCTGCCCTGGTGCCAGCAGATGGCTTCCACAGCAACTGTCGTCTGCTGGGTTGTACGGAATATTCCCACAGAGCTCTGGGAAAAGAGCCATTTCTTCTAGCGATCGAATGATTACCCCGTCGTAGCAAGCATGCGTTGAGATGCCGTACGCATTTGTCCGGCAACACCTGTTGTAAAGAAGCAGTAACAAAGATGTTTTTTTTTTTTTGTAAATGGCCACCTTTCTGCACATGCTTTAAATAGTGATATTATTAAACGATGGAGTAAAAAAATCACTAAACTTACTATGAACCTCGTTTAAGACTTATCGGACAGTTCATGCACGTACACTTTGATTATATCTTTGAAAGGTGAGTTCAATTAATAATTATGTTGAAATTCGTCTGAGAACTTGACTTACGCTGCTTCAGCGGAGGGGATGTCATAGATGTTTCCAAGGCAGCACGTCTGCGTGGCTGGTTCGAAGGAGAAAATCGTGCCAAGGCAGCATTCCCGCTCAATCCCGTCCTCGTTGAATCGTCCACGGATGAACTGATCGCAGCAGATCTCTGCCGTCGGGTCGTAGAGTTCGTACCCACACACTGCGACGGTTCGAGACAGCTTCTCGATTCGGCCGTCCTCCATACAAACCTACAAAGAAAATTCATTAGTTAACTTAAGTAATTTATGCGCCATTGAGGCATTTTTGCACATACGCACCTTGCCCATAGGACATAGAGTATGACAGAGAAGGAGTTAAATAATGTGATAGCAGCCAATCGATGACCCGCACTCCCGTCATTTAAATGGTTTAAGGTGTCATGTTGAATAATTGTTCGCGTTTCCTACATTTATCTCGCACATTATTAAACAGGTTCTTCCTATTTTAATGTATTAATTTCCCATCGCCACAAAACCGGACATGAGATGGTTTGAAGTGATTTGAAATGTTTACTTATCGGGTCAGAAACCTATCCGGATTACACCCTTCAAGACAATTGGCAACTCACAATCACTATACAATCAAACTGCCTAGTTTTGATAGCTCAAAAGCTTATGTGCCACTGTCGCATTTTTGAACCAGTATAAACAAATACATACCGATACACAAATTTTACACAGCAGCATTCTGCCTGACGCATAAAGGCTTAACCTTGATATCAATAAAACTATGCATCGAGCTCGTTACCTCTATTCCCGAGTTGTAAGTGGTAGAGGACACTGCGTTGGGCGAACGGCAGAAGGCGTCGTGAGATGGGTCGTTCTTCCGGATCAGGGTCTCACTCAGGGGGTCGCACAGCACATCGTCGGACATGATGTACACACCGCAACAGCGCGACTCGTTTCTAGGGAATCCATCATGAAGTATCTCTGCAAGTCAATAATAGGGATATGGCTATTACCTTAATGATGATATAAATTTTCTATAGTGGATATTTGTTTGTATTCTATTAAAAGATATGAACACATAAGCTCCACATTATTTCAACAGTCTTAAAATCCTTTATAAGTTGAAACAACATTCATAAGTTCATACATTAAAATTTTCTGTTTTGTTGATTGATATGTTAATCATATTAATCTCTTCAATATTTTGTGTTCAAAGTGTCGTATCGTGTACTAATTTATGATTTTTTATGGTTGTAAACATATTTTCCAAAGTTACTTAAAATAGCCCTGCGGCTAGCAATGAGATCTCTTAACCATGTTAAACTATTTTATTACTTTTTACATGAGGATATGTATTATATCAATTGAGTTTTCAAGGCTCGGTAATATAATGGTTAAATGGACATTAGAAAAGCGAACCAACCTCCCCCGAACCCTTGACAGCACGTGGCCTGGCTGGGGTCATACGCCTGGTGTGTCCCGCAGCATTCTCCTCCGACCAGGTCGAAGGTCCGGCTACTCGTTTCACAGCAAGTCTGAGTAGCAGGATCGTAGGTAGCCATGCCACAACACGTCTCTGTCGGGTAGGTCTTGGAGTGGACAGTCCTCTCTTCGAACAAGCCACAGCACAGCTCACTCGACGAGTTATAGGTAGCTGTGGTTAACGTATTCCAAAGGGGAGAGGGTTAATCAACGGTATTGTTATAGAGTACCAAAATGTGACGTCACATGCGTATGTTGTCAAGACGACTGGTTCCTTAAAACTATGTGGGTGGAGCGAAAAGCAGTGATCATAGCAGGGACTCTCGCTGGGAGTGCCCGACAATACGACTAGCCCGCTAGATAATATCGGACCAGTAGAACGCTCATTGGAATGATGGTGTTTAGAACCATGGTTGAACAATATATATGACGACATCACTTCGGTACTCTATACAGAAATACAAATGCATGCAATTTCTATTTTAGAGTTTGTGCTGTGTTTTTGTAATAATATGAAGTTATAGCAATGATATACAAGGGCAGTTCGGTTCATTGAAGTTTTTTTAGGGAGTAATTGGGAAGGGTCAATCGCCCCGTCCACAAAGCTTTAAACTGTTTTATTTATGCTCATAGCTCAATGCCCCGTCAATTATGTTATGCAAGGTGTCCCAACATATGGCAGCCGTTGGGTCCATCTTGCCCGCTGTTAGCTCTATACAGGCCCGCTTTCAGTTTGTCGAGATTTTTTTGCTTTGTATTGAATACGCATACTTATATTGGTAAGGCGCCGCCGAAAATACCCCTCTTTTAAATTGTGCATAAAGTCAAACAGTCGTTCGATCGCGCGATAACAATCTCGTCACCATAACAAGTATGAAATGCGGAACAAGGAACAAAGCAACTTACTCAACCCGCAACACGCGGTGGATTCCCCTCTCTTGAAAACAGTCCCCTCACAGCAGATTTCGTCCGTCTTAGAATACGATTCGCTTCCACAGCACGCCTGTAGCATGGGTAACTCGGGAATCCCCTGACGCAAGTTATCATGGCAACAAGATGCCCTTAAAGGATGGTAAAAAGCGCCACCACAGCATTGGGCTCCGTTCTCTGTTTAGATAGAATGATGGTATATTGTCCATAAGGGTTAAATGGATTGGCAAGGTCCCCAGAACATGCTGAACCTTGTGAACACAAAGAGAGCTTGTGAATTAACCCCCAATGTGTCAGACAAAGTCCTGCTTCATAGAATGTGTGTGAAGTGCGTATGCAAAACAATGACACACAAAGGGTTAAATGTGAACACAGTCATATATATATATATATATATGTACTTCCTTTGTCATCTTCAGAACATACAACCTCTAACCTTGCTATGAAATTGTGACATAACAGTTATTTGTGCCTGAATAGTTCGAAGTAACGCAGTATGCTTTATATGTTTTGCACAAGAACATACATGTAGATGATTAGTCAAATGTTTACACATATCGAGGCTGTATAATATAATTCGTGAAACATGTTAGTCTTACCATCCTCCATCGAGCGGACTTTGTTTCCGCAGCAGACCTGGGTGTAAGGATCGTACCAGTGTCGGAAGCCGCAGCACTGGTCTCCATTCCCTCTCACCTCCCCGCCACAGCAGACCTCTGTCCGGGGGTTGTAGGTTCGATGACCACCTGCGATTGGAAGAGATGGTGATTGTGAGGTTAGGCCTGTCCGTCGATATCTAGCTACACTCTCTGCAACAACCATGAATACCCCGCAAATACAGGTGTTCGTTATAGCCAAACTTGGGGCACGAGGTTCGATTGTTTCCTTACCTCCAATTTCCATTCTTAACAAAATATCAGTGGAGTGTCCCTTTGAGATACGAGGGTGTGTTGGGGGTAGAATTTATTTCATCAATAAAGCTCTGATTTTTGCCGACGGTGCCGCGACTAAGGACTTCTGACAACGCCATTCAACCACACACACACACACACGCACACACACACACACGCACACACACACACACACCCCTACACATACATTCATATAGCCTCCCATTCACGCCCGTGCTCGACAAATGGGCCATGCAGTTGATACTTACAGCAGATTGCCCTAGTATCTCCCCCCTCCTCAAAGGCGGATAGGACGTTCCCCCCGCAGCACACCTGAGTCGACGGGTCGTATCTCGCGATGGTGCCCGACTTGGGGTCCGGGCATACCCCTCTTCCCCGAGCGGAGGCATGCGCCACTGAACAGAAAGAGACAAACAAATGATACGATAGTGTTAACATGAAGCCCAATTTTGTGTAACAATCCCTGATCGTGGTAACCATACAAATAACTTATATAATTTGCTAAATATGTTACTTATAACTTATAATTCATAAAACTTATAACTTATCAATTATGTTTTGAGAAACGTTCCCTATTTTGATCCGAGCGCTTCGAAGTAAACCATTAACCCACCCCGCGCCGTTGACTTATTTGTGCATCAATATTGCACACAAACCCCACAGAGCGGCCATGTGTTTAGCACACAGAGGGTTAACAACCGATGACATGTCGCACCCCCTTTATAAAACACACAAACACAGATACACACAGTGTTCCAAAGCCGTCCGCACGATTCTATTAAAGCTCCACGGAGGCAATACCGATTTCGGGAAACAGCCACCTTTCCCTCATCTTGTTATGATGTTTATCCTATCCTCATCTTTTGAGAAGCATCGATAAAAGGCATGGGAATTCTGTTCATTGCTTCCCCTTTATTTGGGAATCGTTTAGAGCGGGAGGCATTATATAATATCATTAAGGGAAGTGTTTGTGAACGATACATATTTGGAGTCGGGTACTGCGTGATGTTAAAAGTACCTTTGGACTTCTGCGTTGTTTATCTTATAACCAGCGAGTAAATAAGGTAGGTTATATTTGGCATGTTTGGCAACCTTGCTTCTTTGTTCAGACTCCCTACGCCCCCATGCCTACGTACGTTTACTTCCCCTTAACTCCCCCAACAGAAGAAATGTTTGTTCATTCGTATTGTTTTCAATTGATCGCAAATATTGTTAAACGCATCCTGACTTGCGCGGTATACAATAGCCAAGGGGGAAAACCCGAGACAGCAAGGGGGTCTAAAGAGATACGATGCTATGTGCGTAGAAAGAGAACAGCATGTGCATGACGCGGGAGGTGGAGACGGAGAGAGGGGGGAGACACGCAGAGAGAATACGGGGACCCCGAAACGGAACGAATGAGGAGGTGGGGGACCAATACGGTGCTAAGTGTGTCGAAATAGAAGATCACATGCAAGAAAGGAGATAGGGAGGTGGAGAAAGGGAGAGATTGAGAGAGAGAGAGAGAGAGAGAGAGAGAGAGAGAGAGAGAGAGGTGCGATATTAGAGCGAATTAACCAAAAGGGGAGTTTCTCTTTTTTGCGAAGGTATGTGGGTTTCACTTTGAATCAATGTTACTGCCATCTGGGGGGCACTCAATTCAATAAAGAGATAAGGAAGAAAGACGTATACGAAATGATAGCAATTGCCTCTTTTTTTCCTCGAATAGAGTTTCGACAGGCTGAACCCTCAAGTGCGTACGCTTTGGAGATTTGGCCGTTAACCATTCTACAAAGCTGTATGCACGAACCCCTTACCATAGATATCGTTATTAGCGTACCTAGACCTCACGCGCACTGGAATCCCCCCCCCCCCCCCCCCAGCTCGCTTTCAGCTTATAAATACATACATTGCGACTGATACAAAAAAACCCCGAAGTTATTCAACCATATCACAAACCCTGAGAGCAACACGATGGGGTCGTGGCAAAGCGATAGTCCAAAGGTAGCACCTTTGTGTTGATTTTTCATGTACGTCATGTCATTGTGTTGATCAACGTACCACCCTAAAACATCAGCTGACGTCACGGAAAGAATCCCTTCGCTTTTCCATTGATCATGACAAAAGATACATAGTGTGCCCATCTTTTCAACAAGAAACAAGGTAAGAAAAGGTGTGGAAAATCACGGTGAATGAATTACGTAGTTGTGACGCAGTTGTGGCAACGCAAAGCTACATTATGACGTGGGCGTTGATAAATCTTTAAATCAAATCTTCTCGTGGTACGTCAAACTAGCACGTGTTATAGGTGCCCAGCCCACTGCGCAAATGTTGTAAGGGTTTATTGACCTGTACTTAAGTTTCCACTCCACAAACGAAACAAAAAAGCGTTCAAAATTTGTCTTTGTGTCCGCCGCTTTTAATTTGTTGTATTATGATAATTAAATTACATATTTATGCACTTTATACATTCTAATGGGGGGGGGGGGGGGGCATTAGTTGGGAGCTATGAAGTGTTGTGGTATAGTCGCCCCCCCCCGCCCCTAACATACGCACACACTCCTCCACACCCACACCCTCCTTCACACGCACAAAGTGAGGGCAAATATTTCGGTGTCATATTTAGTAAAAACAAGCACCCGCTAGCCGCATCAACCAAATCTACTTCCTCCTCCCACCGCCAACCAGGATCAGAGTTGAGATCTTTTCGGCACCTTGCTGCGTTGTCTCCATGACTAATATTCCCCCTGTTTACAGTGTTACTTCCTCTCAAAATCGTACACCAGGAACAAAGGCGGAAACCGATGTGGAAGTTTGAGAGCATATACTTGTCATGTCTGTCAACCTGATGGTTATGTGCAGTCATAATGTAGAAGAACCTATGAAGGTTGGGAGAGCATGCATGGTGTGCTGGTCTTGAAACACAAACTTGCACCACACTCAGCATATCTTGCATGACAAATTCTTAAACTTTCATTTTATTATCGTTTAAACAAACAAACGTCATATCAGTTTATATCGATGAAACTTATTTCGTACATGGTTTACAATTCAAGTCAAGGGAAAGGAAGAAAGAAAGAAAGAAAGAAAGAAGAAAAAATGAAACTGGTTCCAGTTTGCGCTGTATGAAAAGCCGTTGTTGACACTGCAATGGTATTTCGTTTTGACATAATATGATATAAATATGACTAAGTATTGCATACATTGATATCGATCTGGTATTTTCTTTTGTCTGGGGTTTTGCTTTTTCGCACACATTCTTTGCTTTTACCCACGACACAGCAAACATGCTCTTTCACTTTCAGAACGCATTTCGACGCCAGTTGAAACAGTAACGAGAAGAGCGAAAAAGAGGAGGAATAAAATTAATGATGATATCAAAGGATTTAAAGATACAGACGTTCATTAACACTAAAGTGCCATTCTTATTGGGCTTAAAAAAATCGAGAAGTTAGAAAAATCGCGAAGTTAGGGAACAGGGACATCATAGGAACCATTCGGCTTTTGGTACGGTTGCTAGGCAACTTTCACCCTAAGTTCGCGATGTTCTGACTTCTCGATTTTTAAGCCCAATGAGAATGACACTTTTGATCCATATTCCACATTTCTTATTCAGGGGAGAGATTGTCGTGGGATAAACTAAGCCGACAACGTCTAGCGCTAGTAATTGTATCGCCTTTGTGACATATTGTTATGAACTAACAGTAAAAAAACAACAACTATGGTTTTCATTGGTATTAAAAGTAATATTTTGTGTCTCTGGATTTGCTGTGACGGTCACATTATAATTCAAACAAAATCATATTTACTACGACGATACAGGATACTATTAACCATATGTGTGCTAGATACACAGTATTACTCTACGGGAATCGTATGTAGTACACGGGGCAATCAATTAATAAATAGTCAGTACGTAGACTGGAATTTCAAACTATTGTGCAGGAGGAACATGATTTCAAAATACAGTCTTTATTAATCAAACCTTACTTCATGGATATCTTCAGTCACCATGGAAAATATTTTGGTGAAATAAACGTGTAATAATTACTTACACAAAAATATTTGGTGGCATGATAATAGACAAGCAAGCTAACACCGGGTATGGACACTATTATCCTTACAGTCAACCTGTTAATCGAGACAATGCGTCCATATATTGTTTTCAATTCCCGGTATAGGAAACATTTTGACCTAGGGGTGTTTCACCAAGCTGTTCATAATCTACGAACGACTTTACACACAACTGGTGACCTGTTTTGTACTAAATCAGATTCTCAGTGATTTTGATTCTCATCAGCTAAGTTGAAATCTGATCGTTTCAAATTAAAATTCTTGTTACTCACAAGCGTCTGAATAGAAAGTTAGATTAGGATAGTTGGAAATGAACTCCCACTATGTCAAATCAGGAACAAATTGGGGTGTCTCATTTAGCACAAGAAGAGGTGACCAGTCGTACGTAAAATCGTTCATAGCTTACGATTAGCTTTGTGAAACACCCCCAGGTCTTATATTAATACTAGATTAGATATTGCCATCTTCAGCATAATCCAAGAGGGTAGAAGACCATTCTAAGTGCCTTGCGCTGGTCTATATTCTGAGGCACTAAAACGTAGGCGACAAACGAGTTTAAGCAAGCGAAGGGTAACACTTGTTTTTTGTACATCCAACCTTTCGTGACTTCACCACCCCCCCCCCCCCCCCTTCCTTTGCTATTGATGGCAGCATAGAGAACTGAGGTGGTGACATCATATTCATTGTTATGCATGTTCCTAGTATAAACGACATCACTGAAGTGAACATTTTACCGGCCCGACCCTGCTCAGCCTACTGGTGTAGGGCACTCCAAATGAGAGTCATCGCTATGATCACCGATATGTGCTCTAACCAAATTGTTCAGAACCAGTTGTCTTCACAACATGCTTATAATCAATATTATGACGTCATACTATATCATATGTACGATGACTCACGTTCCGATGATAAGCCGTCATTGCATTGCATTGCATTAATCCTTAAATCATTGCGTATACCATGTGTAATGATGATAGCCTTACTTACATGCCAGGGCCCTGTCTTATAAAGATTTGCGATTGACCGCAGCTTGACTTGCGAGTGATATCAATCGTAACTCTGTACATTAGATCAGGCTTGTCTTTAGATGAGCAAAATTGATTATTGTTGTTTACATACACATGGGTAAAGTAGAAACATACAAAGAGAAAAGAAGGAATGGCATATTCAGATTATGTACCACAAATCCATTAGTTACGTGACAATGATATATCGTCTATCATGTCTGCTGTAGTAAGAATACACAAGGAAATAAGGGTTACACAAAGAGTATAATTATAAAGTATAAGTGATACCATGTTTTCACGTGGTTAAATGTATTGTCAAGACTGAACGACAAAATACGGGTGTATCAATCACGCTAATGAATAGTACATATTACATATAGGCAACATGTGCACTATAATCAATATGGCAAACGATCTGGGTAGAAAATAGGTTACGTTTTTCAATTCATTGTCAAGATAAAGCAAGTTATCCTTGCTAATGGGTTTAGGACTATGCCAAACATTTCTTTCAAATAAATACATTCATCTCGTTGAAATAATCCCCGTAAGACTCGTTGACATCGAGAAACATGAGTGCCAGGATTGCCTCATGCAAGAACCGTTGAGAATGAGTCGCTACTTACCCCATATCGACAGGAGTGTCCAACCCGAGAGCCAGCGGCTGACCGTTGAGACAGGGTAACGGTTCATCTCTGGATTAAGTCTTTTCTATATCGATCTGGTTTTTCTTCGTTGTTTTCCTCTTTGTCTTCTTCTTCTTCCTCCTCTTCTTCTTCTTCTTCTTGTTATTTTCGTTATTGCTTCAAGTCCGTCACTTGTGAAGCTGCTCGACCATGGCTTGCGAAATGACATGTAGCTTCGAAACTCGCGCATGTTTATATCAATTGGGAAACGCCATTTTAGGCTGTGTCGTCATTTGCAGGGAAATCCCCTCATATTACTTCATGGTTCGATGCAGATCTCGCATTATCAAGTCAAATACAATGGTTGCGGGGATGGGGTGGGGTGGGGGTAAAAGTGTGAATTTGTTACTGCATATGAATAGGTCTGAATAGCATCCTCTTTGTTTTAAAGTATAATAAGAGGATTAAATTAATCCGTGGGCGGACTTTACATGGTTATCTTATGGAACATGTCTCCACACGCGTCTGACCTGATCAGCTCATGCAGGAAATGCATATAGTACCTACATTTAGCATTTATTCACAACAGTTGTACTTTGTCTGCACACCAGCACATCAATACATTGCAGTTTACCCCCCCCCCCTTTTTTTTTTAAACTCATTCAATGTTTTTCATCGCAACAAGATTGACATGCTGCTGTACAGTTTCACTCCTTTCATAGCACAATAGATTGGAATAAGCAATTACAAATGGTCGGAACATCGGTCGAACTAAAACTCTCTTCATGATTGTCGGCACGACTGGTATGTTCTTATTTTTTTTCTGCAAAAAATGAATCATTGTCTCGTACTGACAAGGTCCCATCGAAACCATAACTGGGAGGGGGAGGACCCCCCCCCCCCTCCCCCGCCTTTTCTCCCTGGCTACACTAATCGTCACTTACCGACTGTACCTCTTTGGAAGACGCATCCCAGTGTTCTCGTGGCGGAAATTCAGACGCCATTTATCTTTCCAGGAGATGTACTTTTTTCACAGATTTTTGAAAGGTTCATTTTGAAAAAATGGACTCGGAAGACTTCCAGAATTAACCGAGATATAGGAACTTGTCATATCCCCATATTTGGTTTGGTAAAGTAGTGATCATCGATGCCGTGCGGTGCAGCTCTCGGAGTAAATATGAAATCTCGCTTGAAGAGCAACTCAGTATGTAGGCAAATGATAATGATTGACGGTGAGATTAAATTTTTCCGACCAATGAGGAAAGTCTGAAAGTAGTTGACAGGGCGTGGCCAGAATATGTTACCATGGTCACCGTTTAATAAACGGCTGGGTAAACTGACATGCGCATAGACTCCCTGGAATGGAACGGAACTGTGTCGCCCGTTTGTATGTATGTCTTCGTAGTAGCATTATGACCCAGACAATGCTTGCCAAGCCTCCGCCATTTATTATTCCTCGAACCGCAGACATGAGCCTCCGCACCATAAACAGAACGATGCAGATGGTTACGCTAGCAGCGATGTATTGCAAATACATCTTTTCCCAAACAATCTAGTTTATTTTGGTATCAGTTCTCAACTCCCATCTCCCTGGTTTTACACATGCAGTGCTTTTGTTTTGCTCAAGAGCCCCCGCCCCCATTCTGTTTGACACTGCTTACATTATTAATGATGCATGTCTTTTGTTAGTTAGTTTCCTAAGATGTATAAATCTTTATTGTTCTTCATCTTTTTTGTGATTTTTTTTTCATTTATTTTTATCGTAAAATCTGATTGTGTATGTTATTGTTTTTAAAAGTCACGGCCCTTCTGAAAAACAGCCGCATTGGCTGATCGAGTGCTCCGGTGCATAAATAAAACCAAACCAAATCAAATCAAATCAATCGCTTAATTTATAAAAGATCCACACAAACTACACCATATCCATTCGAAGGTACGATCAATTTCTAATGATAATAAAAATGATAGCTTATATTGATATTTATGCAGCGCTTTACAAAACAGATTTATATCAAAGTGCCCTACATATAACACTTGAACAAAATAAGGTAAAAGAAGAAAAATTAAATTATCAAACATAATATGAGAGATCAATGTAACTATTTGCGAAGTTTAGTTGAGTATGCCTTTTCCATTGGAGGTTGTTGTTTTTTTTTTTACCTAAACAAAGTTTTATTAGTGATGGAACGAATGGAGGCTTGTAATAGAACATGCGTTAAATGGGAACTTCTATTGTGATAAGGATTTACATTACCATTATATCAACAGCACGGTCGGTAGACTGTTCGTACGATAGATCTTTCGATCGGACGATCAATCGTATCTCACAACAGAGAAGAAAATATGAACCGGGCTTGTCCCGATCCTTATACCTGCAGTTCTGTGAGCCAACACAAAATAATGACACACACACACACACACACACACACACACACACACACACACACACCAATATTGGTTAGATTTCTTCTGCGGACAGGATCTCACTAACCCTCTTGTGTGAACGCACCTATTGTAGGCCTACTTCAAATCAGAATGAGTTCTTAGTTTGTTAAGATGGGGCTGTCGCTGCGGACTTCGGGATTGAGATGCCTGCCCCATAATACTCGGTGTTTTATGAGATAAAATGTCACAAAACCTGCTCCTAAAAAGATTGACATCCTTTTACTTTATGACGCGAATATTTCAACTTCAATCGGGTTGTAACTTATTTTCAATTATTTTTCAATAGTGTCAACGGATTTTCTTTAACACCTAGTACCACATAAATCCAATGTGCAGGTGATGATTATCAATCGTGCAGATTAAAGCATAGGCCTACACATACACACACAACTTGTAATGTTCACTGAGATGGTGCATTTAATTAATATGTTAATGTTAAGTGTTATTTAATGGGAATGGGGCAAGAATTATTACCTTTGATGATTTTGTTTGCATTGTCACGAATTATGATCATTAGCCATTACCCATCACATTCCTCTATTCAAAGAGTGCTACGTTTTTGGAATACATTGAATACAAAAAGGATTTAGTGTTGATAAACGTGAACCCCATACTAATTGAACAGTGACAAGGTACATGACAAAAAAGAAAACCATGACTCGCATTTTCAAACTGCATGGTGCGTAATTGTTTGTTCTTTCAAAGAGAAAAGGAAATGATTCCTCAACTTAGCTAGAAATTGTTACTTGTTTATATGACAACAATATCAGGAAAGATTAAATCCATTTCAGGCAAGTTATAAGAATGATTACTTGGCATTTCTAATCGCCACATATAGACACCATTCTGAGAACAGTGCGGCTTCATATAATTGTTCATGTAATCTTTTATACGGTGACTTGATAAATCACTAACGCCATCGGCATAATCTTACGTGTGGAAGTTTTTTTTCTTTCAAAGGGTATTGTGGTACTGTCTGCAGAAAAAAAATCTTGATATATTACACGAACCACAAAATCACTTGAGAGTGACATAGATTTCGCAAAGGGCACGCAAATCTTACTTGCCTGCTTCATGTATCTTTAAATTTACATTTTTGATGACATCACAAACGTGACACAGCCTTTATCTGATAAGAGTGAAGTTTAAAATATCAGTGTCACCAAAAGACCTGCCAACCAATTAACATGCAATATAATAGTGCAGATAAACACATGAAGGTCAGTTTTCAGTTCCTACATTTCTGAGGGAAGTTCCTTTCTTCTATTAACTCTTTGTGTACCAGATGTGTACTTTGTCACCAATAATACACGCACATCCCACGGAGCAGTCGTTCATCTGGCACTCAACGGGTTAAGCATTGTATGTACACAACTGTGAGGCCTGCGAAGGGGATACACCACCATTCAGTTGAGTTCAAAGTTTACCACAATCACGCACAGTCATGTTATGTATTTAGTCCTGCTCCGAACCCCCCCCCCCCCCCAGTTTTTTTCCCCTCTTTAGGTTCAGATTTGTCTTGCGGGAGAGGAACTAAGAGACTAATTTGCAATGACTCTTTCCTTAGCATTTTGAGAATTTTTAACAGTACTATTTATTATGGAATTTGTTTGCATATATGACAAGCAATGACGAAGAATCGATTCAAGTCATTTGTCTTTGGATTACCAAGCAATATTTTTTAGTCACTTTGGTCCCATTTTGATGCCCTCTCTCGTCTATTTCATTTTCCGTTCCTTTATGTGTTATATCCGCTGAAAAGAGCAAATATCTGAGTCATCCCATGTAGATGATTATGAGTATACATGACAATTGATTCACTCGGTTACGAGGTCATGTAACTTACGCTTCAGTGAATATCGAAAAAAAAATGCGATTGTGTATAGTTTGCCAGCACAGCACAAACGCTTGTTCACAACTGAGAAATAAAACGTTTTCGTCAGGTATTCACAAAATTCCCCACTTACTGGGAGTAATGAATTATTACATTCTCCTGTATTTCGTGATTCAGTTTCAATAGATGGAACGCACTTTTAATCTATCAGGTGTTGCTATTCGGACCATTAGTAACGTATTGTTGAATCGACGGGAAAAGGTGTTTTAAAGAACTTGTGACACTTTTGAAAAGTAATTAAAAAATAAGTTATAACTCAAATCAAGCTGAAATTGACACATCATAAAGTCAAGAGATGTCAAATATCTTAAAAGCGGGTTTTGTGACATTTCATCAATTACCTATGGGTATTGTATGTAGTAATTGTGCCAAACTGCACCCATGGCACTTGAATGGTTAAATGGCTCAGATTTCACACTGTGCCTTTCTTAGGTCATGCTAGCACATTCCTTCTTTAGCATAGATAATGGCTCATGTGCCATCTTATATTTGTCACATCTTGATCCATGAGCTGCATCGCATCTGACCTCGCAGGATGGGCAACTCAATCCTATAGAGCATACCCCACTAAGAGTATACTGTGGGACAACATCAAAAAGGCCAGAGCAGTCTTCTCAACGAACAATCCCTTTTTATAGAGAGCAGGATCCTGTCTTATAAAGAGTTGTGATAGATTTGAATTAGCTACATGTCCAATCCCCAATATCTATAATGTACGGAGTTATGATTGATATTCATCGCAAGGCAAGTTACGATCAATCACAATTTTTTATGTGACAGGACCCTGATTGCAGAGAGCTGTCTGAGCAACAATGGTCATTGTGAATCACACATGTCAACCCACAACTTCTTTTCTGCCAGAAGCATCAAGCATTATTAATAACTCTGTGATTGCAGTTGCTACACAATGGACATTGTTGTGTTCTGCATTAATTTTTTAGTTCCAAATGTGCCTAAAAAATGAAAATCTCATTAAATATTGTTATGTGATATAAGTCCTTTTATCACTCCCCGCCCAAATAATGTTTCCGCGTTAATGACCACTTTCCAGAAGCCGAATTACCCTCAAGGTTATAGCTGACCCTTTGGTTTATGGGGCTAGTTCCTGAATAACATTTACTGGAATTTAGGATGACGTAGGTAAGGTTTCTGTAAGATCACCATGCATCCAAGAAACTGACCTTCTGTATGAATTTCACTATAATTGTTTACTTCAAGCTTGAGACAGAAAGAGTTAGAGAGCTCAGAGAGTTTGAAGCAATTCGGCGGCAGTTATTTCAGCAGAGTTATTTCAGTAGTTATTTCCCGAGTTATTTCAGGCGATTCATCAGATACAGAGTTTGAGATTCATCAGATAGATTCATCACAGATAGTTATTCGTGAGAGTTGTTTGAGTTTTAAATGTAAAACGCAATGTAGCTCGAGTCCACGAGTCCTCCTTCAAGTTCAACTCAGCGTTAAGCAAACTATATAGACTTTATTATATACTTGATCACAAGCCATACACAACATGGTGGAGAGCACAACACAACACAATATTCAGAGGATTGTCGCAAGAAAAGTAATTTATGAAATGTTACAAAAACTGCTTCGAAATTTTTTGACATCCTTGGACTTTATGATATGTCAATTTCAGCTTGATTTGAGTTGTAGATTATTTTTAACACCTAGTATATCTATATGTGTTTGTATAATACAATATATACATATATATATATATATATATATATATATATATATATATATATATATATATATATATATATATATATATATATATATATACCTTGTCCATCAGTCAGTCAATCATGTGTAAATATATATATACCTTGCTAGTCAGTCAGTCAATCATGTCAAAATGATCGATTCTGTGCGTGCAGACCGGTTTGGTATGTAAGTGTACTTTGACCTAAATAATTCGGTGAATGAGGCAAGTAGTTTTTTTTTTAATGGTAACTTCCCATTCACACCTACACCTCGGTTCCCTTCCGCCTAGCTTAAGCGACATGTCTATTTATGTTGCACTTTGTTAACAGATGTAAGGCCGAGATTGTGCAATATATCGTGACCCAAAAATACAGTAAAGTGACCCAATTCAGGCAAAGGTGAAGTGAATAACAACTGAAATTCCGTCAATACCCCACCTAGAGTATTGCTCAACGGATTGAATTTGAATTTGTATTTTTCCATTCATCATAGAAAAAACAGCAAAAAGTATCAACACATGACAGTATTTACCTACACGAAAATATCAATATGGTAATCAAATAAACATTAACACAAAATACACTTCGTGAGAATGTGGAGACAAGGAAGTCTTTCTTGGGAAGCGCCCTTTATGCCGAAGGTTCGTTATTCCGAAAGTTACGCGACAAATGCTCAGATTAACTAACCCTTTTTCGTTTTTGGACTAACGAGCATCGAGTTTTAGGTAATTTACGTGTTTCGGAATTACGAACCTTCGGTATAAAGAACCTTCGGAATAAACGAACCTTCGGAATATCGAACTGTAACCCTTTTTAAAATAGACCCCAAAACAGCAAAAGAAGTAGTAGTAAAGTGTTTAAATCATTCAAATTAGAGAACGATAAAATCTAAAGCAATTTCATATTTGTATAGGCAATTAGGGCTAGGCCTATTGTTATGCATCCAAATCACATCTGCATTTTGATAATCCGAAATTTCCCCTTTTTAATATTAAGAACCAAAAATCGTCGAAGAGTACGAAAACGAAGAAAGCCATCAATGGAAATTTGATGCTAATAATCATTATGGGTGTACATAAAAGCTCTGAATCCACAGCCCCTGTGTGAGATTCTCAATATCCGAGTTAGAGATTACAACTAAAACAACGGGGGGGGGGGGGGGCATACATAGCTTATATTAATACAGACATGCTTTAGTACAGCGAAAAGAAAATGTCACATTTAGTCTAGGAGTGTTACAGGATTTCCTGCTTGGTTCGGGGTGTATGCTTAACAAAAATTAGTCGAAACACGTTGGTCATTGTGGTGGCTTACCGTGAGGTCAGACTGTGGTGAAACCAGATAGGTGGGGAGGATGGGAGAGGGGGAGGGGAAGAGTTTATGAAAAGACAATAAGGACAACGCTCTGCACATTTATCGATATGAATATTATGTGTTGTCCCAAAAAGGGGTGTTGGGGAGGGGGCGCACGCCTCCTGCGCCCCCACGGTCCTGATAAAGTGTATCTTCTCTGCGGTCCCATTTACGTGGGTCTATACACCCCCGCGCTCGCATGTAAGCCCTACACAACAATCTAATCAAATGTCGATACCAATAAGCCCTAGTCTAAATAATTGTTTATTTACCGGATGAAAGAAGGAAGGAACGATCGTAAGATCAGATCACAAAATAAAGAAAACACTCTCTATTATTTCCATTGGTATCATATTTCGTCTACAGGCGAAGATTCGACACCTTCTCAAATGAATCGATATGATAATACCATAGAGCCTGGGCCATGTTACATTTTGTTTTCAATTATTGTAACTTACCATCAATGTTAACCACTATGGCAACATGTGCAATAATTGGAGCTCACTTGCTGTTGCCATGGTTGTTATCACTGATGGTATATTAAAATAATTGAAAACGTATGTATGCAACATGTTCCTGCTTTCATATTTGGGTATTAATCCTGTGCGGTGTCGTATCCAAACTCTCTGTATACGGTACTCGCTGCCTGATCGACTGACTAACTGGCAAGGGTGTTTATCTGCAAAGTGCATTGTAGAGGCATCAGTCTTCCATCGGAGCAAAATGATATAATAATGTGTTGATTGTTAAGAAGTTTATGGAACCAAAATGTGTTAAAACTTTTGAAGTAATTCATATAAATTATGTTGGATATCAGCTTGCTTGCATGGAGAGAAGCACTTTAAACTGAAAACTTTTGAACTCGAGCAAATTCGCAACAACCTCGCAAACCAGTAGGAATTTACAATGTAACATCATTATTGCATCGAAGGAAAATGTTATTTGCGTACATCTACATCGTGCAAAGAAATTGAAACAATATCTTACTTTCGTTTGCACTAACAAAATGTTAAGATATATAAACATCAGACATGTACCAGGGCTAACACCAGAAGAAGAGGCAGGCAAAGTAGGAGGTGGATTGACGAGAATATGGTAGTATGACACAATATGGTAGAATGACATGGAAACGAACAGCACAAGAAAGATCAAAATGGAAAAATGATGAGGAGGCCTTCCTTCAGCAGTGGAGAGAAATAGGCTAGAGATAGAGATAGAGATAGATGTACTTTATTGTTAACATGATTCTGATATGCGAAAAATATAGCCTTTCCTTATAGTGTTAAACAAAAATTGAAAAGACTTTTACTTTTCATACATTAACATTGTTACTATATTATTCTAAACATCCTTAATGTTCTTTAATTTTTTTGGAAATTCGTATCTTTGTGACAATATGTTTGTATTTATGTCATACCCTATTCGAGCATTTTTTAAATTAAATATCCTCAATAGAGGAATAAGAAAGAAAAATATTTGATCAATGATTAATAGGGCGATTTTTATGTAAACATAGGGATATTGCGTTTTCCCCACTGCTATGTAGGCTACATCTAACTCGTATTTTATTTTTTTAAATGGAAGTAAAAATTAATTGAATCGAGTTCGCATAAATTCCGCCTACACTTCATTCGTCATGGTGCCGCATAAAAAATATGTTTTATGCGTAAAATATACTTTAATCTGAAAATCCCTTTGGTTATCCTATGGATGAATTTTGAAAACTTGTCTTCGTCTTCTAGGGGTGTTGATATAACATGACGTGATTTTCTTGGCCCAAGGACTAGCTGTAAGGTCTAACAAGTTTGAAATTGCTTTAAGCCCTCTTTTCGTACAGTTCGATCAAGATGCATGGTGTTCCAATGTGATCATTGTCTTGCTACAATAATTATCATTAAGGGTAAGACAAGTCAAAACAATCTCAGCAAACTGTTTTATGCTGCGTAACAGATTGTGAGATTCATAAATGGAGCTACCCTGCGTTCAAAAGCTATTATAGCGATGTCCTTGAGTCACTTAAACTGCTGAAAAACGTTGAACTACTTCAAAATACAGTCAACGATTTACTTATGACGCTGATGGAATCACGGATCCTTTAATTTGTCACAATTATTATTGCAATAAATAACTCATACACACGAGGTCATCCATCAGCATAATGACCAACCGTGACATGCATATAGCTTAACACCAGAGTTTACCAGCAGATAGATACATTCCAAAACGAATATTCCAGCATACACCTAACATTTGACGATGATTCACAAAACTCGTTTCTTTGTGGTCACATGAAATGATTAAAACAATGACTAAAATAGTGCTAAAATATGTATATGTATATAACTCGAACACGTTTGGACATCATCCCATGACTACGGCGATGTGAGGTTTCAATTTAAAAATATATCTCTTGCAATGACTACCTAAAAATAGTCCTACGCCATGCAGAGCATGTCGGTAGTTAATTCCAATTTACCCTTTCTTCTCTTGGCACAGATAGGACACTTATTATGACAAATCAACGATTGTTACCATTTGAGGATGCATGTGGGCAAGTGCACGTAGTCATTGGAATTGCGGATGAAATTCGGATGAAATTATGTCTGTTGTTCAGCTCATTTTTATTAATGATGTCACGACATCATGGTTAGGATGAGTCTTTGGAGGCGGGGCCTAGATGTGCTGAGAAAGACATAATGATATATAAAGCATTGAACAGTTAAAAAGTTTGCGTTGTACAAAATAAATTGCATCAACAGAAGTCAACATGCATGGAAGCTCGCTTAATCTATATAGCTAACTTCACGTTATGAATAAAGAATAGGTAACTAACTTCATTCCAGTAGTTGAGGCCGAAGTGAAAAAAGGGATTTTTATGCAAGAACAATGGCAAACGAAGGTAATATTCGTAGGAAGATGAATTTATGAACCACGTTCAACCGCCTAAATCAAATATCTTGTGTTCTTATCGTATGTAGATACCTGTGAACATAGATCTTCTAGGTTTAAATAGGCGTTTATACAATTTGTATAGTCCGTTACATGTACATAGTACCACACGTTGGTTTTGGTGTTGTTTATGCCTCCGAATGTTAGTTGTGCAGAGAGACTGGAATATTTTCTTTCTTTTCATGTTAATGTTTATATTACAATTAGTATAGTTATCATAGTTCATATTATCACATGTTTATCAGTGTTATATTATTGTTATATTTGTACTATGTAAATATGTTTGTACTCTCTGACAAGTGATTGGCAGAGGATTAGCATAATCAGTCATTCAATCAGTGTGGTCTTGTCAAAGTACTGATAGGGCCATTCCTGATACTGCCGCCATAACTAAAGAACCGAGATGAAAAAACAACGAAACTGTCACAGTGTCAGTGTAGGCATTAGACCAAAAAATCAGTCTCTAGCTCCTCTCCTCGGGGGTAATATCAACAAATATAATTTTGATTAAAGAATGCCCCAAATGAGATGGTTATTCCTGTCTATGTATACATCAGACTATCAGAAATGTCAGAAAACATATTTTTCTTTCTTCCTTTTTTTTTTTTTTGGGGGGGGGGGGGTGTCAAAGAAGGTCCCTATACAAGATGGTCATTCATGTCTTCCTGTCCTAGCATTGTTATGCATAGTAGTGTAGGGTTATATTAATTAAGCTTTTATATATTAAATCACTATCATGTAACTATTAGAAAAGTTATAGTGTATGGTCCCCAAACTGGCCCTTTCCATGAAACTGGGCCTGCATATTTCTGTCCAGGCTGGACAGTCAAGATCCAGCAAAATTTTGTTGAAATATCACTTCTCCATTCTACACAGATTTCAAGTTTAATCTTACATGATGCCATCATTACTGCTCAGAAATGTCCATCAATTTTTCTTTATGGAGCAGAAACATTAGTGTCCTTATTTAGTGGCTCATCAGTAATGGGGCTTTTCATGATACATATTTTCAATTGTTTAGCCAAATATTGTCAGAGTCTTTATAATTTTTAGGACACTCTCAGTTACTTATACTAGCATGGACAATCAGAGTTTTGAACAAAACATTGTTGATCAGAAAGGAAAATTTTGTTTTCCTCTGTAGACAACCAGCTACACATATCATGGCACGACTCTGCCTGGATACCGCATCTGAACCAGGCCAATGTCATGGACTATTTCTCCAACCGTAGCAACCCATTCTACGACAGGACCTGCAACAATGAAATAGTCAAGATGCAGCGAGTCAGCCCAGAACAACTTAAGTAAGTAATCAGCTTCATCACCATTTCTGCTAATCAGTTTGAAATTGGGACTTCTTTGGCCTTTTCTTAATGACAAGTCCCAGTTTGATATATTTGTAATTTTTTAGAGAGAATTCTTGTTTCATGATTTTGTTTTCATTGTCATTAATGCTTTATTAGGATGAAATCAGAATGACAACATTTACTTAAGATTCTCAGAACTTTGGTACGTTTGGCTTATATCAACAGAAAACAAATAAATACATGTTAAACAAACAAAGAAATAAAAATGGTCACTGGAGGGGAATGATGTTTCCTGAAATGTTTTTTTTTTTCAGTTCCTTATGAAGCAAACAAAATAACCCTCTTTTCTGCCACCTATGTAACACAACAAACTTTTCCTTCTTTTGCATGAATTTTATTCTCACCTCATATGTAAAAAAACCCATTATCCCATTCTTTACGGAGCCTGCATATTTGTGGATTGTCTTTTCTCCACTCACATGATGGGCAGAATGACTCCCGCATAATCTGCTGAACGGACAATAGCCACCCGGCTGTGATTAAACCTCAAATTCCTTGTGGGGTGCAATTAAGCCACACCTCTTTGGTCACTGTAATTCCATGTAATGGCAAATTTTGACATCCCAAGACAAGACGCCAGAAAAGCTAACCATGAGCAGTGGGTTAAAGCAATTTGACTTTTTTTTTTTCCAGATCTATGACTGGACTGGAGTATGTTCTCCTGCACGTACAGGAGCCCATCCTGTATGTGGTGAGGAAGCAGCACCGCCACACTCTTGAAGACACCACACCCCTGGCCGACTATTACATCATCGCCGGAAGAGTCTACCAGGCCCCAGATATATGTGCAGTAATCAATGCTCGAATGGTGAGCAGGCTGTCCCTTAATAATTGCATGCAATTTCACTCAATTTTTTTTTCATGGGAGGCGAGGGATGCAGACTTGGAGACCTGGCATAGTCCCATTAAGACCTTATTTCCAGTGTTGTAATCAATTGTTTGTTGAACTTTCATTGCACAGTGTTGATTCTGTGTAATACTTACACTTAATATTCAATACTATTGTAACATTATTGGTTGGTAATTTATCATTGAATATTGAATTATTGGAATATGTTAGTAAATGGCCAGTTCATGTCTTTCCTCATAGTATTTATTGCGCGGAATTGAGTTTAAGTGTATAAGAATCAAAGTTTTTTATAAAAGATTTCATTCTGTAATAATTATAATTATAATGTCATGGCTCTTATATAGCACATAATACCTGGACAGGGTCTCTTTGCACTTTAAGATTCTGTAATGTGTCTTATATCTGTTTTTTGTTGAATTCTGACATCCTATAGACAACAGCTGTTCACAATATCCAGTCAGCATTTGACGAGTCTCGGTCCTACTCCAGGTATCATCCAAGTAAAGGATACTGGTGGGAATTCAAGGATAAGGAGGTTGAAACAGGTTGGTTTTATTGAGAAACTTTGTTGACTTTTGCTGGAGTGATATCGCACTAATGTTTGCGCTAAAATGTGCCGTGCTCTTTATCTTGCCAAACTAAAGATTTACATTTTGATGTAGGGCTTAATATGTTTAATGTTTAAGGCAAATAAGCCTTTAAACAATTCTAAATACCTCATGATTGTGACTTTAGTACAGTAGGTGATGCAATAAATGAGAAAACTATCTCAATAAAGTTGATTTATTCGGTTGTCTTAAAGACTTGGCACCTAAAATTACAGTTATCTCCTGAAACTAAAACTGATTACATGTGAATGTGCACAGTCCCACATTTTTAACCTGTGTCAGCATTATGTACAGAATTTCACCCTTAAGCGTGAATTTAATGCTCTTGTCCACTTCTGCTCTTTTCCGAAATGCAGAAGTTTTTAATGTCAGGTTGTCATTGTTGGAGCAGCATGAATTACTCAGATATGATAAAAGAGTGTTCCTTTTTCACACGCTTACTTTATGTTTTCCTTCTAAACTGTAGAAAAGAAGAAGAGGAAAAAGCCCAAGGAGGAACTGAGTTCTATTTTTCAGAGGAAACGGGTTGATGTTCTGCTTGGGGACCTGTCTCGAAAATTCCCCTTTAAGGTTATTCAGGTGAGTCTTGGGAGTAGCTGTTTGTGTTTAAAACTGAAACTAAAACTGAAATGAAAATTCCCCTTTAAAGTTATTCAGGCGAGTCTTGGGAGTGGCTGATTGTGTTTGAAACTAAAACTGAAACCAGGTGAGTCTTGGGAGTGGTTGTTTGTGTTTGAAAAGGTATTGTCAAGGAGGCATGAATTCAATATGGATAGTTGCCTTGTAATATAGAGTTCACCTGGTTGCTGTATAAACCAAGATGAAAGTGGCCTTTACCCATATTTTACCACCACCTCCAAGTGCGATTGTTTTGTCTATTAAGCAAATACTCAACGTTGGTGAAGGTGATGGGACGGACTATCACTTCCGAGGCGATCTGGATGTAGCTATCTTTCCGATTGCCTGAAACCAAAAGTTGATTATTTGCTTTATATTCTACATCTGAAAGCAACTGTCTATACCAAAAATAACAATTTGACGTACAAAAGTAATGTTTACTTCTCTACCTTACCCCGAGCCACTGCCATGGGGAACACGCATATATGACGCGTGTTAGGAGGTGCGTTAGGATGCGCGTTAGGACGCCTGTTAGTAGGAGCTACGTATCTATTGATAGTTCGCGTGTACTCAAAATAGTGATTACGCAATAGGACTGTGAGGAGTAAAGAGATCAACGAAACCAAAAAGTGTAACGAACTTTTCTTCTCAGGTGATCAGATGGGCAAAACTACGCTTTATCACGTGATCAACTCTTGACCAATCCTATAGCAACATTCTTAGTATGTGGAATATAATATTACTTATCACTTATGACTATCATTATCATTACCATCACTATCACTTTAACTGTTAACTTTCATCTTTTCATTTTTTTTATTGATTTCATTCATTTGATATATACAATTAAAAATATGTATGCAATATTGAAAGATGTATCAAATCATAAGAAAATATATATCATACAATTTTGAAGACAATTGGTATAGCATGACTGCTGTAAACAAATTCATACAAATTTATCAACAATGAAGAAAAAGGTTCATTTGGGTACAAGCATGGGAAGTAATGGTACAAGAAGTAGCAACATGTTTTGGTGCAGATTTCATAGGTTGATATTTGTTTTAATTAATCACACAGCCCAAGCCCGGGGACAGACCAGTCCCAGTGGATGGATTCACACCAGACACGTCGGCTTCACGTGTCATCCCCAAGGAAGAGATCAAGGAGGAGAACAACCAGTCCCAGAACAATGCCAACAGTGCTGCAATGGCACCTTCCCTACAGGGTATGTCTTCTGGGGGCGGTTCCCACAGCTCCAGCGCTAGTTCCAGCGCTAGCTCTGCTGCTGCAGCTGCTGCAGCTGCAGCAGCGGCGGCTGCGGCGGCGGCAGCAGCAGCAGCCAACATGAACAGTGGAGGAGGAGGAGGAGGAGGGGGAGGAGGCAACATCAGCAGTGGCACTGGGACCTTCTTCACCAGCTCAGGACAGTCAGGCATGAAGCCCTCTATGGCCAAAAAGAGGAAACTCATGGGCAAATGAACACCGCTTCTCTCATGACAATTTCGCTTGGGTCCCCCTATAAACTTGAACAGAGACTGATATTCAGAACCAGAAGCTTGTAGCATGAGGATGTCTGGAGAATAATGGACAGATCGTGGAATTATGTAAATAAGCCGTGGTGAAAGCTGAATGTGTATATGTGAAATGGGGGGGGGGGGGGGGGAAGAGGGACTACTTCTTGTAGAAAATACAGTGGATCTTCCCCCTTGATTTCTTGTCTACATAGAGATATGTCTAACTAGACTCCAAACTGAATCAAACAAGGTTTTGAGATCCTGCAAATTGTATTTATGCCTCCATGGTTGTTAAGATCCTGACATTTCAGACAAATGTTTCTTCTGCCACATACTACTTTGTTCATTTTGCTTACATAAACTGGTGCTTTATATTAGGTGTTAAAAAAGACTTTTGACTCTTGATAGATAATGAGAAATAACTTACAACTCAAATCATGCTCGTAAAGGATGTCAATTTTTTTTAAAGCAGGTTTTGTGACATTTTATCAATTATTATTCTTGTAATAATCATTTGAATATTTAATGAAATTTTTCACTTTTGGACAAATTTGGACCTAAAAATATGTGTGTATCAGATCAACTCAGAACACAACTTGTGTTTCACACCCATTAATCCACCAGCAGCTGCCATCACAGTGTCATTAATAATGAACAATGCTTCTGGCAGAAAAGAAGCATGTTGCTAAGTGTGATTCACAATGACTATTGTTGCCTTCTGAATTGATAATCTGATACACAAATTTTTAGATCCAAATTTGTCCAAAACTGAAAATCTCATTAAATATTCACAGAATTATTACAAGAAAGGTAATTGATGAAATATCACTAAACCTGATTTTGACATCCCTTGGATTTATGATGTGTAAATTTCAGCTTAATTTGAGTCATAACCTACTTTTAATTATTTTTCAAAAGTGTCAGAAGTTTTTTTTTAACACCTACGTTATTCATTTGCAATGCTGATAGCATTTTTTGGCATCGTTTGGTGGGAATTCATTGTATGTCAATATGACATAATTGTCTTACTTTTGGAAACATTTTGGAATCATGTCACATCTGATATTGACAGTGATTAATGTTCTCACTGTAACTTTTGGTTGTTGAATTTAGATCGAACTATTGTTCATGAAGGAAACATGTTTGTAATTTATTTGTGAACTGAAATGCAACCATGCATCATTATCCATGATTACTCCAACTTTTGGATTAGTCTGGGCAGGGTGGGTAATCAAAGTTGTATAGATCAAGCCATTCTTATTGATACAAAAAAAGAAACTTGTGGAATGGTGGGCCCAGATCTTCCTGCATTCATCCAATGTAATTAAAGGGATAGTTCACCCTGAAATTATTGTTGTTTCAATAAAAGTACTGGTAGACACATGAAAGGAACATATTAGTGAAGGCTTGTCGAAAATTTGTCAAAGGTAAAAAAAGTTGTTAGATTTTAAAGTTTTGTTTTTGTGACATCACGAGCGAGGTGCCCTCCAATATGTTGCGTACAAAATAATTCCATAAATTGCTCTTTTTCTGTTTTTGACAACAGATTTTTTTTTCTTCATACATATATGTGTGTAAACAAATATTTACAGTGATGTATCAAATGCACAGGTACAAGGATACATATCTTTTTGAGAAAATGCACATTTTCGAAAAAAAAATTGTACATACACAATATGTGGGAGAGCACTTCGCAAGTGACGTCACAAAATACCAATTTTAAAAGATCATAACTTTCTTATCTGTTGACAGATTTTTTATCAAACCTTTTCTAATATGTTTCTTTCATGTGTCTCCTTTCATTGAAACTAAAATAATTTCAGGGTGAACTATCCCTTTAACTAATGTTGCCTCTTTGAGTTAGAAGGTAGCCCACCATAAGCAGCAATCCCTATGATGACAGCATACGAATGATAAACAGTTGTGAATTGTTGGGGTGAAACAGGGCACATTGAGTGAATGAAATGATGCGACATGCACGAGACAGAGCCGAGTGCGTTTTCCATTATTTTATCCCCTCGGTGCACTGCATGGCCTCAACATCACCAACTTTAAACTTAAATCTATAAGACAGACCTAGGAATTTTTCTGAGTGCATGACTGCCTCCAAGAGCCTGTGATGCCCCATCTGTTCATGTTTGTTGCTGTATGACCTGCACCAGACCTTGGCCTAGTGAGTTGAACCCAAAGGCTTCCTACGGAGCTGGTCGTCAGGAGGGTGTGATGACCAGGCAGCAAAGTATGGCAGTAGTATCTCAGATAGAGATTACTGCTAGCATTACAATTCTTCAAAGAAAAGTCTTCAAACAAAAATGTGGACCCACCCCTTGCACACACACACACACACACACACACACTCATACACATATGCTCCGCGAAACCATTTTATTCTACCTGTTAATGAAACTACTCTATTTAATTTTTATTTAGTATGTACCTGTGAAATTTAAATGTCGAAGTATGGTGTGCCAGGCAGGAAGTGTTAGGGTGTTGGGCTGCAATGACTTTTTTTAAAGTCATCTCAATCTTCTCTCTCTTGTCATTGGATAGGACGTTGATCGAAGCACACTTTTCTTTATATTTAAAAGACAATGGAATAAATATAATAAATACTACTTTTATGGAAAACATTAAAGAACATGCTCTTCGTGATTACATTGTGTCTTTTTGAGTCTTTGATTTATTTTTGTAATAACATTTGTGGTATGACATTTGCCTATGCATTCGGGTTTTGTGCTACAATATTAGAAATGGGCAGTTTGAATGGGTATTTAAAGTTTGAAATGTTTTTTTTTTATTTTTTAATGACCCTGGAGTCATTTACCATTATGTGTCTGGTTAATTGCAATAATGGTGAAGTGATGATAACCTGATATGGTGATGTTGATGCCATGGCGATGGTAATGGGAGTGATGGTGGCTGCGATGTGATGATGGTGATTATAATGGTATACAGCTGGTGTTAAGGATGAGGATGATGTTAGTGATGTTTACCATTACGTTGATCTTGATGTTTTTATTGATGATTAGGATTGTGTTGATGCTGATGTTGTTGTCGATGAATGTGATGTTGATGGTGATAGTGAAATTCATAATAATGTTCTTGGTGATGATAGTGTTAGATGTGTGTATGTGTGTGTGTGTGGGGGGGGGGGGAAGGGGGTAGTAAACATGATGGTTTACTGTTTACTGCTGCAGCCATAACTTGTTCATGAAACTTCACTGATTTGGCAGCATATAGAAAGATACTCTAAGATCTACTAACCAACATTTAAAGTGGATACTTTCTCAAAACTGTAGTTGCTATTTGTTAAACTTACATAAAAAGATTTTTAACAATTTAGAGTTGGATTTAGCCTCACCAAAATTCTCTGTACAAATATTCCATATAACATTGGTAATGTGACACACTAATTCATATCAAATGTATCTGTCCTGTACCAACATCATATGGAAAAATATTTACAGGGTGATTTTTTTTAATACAAATAAATTAATACTCTGCTCAGTGACAAATTTCATTTTAGCTATTTTTATTGAGACAAATCAAGTAAAAGCCTTTTATTTTCCGGGTTTCATGGTCTAATGATTGAATATCATTCGGTTACTCTTATAATTTCCCTTTGATTGAGAATATGTCCACAAAGAAGGTTTTTACAATGCCAAATAGCCATTGGTAGAGGTAATAACTTGATTGTGACTTTTCAAACGTTGCTAGGTAACCTACGAGTTATATATTGGAATAAATTAGTTGCCTGCTTTTCTCATTATCATTAAAATTATCATCATTTTCATTACCACTATCATCATTATCATTATTATTATTATCATTATCATTATTATTATTATTATTATTATTATTATCATCATTGTTATTGTTATCCTGATATTATTTTCGATATTGCCGATTTGGAATAGGATTACAATTGACAGTTTTAATGATCATGATGACACAGAAGTATCTGCAGTAGTAAAATCAGTAGAAATGATTAAAAAAGAAGTGGGGGGGGGGAGGGGGTAGGTGCGGTAATGAAATTGCTGTGATTTATAGTTTAGGTCTGCGTTAGGAAACCACCACCATTTTGACAAAATAATTTTTCGTTTGAACGCTACCATGACAAAAAAAAAATGGGACACAGCCTGAGCTCGCCGACGACCGCTCGCGCCTGTGTATTAACATAGTGCAGTGTATACCGGGGGTGTAGGAGGTGTGAGCTAGCTGAGTGAGGCCAACTTCGTCTTCTTTGCTTTGCCTTTGGTGTCGGATGTTGTCGAAAGGGAAAGTTTTGGGAGGAGTCAATGGTGAGTCGATGTTGATCAGCATAGTCATCAACAAAAAATTTAAATTGCCATGTTACATTCAGAAGATTAAATGTAGACTTAAGAATCTAACAAGTTAAGTCGTCTTGTTCGACGAACTTCCTGTGTTTTTACAAATACAATAAGTGGCGTAGTGCATGATGTGTATAATTTTAGTCAAGTATAATAAAAGTTCACTTTTTTCTGTGATTAATATTAAAAATTAGATAAAGATAAGCCTTAATTGCCCATATAGACTGTAACTAACTACACAGCGATATTCAAACTGCAGCTGAAAGGAGCATTTTGGATGAGCCCATTGAGCCATAGCATAGCATTATTCTACATAAACACTGCACAATTCTAAATAGAAAATAGATTCTGTTACAAATTACATGTATACACCTTTTCATTATTTAGTTTCTGTACAATAATTTGAAGCCAAATAGGTGCCCCAATTGCTGTATGCGGCAGGTTTGGCTATCAGGATGTGTACACTGCAGGACCAATTGGTATAGGTGCAGCGGGTGAGAGAGGGCGCGATTGACTCCTCTACTAGTACTAGTGTCAGTGATTTGCTGTTCACTACTCCCAATGGGAGATGGTTCCAAGCCAAAGGGGTACTCACAAAGAGTGATTGTTTTAATTGCTCAGTGTTAGTGGGAATAATAGTGAAACCTTTGTTATGCTTTACTACTTGTCTTTCTAAGATATTTTGTGCCCGAAAATCTTTGAATTGTTTACTTTTGAATTGTCGTTTTGGTCTTGCTTTAGTCAAGAAATTTTCAACAGGGAGGGCTGGGACCCGGGGGGGGGGGGCACTCAAATTATATTTTGCTGGGGGTGTGCCTCACGAACCCTGAAATAAGGGTCTAAGGAACTGACTACAAGGGTAAAATCCGCGTAAAATGTGGGGTCTTAGGAACTAAAAACATACCGCGCGGCATTGTGAAAAACGTGTCTACAGAGCAATCCTCGCTGCACATGCGACGCGTTGTGTTTACGCCAGGGGTTTCTTGCAGCTCGCTCGGCCGGCGGGTCGGGCGGCCGGGTTGATGTTGAAGCGTAGCAAGCTGCACGCAAGCCGCGGACCGTCTGGGGAACGGAGGGAGGGGCACAGCAGCGAGGCTAAGGAGCGGAACTTTCGGGGAACTTTCGCCATGCATAGGATATAGAGGATCTAAAGAACGGATATCGAGGTCTCAAAAATGGGGTCTTCAAAGCAGCACGTCCCCGTACCACCAATGTATGTGAGTGCCCCCCCCCCCCCCCCCCCCCCCCGGGGCTGGGACCAACCCTCAATGCTACAGCTAGCCATCCATAACATAATATGAGATCATCATTCCTAAGCTATGTAAGAAGGAACAGATTGAATGCAGGGAAAAATTAATTAAAAATTGGGAGGGGGGTGGGGGCTATTTTTTGAGCATATTGGCCATTCGGCCACAATTTTACATTGTGTCTGTGGGAAAATCGCCCCGAGCCCCCATGTATTTTTTTCCCTGATTGAATGTATGGTCAAACGATGTCAGCATCAGAATCATTACAGCTGGAAGTCTCTCCCATCTGAAGTCATAACTGCCCTATTTGTCAACTCCTTTAAAGGAAGGTTAGATAAGTTCGGGTCTGCTTGCCAGTATTGTCACCCATGGGACGCTTAACCTGGCTGCAACACACACACATACACGCAAACGCACACACACTCACATACAGAGCACAATTTGACAGTAAACGGACCATGTGTACCATAGTACGAGTGAGCGAGGTCTTGACAGATTTTGGCCTTAAGTACCTAGTAGAGATTACTATTATGTACTGAAGTCCTATGAATTATGTTTATGTTATTACTTAGATAAATATTAAATAAGTTTCAAGTTGTGGCATGAGGTGTTCAACTCCAACTCATAGTTATTTTCATTATTCTGTATTTGAACAGGTTTGATCTGTTTGTGTGTGTGTGTGGGCACCGAACAGGCATTTGGTGAAGGAAGCTTGTCGGAGGGGCTGAGCTGTGAGACACCCATGGTTTGAACACAAGAGCAGTACGGTAGACACTCACGAGGCAACATGCATGATGCATATGAAGCTCGGCCTATTCTGGAGAAGCTACCTCTCCCAATTGAGTCAATCGCTTGCCATGGTAGGTATCAGATACAGCTTAGTGCAGCAAGGGTTTAAAGCCATTGCTTACTGTTAGATTTTCAGGCTTTGTGAACCCTGGTCCAGTTAGGATGTCAAAATTGGCCGTTGAAGCTGCAGTAATCAAAGGATTGAGGCTTAATTGTGTCCTATAAGGTACTTGAAGGTTATTCATAGCCTGTTGTCTATTGTCTGAATAGCAGATTGTATGGGAGTCATGCTATTT
This sequence comes from Arbacia lixula, assembly GCA_963669155.1. Lineage (NCBI taxonomy): Eukaryota > Metazoa > Echinodermata > Echinoidea > Arbacioida > Arbaciidae > Arbacia > Arbacia lixula. Next base: position 28,923,028 of record OZ022577.1, on the reverse strand, counting down.
AGTATCTTAGCGGACAAAAGCCAGCCTGCATAAATGCATTAATTCCTTGTACCGCATATACACTACAGCTCAAATGAATTCGCATAGGGAAAAGGAAGAAAGCGAAGGAGCCGCAGTTTTAAATCGCGGTATATTTTGTCCAGGTTAGCATGAAACATGATGCTTTTTAGGCTAAAGCATCAAGTTTCATGCTGAACTGGACAAAATATTCCACGGTTTAAAACTGCGGCTCCTTCGCTTTCTTCCTTTTCCCTTTCCCTATGTCAATTCCTTTGAGCTGTTGTGTAGGGGAAAGTCATCCCATAATGCACTTTGCAGTGACATCCAGATGTCTTTTACAGTCATGTCCGCTTTCGGTATCGTACACTAATACCCTATAAGACCGGAAAAAATCTGAATGTGGCTTCAAGGTGCATAATGGAATGACTATTCCCTATGCATGTATGTATCTCAAATGTAAGATGTACGTTAATAACAATGAAATCCTGGTTGTAGCATGAGATGAAGAATGTTCATTAATCATTATGCCCTGTATGAAAATAGGAAAAAATCAAAGATCTTGTGCTTCCCATCAAAAGGTGCATCCAGGCTCAGGCAGAAAGAGAGTCAGAAAACAGTGACAGATTTTATCATACACATTGCAAGAAGTAAATCATTGAATATTGGATAGTACATTTATTTCCAATAAGGAGGGAATGTATCCACCTACATTATCAAAATGATTTTTTGTTGTTGTTTGATACCAGCTGCTTGTTTACTGAGCAAAGTTCCCAAACGACTTGATATTTTCAGCATCGTGACATGGAAGGCCTCTGTTCTTATTTTCATGATGATATTGATTTATATGCTGATTGGCACCAAGCTTAACAATATTTTGTTTTAGACAGTCAATATATGAAAAACATTGTATCAACATTTATATATTGTATCCTTTCATTCTAACAGGAGATCAGCTCCTTGTTGGAACAAAACCAGGCCATCTGCTGGTGTACAGCATTACAGGAGGACAAAGTAAGTATATTGAAATTAAATGATTATTTTCTTTCACTGATATTTTCAGTGTAACTACAGACAAAATATGTTTTCCCGTTACTCTGGAATCAGAGAACCAGGGTGGACTCCATGGTAGTTGAATGTGCAGTGCAAACACCAAGCATTGGATCTAGAAAGTGATTGTGACCACCTGTTAAAACACTATCAGTCTTGTTATACTTATTGCCCATGCTTCCTTTAGGTACGTCTTCATTAGCCCAATCAGATGAAATAGCGAGCTATTTTGCTGATCCGGGGAACTAGCCTGAAGTTGCAATCGCGTCTTCATTAGCTCGAAACTCGGGATGCATGAATTATCCTGAGTTTCGCACATACCAGCAGTGTGAGACGGAAATAGGCCATGACCTCATGGCTTCGGTTGTGAGCTCGCATTCACGCACGTATAAAAATCTATTATGCAAATAATGCCTCGTGCTCGCTGATGCATGCCGGAATCGAGAAAGTTTCAGGCTAATGAAGACGCTCCGAGCTAGCTCGAGCTAGCTCCATCTAGCCCAAGATTGGCTTGGGAAATTTTCTCGACCAAATAGCGAGCTATTTTGCCTGATCTGGCTAATGAAGACGCAAATAGCTAGCTATTTCGTGATCTGGCTAGCTAACCTGATCAGAACAAGCTTGCTATTTTGCCCACATCAGGCTAATGAAGACGCACCTTTTGAGCCACATGTTTTTGTTACATAATTGTGCACCATGTGTCAAACACATATGATAAACAGTGACATTATGCCCTTATGAGTAAGATTGATTTTGAAGAAAGCATATTGCAAATGGTTGATGTACATGATTGATCAGACATTCATCTTAACTGATACTTGGCTTTCAAGTTAGATAGAGTAATGCTTGCCCAATCAGGGGCCTGTATCAAAGAGCTTCAATTGATCGTACAATCGATAGATCAATCATACAAGCAATCTATCAGTTGATATATATTATAAATCCATATCACAAAGAAGTGGCAATAGAGTATATGACACCCTCATTTGAAACTTTGGCGTTATGAAGGCACAAATAGTTTGATCTTTGTGTGGAAACACCTCTGGCAAAAGCATGGGCTTTTTGGCACAATGTCTTCAATGGACTGGAGACACTTGAAGATATTTCTGAAGTTGCCATACTCTTGTGAACATAACTGTGTGGAGTGCAATCAAATTTTGACATTTTATCTCTGATCAACCATTTAAGTGAACCAAAATATAAAACAGCAGAGAAGAGGAATAAGTTTGGTGTCTACTGTTCACTTTAAAACAGGGTTTTGTTTTTTTTAAATTGAAAATACGTCTTAGGCTCAATCCTGATTCCAGCTGTACAGTGAGTTTGTACTAGACCTGTTTGCATATATCTTGTACTTTCATGATCTATTAAACTTGCTTAAAATCTTTATCAGTGTGAGCCAACTTACTGGTTATCTGTGCATATATGTTTGATTTTTTCTTTAATGTTATGTTGTCTGTGTGAGTATTTTTGTTTTGTATGGTTATCTGTATTTATGTTAATAAAAAGAAAGAGAAAATATACAATTCCACAATGCACAGCAATATGTAGCAACAGCAGCTTGGGGCTAATCTGCTCTGATGGACAAACAGGAGCTTAAGTTGTTTGCTTGTTTCAGACTAATAAGTTGCTTTCATTTAATGTATTCAAACGTTCTCCCAAACTGCATAGTAACACATTATGACATTCACCTAGTATCTAGTGATTCAGTTTCAGTTGGTGGAATGCACTCTGAATCATTAATTGTTGCTACTCAGACAATCCTCAGACAAGCTTTTGGGTTTCCATTAGTAACAAATTATTTGAAAGGTGTGCATGAAATTTGCATTTTCGAAAATGGTCTGTTAGCAGATGTTATTGAAATTTAGGTTTATAATACAGTGCTTTATAACCAGGTTTATTTTGATCTACCGGGTAATAAAAATTTGTCTGAATCAGGCTATTTTATCTGCATAGGTGTAATGCTCAACATTCTTTTTAAAGAGAAGTAATCATTATTGCTGACCTTAAAACAAACAATTGCATGATAACCTTTCTAAACACAACAAAAAAAGTAAGTCCCCCCCCCCCCCCTAAAGCAAAATAGCATAACTTTTTATTGAAAAAGGCTTTGGGCAGAATAATTTGGCAGGATTGTTCCTTAATTAACTTCTGTGTGAAAATCACATTAATCCAATTAGTCATGCATGATTGGGCAAATTTTAAACCTAAAAATTTCACACAAAAGTCACAAGGGTAATTTTGGGATTCTGCCATATGAATTAGTGAAGAATTCCATTTCTGGTGCATAATTTATGTCCATTCATTGTTTCTCATCCATCTCTCGATGCACGAACACCTATCCCGACAATTAACCCATTGTTCTGGTTGAGTGAGCACTGTTTAACAAATACTCATCCTTCTTGAATTTGAAACTTTTAAAAACCCTTTATTTGTGTGAAAAAAATAAAACTGGATATTTTGACAAAGATATAACATGACCTGTTATGTAAACATAGGAAGTCATTTTCGTGTCATGTTTGACAAAAGCACTTTAAAAAATCACACAAGAAGTGCCAAAATGTACTGTTAAAATGGCATAAACAGTTATCCTTGTGACTTTTCAAAAGTGACATTTTTGACGTTAAAATTTGTCCACTCATGCGTGACTCATTGGATTAATGTGATTTTCACACAGAAGTTAGTCCATTAGTTAAAGAACAATCCTGCCAAATTATTTTGCCCAAAACCTCTAATAAAAAGTTATGCAATTTTGCTGAGAGGGGGGGGGGGGGGGGGGACTTTTTTTTGTGTGTGTTATAAATGATAAATAATCTCCCTTAAAGACAGGGTAGCCTTTTTGCAGGTCAAAGATATGATTATAAAAAAAAAGATGGAAAATGACAGAAAATACTAGAACTTTCCTGCTAATAAAAGAACTGGAAACTGACTCTAAATAGAAATATAGAGATCGCTAGGTGTTGAATAGGTTTTGGACAGGTCGTCCAAAACCTAAAGAATAGATACCGGAGTTCAGCGCAAATTATGGTTTTACGCACTATGGAGGGATGCACTGAGGTGAGTGGAGCAGTGCAATTTGGTATATGAATGTTGACCATGGTTGGGCTGTTTCAAACGTAAACTATGTTATTTTTTCAATATTCCTGAAATGGTTTGCGAAGCTATAAATTTGAGATTTCATACAAATTTCATAGACATTTCATACACATCATTAGGGTACACTGCTGATTCTTGCCAAGTTTCATGACTTTTGTAAATGGACTTCACTGTCTTTCATGTCTTCACGAACCTTTTTAGGAAAAAGTGAAAAACTGTCCTTCTTTACATTTGCAATGTAGCAACCATAGTCAACATTCATAATTGTATTGCCCCTGTCAGTGCTTGATGGGTTGTGCAGTGAACATTGCTCACAGTAAACGCATGCGCTGTGGAGGGGATGGATGCGGCCCATAGCGGAAAGTGGTCTCGGGACTACAGCTACAAGAACTGTGAGGTATTGGAAGCGCCCGCCCAAACCTCCTTAAAGTGTAGCGATCGCTATGATTCCGTCAGTTTCCAGTTCTACTAGCGGGAGGGAAGTTCTTACAACATATTCTCTTCCATTTTTCATTGGTTTAACAAAATTTTGATTTTTTGAACTGCAGAAGGGCTAGCCTGTCTGTAATTTTTGTCCTCTTTTTGTGTATTGTACATGTTTGGTTTAAAGTATACACATTCTGCACACCATATGTTGTGTTAAACAAACCAATGTTTTCACTTGAGTCTTTTTCTGTTTTATATGAATACAATCACAATGCTGTCTTGTGTATTATCATGGTAAAATGTCAGCCGGACCCACTGAAGAAACTTGTCTGGATTACTGAATGTGTCCTGTAACTACATGTACTGGTATTTAAACTGGTATTTATGGCTGTTTTAATACAGCATGAGGTCTAAACTATTGAATACTGTATACCCTTCTAGAGCTTTAAAAAGGGGTGTATATAGAATGCCATTTGAAAGGCACTGTTTACCAGAAATTTAATTTGTGTATATACTATACATCTATAGGGCTTTCAGTTCATCCCCTTTCTGTCTAATTGTGCACTTTGCATTGTGTGGAGGGATAATTTCAGGGCATTTTTGTGCATTTTAGTTATAAATGGGGTACTGAGGTGGGACTTGTTCTACTTTGAAGCAGTAAGCAGGAATATTTTATTGTGAACCCTAAAAAAATTGATTTGCTTCCCTGAAATATATTCTACAAGAGACACATCTTCTGTTAGATTTCTCTGAAAAATGTCTGAAAGATACATGTCGGGAACTATGGGGAACTGATTAGTTCTATGGTACCTGAAGGAAGTAAACACTCACAAGATTAACAAGCATTAATGTATCATGTGTCAGTTGACACAAGACCTGGTATTCATATTGTTGGAGGAATTACATGTATACAGGATTGTTCAACAGCTGTACAAAATAGTATTGACTTTTGACAACAGTCTCGGCAGTAGGAACAAAAAGTTATATGTACATATTATACCCTGAGTGCTTCTATCACTTTAACCTGTCAATGAATCAGCAGTACATTTCTAAATACTGTTGATAATCCGCTGAATTTTCTCCCTCATTTTCAAATAAACGTACATGTACATGTACATAATGTACATGATGCTACAAGTCATCCATGTAAAAGTTTTCTTGGTAGTAAATGTCACTTTTACCAGGTACCTGTACATTTAATGTCTGTGTACATTTTAGCTAACTTAGCCTAGGTACCGTAGTAGGCTGTAGTGTGAGGTGCATGGGCACAACCCAGTTTATGTCTGGTAACACAAACTATGCCCTAATTTCATCCTCGCTCCTCAGAGGGGAAGTAGCCAGAGGAGCCAGTATGTAATTGGGGCTTAGTCTGTGTTGCCAGACATAGTTGTTAACAGACTGGGTTGTGTCCATGCACCTCACAGCCTAGTACCTAAGGCTAAATGATAGGGTGATTCCAATTAATCACTATCGTTATTAATTATGAGGACAAACTTGAAGGGAAGGTGCATCCTGAAGTTCAGTTGGTTTTGATAAAAGCAGAAACATGAAAGAAACATAAAAGTGAAGATTTGATGAAAATCTGTCTAAGGTTTTAGAAAGTTAAAATGTTTTAAAGTTTTGATTGTGTGACACCATGTGGGAGATGCTCTCCCATACATGTTGTGCCCTTATTATTTTGAAAATGTCAATTTTCTCATGAAGGATTTGCATCATTTTACCTGTGCATTTGATGTATTAGGCATGTTTTTACTAATATACCTCTGTGAAAAAGATGTATTCTTTCATCAAAAAACAGAAAGAGAAATTCATGTAATCCTACAGCACACAACATATGGGTGAGCACCTCACATGTGACGTCACAAAATTGCAATTTTAAAAGATCATGTAAGTTTCCTTACAATGTACCTCTTTACCTCGTTGTTTTTTCTTTCTTCCCCTGGTCTTTTCTCTCTTCTCCTCTTCCCCTCTCGTTTTGTCGCATGAATGAGTGTGTGTGTGTGCGTGTTGTGTGTGATTATGCAAATTGATTTATTTTTGATTTCCTTTAAATGTTTATTGTTTATCACTATGCATGTATTGTGTTTTGTTAAGGGCCCCGCCCATAAGCAGATTTGCTTTCAAGGGGTCCATACCATTATTTTATGTTTGTAAATATTTTGTATTTTTGTTGTTTCGTTTTTATAATGGTTAACTAAATGAAATGAAATGAAAAAAAAAAAAATATTCTCATCTTTTGACGGATTATTGTCAAACCTTCACTTATATGATTCTTTCACATTTCTGCTTTTATCAATCCAACTTATCTTCAGGGTGGACTTTCCCTTTAATGGACCATGTTCTGAGCAAAAACCAATGATTTTGAATGAATAATGAATGTTTCATATTGTTTAATTTGGCACCCAATATAGTAAGTCCAGGTTTAGTACACATATTTGGTTGAGCTACCATTGTGAATATGAGCCACTGTTTAAAATGTTTCCCTGTAGTCTGTGTCATATGACAGGAAGAGCTACATGTACTATTGATCCAGAATGGCATTGTGATAGACACATGTTGTCATAGTCATATGACCATCATGGGACCATCTAAGATGCGTAGTGGGGTTTTATTTTATGATTTCCCTTGAGGAACAGATATGATCGACTGTCAGTTGCAAGTTTATAGTATAGTACAACTTCCTGTATTGGTTTGGATATATACAGTGTATGAATGCCTTGTCATGGCAATTGGAAATCTAGTGTCACAAGTATGTAACAGCAACATCAGCAGCAGTAGGAACTTTCATGTGAGAATCTATAGTCATAAACTTGTACTATATTTTAGATTTCTTTTAATGATCCAGATGTCTTTCCTTTTCAGTCAATGTTGATAGTAATTATGATCAAAACTGTATTTTGTGATACAATTATTGGCTTTGTTTTGGGATGCATTGCTATTAAATGGTGATTATTTTTATTGTGCACTCCCTGGAGAAAATCTTCTGAATGATATGTGTATTTAAATTCAAATTATGGACAAATAACAAACTTACACACTTAACAGTGTGGTTGTACTAGCATATGGGGTGAAGAAGATAGGAAGGTATGGAAGGAGGAAATCATTGTTTATTCCAAGTAGACAATTCAATTTGTAACTATTTTTGGTATTTAAATTGTTGGTATTTAAACATGTGTAAAGTTAACATATAAGTGCTGACTTTGAGATAGGGGAAGTGTGGCTATGGAAGAATTATGAGCTAGTAACAAAATAGCATGCTATTCCAAAAAAGTGTTGATTCGAAATTCAGATTCCTAGGCATGTTGTAAATATATTCTTCTTTGTCCAGGTTCTATACATCCAGATTGGATCTACATACATACAGTGTACATTGCAGGTGGCCAATTTCAATTGTAATCTGTTTTTTTTTAACGTGAGAAAGGAGACTTTGTGCATATATTCAGTGCATAATCAATCAAACTGCTTACTGATATTGATATGTATGTTTATGCTGACAAGATCTTTATGTATCAGTGGATAATATGAATTTTAGTAGGGGGGGGGGTGTGTTTCACCAAGCTGTTCATATGTTACGAACGACTACGAATGACTGGTGATCCCTTCTTATGCTAAATCAGATTCTCAATGAACAAAGAGTGGTATCGCATTTATCAGAAGAAGTAAAGTCGTAAAGTCGTTCGTAACTTATGAAAAGCTTGGTGAAACACCCCCAGGTTTCTTACCTATATTAAAGGGAATATGCTGTACTGGGAAGACAAAAATTCTTGAGCAATGTTTTTAACAATGGCCTTTAATTCATGTAATGTCCATTTCAGAAACTTGCTGAAAGTGATTTGCCCTCAAATGGTCCACATATGGAGTAATTAGTGATTATATCACAAATCCTCAAAATGTTCAGGCCAAACAAGTCAACCCTTTACGTGTATTAATCTTCCCCTCTCTCTCTCTCTCTCTTTCTCTCTCTCTCACTCCAGTGGGAACGTTCAAAGTGGACCTCCTGAAGTCTTTCAAGAACTTTTCAAAGAAACCCATCCAACAACTGGAGTGCATTCCAGAGATGCAGATAGTTATAAGTCTTTCAGGTATGATGACAAAAAAAGGAATTAATGGGAAAGTTCTACCCTGAATTTTAGTTGGTTTTATACAGTCAAGTAAAAATGTCAAAGAGGCAAATTATGAAAGTTTGCTAAAAATCTGTCAAAGGATAACAGAGTTGTTAATTTTCAAATTCTGAATTTTTTGACGTCAATTGCAAAATACTCTGCTTTAAGTTTTCTTGTAAGGATCTGTATCATTTTACCCGTGCATTTGATACATCATTAGACACATGTTTTTAAACACATACTTTTATGGGAAAGATTTACTCATTCATCAAAAACTAGAAAAAGGGCAATGTATGAAATCATACAGCACACAGCGTATGGGAGAGCAACTTGCATATGACATCACATAAGTAAAACTTATCTTTGACATAATTTTGTCAAACCTGCTCTAGTACGTTGCTTTCATTGTTCTGCTATAATTAAAACCAATTTAATTTCAGGGTGGACTTTCCCTTTAAGATCCACTGCTGACTAGCCTTCTCCCAAGGCACTATGGAGCTGTACTGCTTTTAGGTAGCACCCTGCATTATAGATTCCACTCATAATTAGGTTGTGGGTCAGAATTAGCAGTATAATGATGAAGATAGTACATCAGTGTTTTCTGATTTGTGAGCGCAAGGACACCTTCAGATGTCTTGGCTCGTAGACATCTCCTAATGTAAAACCCTACCAAATTAATATGAGTGATTTTAATTTATTTACAAAAAGGTAAAGACACTCGAGAGATGATATTTTGTAAATCAGGCCATTAATGCAAGCTGCTTGGCTAGCTGTTTTCTTTTAAACTTCTGATTAAAATTATGATTTAATAAAAGAAAATTCACTCAGAAACATCTCTGATACATGTAGAATGAGGATACATTATTTAGAAAATTTCATTATCATGGAGAGTTTGGAAATGTGTTATTTATAGATCACAATATGAAGCTACACTGTCTGAAAATTTGCTGAATTGAAGTACAGTGCATACCATGCATGTGCATTACCTTCTGATATCAAATGTATTTCCTCAAAGCATATGCTGTGATGTTTATACATGTGTGCTACTAATTATGTACTTCCAGATATTTTCTCCAATCTGCCGGTAATACATATCTTCCTGTGTTCACTAATACAGCTTTATATGAATTACATATGAATCTTGGGTTGCCTACTGGCTTACCCCTAGGGCTTGATTTTCATTCCTAATGAAATCTGTACTGCTCAATGCATGTACATGAATGTACATGCACACCTCATTCACATGACATGGAACTAATTTTGTTGCTACATTGGAAATAATTTGTTGCCGTGTAAAATTATATTCATGACAGAGGGCAATTCCATTTAATTTCATTAAAAAAGCTTGCTTGCTACTTATTTTTAAGTATGATCACAAGGAAAAGAAAAAAAGCCCTGTATTTATATGTCATGTGTACCTACATGTATTGTATAAAGGGCCTCATGAATGTAATCAATATTATTGGGCTTAGAAATGTCTTTATAAAGGGCCTGATTAATGCAATTATTATTATTGTAAAAGAAACACACACCCTGACTTGTGTTTAATATTTTTGTTTGCAAAGTATGACCTACATTGGCAACAAGATATGAATAACAAAACCAGAAAGGTATTAATTATTATGAGTGCGTTGCATTCATTTTAGAACTGACATCAGCGATCCAATCCCCATGCTGAAATAGAACAAGTTAACAGCAGGTACACTCACGTAGAATGTATAAGCACACACAATAACAATATGAGTCACACACCTGTAATACAGGTACACATTGTGTGGAATGACAAGCACGTGTACATTTCATGTAACTGTCCCTGAGAATGCATGGGGCTGACAATGAAACTACTCCCACTGTAATGACTCATTCTATCACTGCTCTGCCCTGGGATGTCAGCTTCTTACATTAACTTCAGAGATAATTCCAGAAAGGACGGAGTAACGAGGTTGAATGTCGTGCTCTTCCAGTTTTGACCTGATCAATTGTATGCAGATGAACTAGAAAGTTTCCTTCAGAAACTAAGCCGTTTCCATACTACTGAAACAAGGTCTTTGATCACAGCAATTTTGAATACAAATTATTGGAATTCTCAAAGTTGTTGCTTTTATTGAAATAACTGAAGTCATGTATTTGCCATATTTTAATTGATATTCACAAAATTATGAAATATGAAGAATAGTAATATTCCAAATATCATACAAGACAGCTGTTTCAGCTACATGTACATCTGAAATGATATGATACAGGTAATATTTTTGGTTCAGTGCACGTATTATCCCCCCCCCCCCCCCCCCCCCCCCAGTAACATGTCATTAATGTGTCTTGTATAAGCTTTGTAGGATTCATATCCTAGCTGGCATAATGAGCTGCAAGGGACAAATACACGTCCACAAGAAAGAACGAACGGTATTAGGACCCAAGACAAAAGTGGTGCAGAATGTGACTAACTTATTGCACATTTCATGCACATATGGAACTGAGGGGGTTATGTTTTTAGAATATAGAAAACATCAAATTTTAAACAAAATTTAAATTTTTTGCCCTGTACAAACCACTATTGTGTCGTCCTGAAGGTTTGACGAAAATCGGTCAAAGATTTTGACATTTCAATTTTGTGATATCACGTGCAAGGTACTCTCCCATATGTTGTGTACAATATAATTACATAAATTGCTCTTTTTCTGTTTTGGACAACAGAATGAGTTTTTTTTATACAGGTGTGTGTGTAAAAACGTATTTCTGATGATGTATCAAATACACAGGTACGAGGATGCATATTGGGGAAAATGCAAATTTTTGAAAAAAATTGTAAACAACATATGGGAGAGCACCTCGCACATGACGTCACAAAATCAAAACTTAAAAAAAATCATAACTTTCTTACCCTTTAATGGATTTTCATTAAACATTCAACAATACGTCTTATGTGTCTGCTTTAATTGAAACAAAAATGATTTCAGGGTGAACTATCCCTTAAATACAGTGTGCGAATTGTGCACTATGTACTAGACATACAGGAGGGTTTGAAGTTGCTGAGTGCAAGCAATGGGTTGATATTCTCATCTCGTATTTCACCTCTACCAGATGCGGTCATTAATGTGCATGAGCTGAATCACTTTACAGCCATCGCCAGCATTGCTAAGACAAAGGGAGCAACCCTCTTCTCAACGGACATGCAGGTATGATCATACATGACTGTATTACTTCCAAAAGGACATTTTCATGTCTTAACTCTGTATGCGCCATTGAGCCACTTTTGCACTGAAAATACACACTTTCCCCATAGGGCAGTATGGAGTCTGGTAGAAAAGGCATTATGGCATATCTTACAGCTTTATCATACACTTTCAGAAACAGTTTCTTAAGATTGTCTATTGTGTTTGGTTTGCAAATGTTTGCATTTTTTTTATTGTCATGATATTTGAATCTGTCAATTTTTGACAAACCTGGTACAGACATGTAAAACAGATGGTGAGCAAGTTTGCAGATTTTAGGTCACACAGGTTAAATGTCAGTAAACCTTGAAAAAAATGTCTGTAAAAATAATGATTATTATTATTGCTTGTGTTGAATGGATATATTCATGCATGCTGTATATAACAAGATGAACAGCCACAAAAAGATGAATTTTAACATTTGGGGATGGTCAAATATACAGTGAGCCTCATTTTAAAATGGAATATTCATTCAAATCAGATTAAAGAAATATGTGGGTGATGTCGTAGTTTTATCATGTGTATGGACAAGAAACACCTTATTTTCTCCTTTACATCAGAACCATTGTAAACAGTTTCAAACAGCTCACAATATTGTTTCATTGTACGCCAACAATATTCTTCAAAAATGGGCATTCTTTTCTGAGCAGAAAGACACTGTTGGAGGGGGAGTCCAATTCACGCTGAAGTTGTGTGTTGCAGTCAAGAGAAAACTGCAGCTCTTCATCTGGAATAACAGGACATTTGAAGAACTCAAGGTATGTCTCTTATATTATGTCAATTTTTAATTTGTCCTGCACTGATTGCACATATGTTGCAAACTCAATTATTTTAGCCACGGGAAGGATTCTCATAAAAGAGTCATCTTCATCCACATCTTAAGGCAGGGGCACCTGTGTTTGAGATATATAACATATTAATCCATCATTAACATATTCCTGTTTATTAATTGGTTAAAAGTGTGTCACATTTCCACAAGTAGCTCAACTTTTTGCAAGAAAGATAGTGATAGAAAGATTAGAGAAAAATGGGCACTTACTTCCTTCTGTCTCGAAACACGTGTTATCAGTTCCTCCACTAATCAATACCACTGATGGACGCAGTGATTGATGCTAATTTCACCTTTGACCATTGTTGGTGGATGGCATCGTAACAACAATGTGGCTGTGCCCACTGATATAAACACAGGGGAAGGACTTTTTGTAACTTTGTGATCTTGTAAACAAAGATCAGCTAACATAAATCATCGATAGTGAGAATATGAAGAAGCTAATGAAGTATGGTCTGTCACTCTTCAAGGAGTTTCAAATATTATATATTATATATTATATATATATATATATATATATATATATATATATATATATATATATATATATATATATATGTAATATTTTTTGTTACATTTTCCTCAGCTTCACTTTTAACCAATCAATAAACAAAGGGTTTATTATTGATGAAGGATATAAAGCAATTTATTTAATAATCTTATTGAGGATCTCTTTGTGATTGGTCCCCTTGGTAAATTGGGAGGCGTGGTGTACTATAAATCTACTGCATGTACTTTGATAAATCTGTGTTGCTTTCAGTTAGTGAAATTAAAGTTTCTTAAACCAGTGTGATACAGCATGAATTTTCCTTTCACAGGCTGATCTGGGTGTACCTGATGTTCCCAAGGCAATGTCATGGTGTGGAAACTCACTCTGTGTTGGATTCAAGAGGGACTACTTTCTCATCAATGTAAGTGCTATTTCTCCCTTCCAAATATCCAAGAGGTAATGAAAACCAATATGTACAGCGCTCTGTTGTGATTCCCTCTGTTAGAAACAATCACTACCCTCAAATCTCTTCAATATACAGTGAAACCTGTCTATAGTGGCCACCCAAGGGAAACACAAATTGTGGCCTTTACAGACAGGTGGCTGCTATAGACAGGTTCTTTAATACATGATCTGTCTCCGGGGGGATTATTTTAGTTGCCACTATAGACAGGTTGGCTGCTATAAACAGGTGGCCGCTAAGACAGGTTTTACTGTACATCAATGTAATAAGTTTGTTATATTATTCAGAATGTCTCTCAAAGTTTTTTAAGGCAAATTTCTCTTGAAAGAACAAAGCGAGTCTGAATCCTGTCATGATATATATATCTGATAGCATGAAGATACAGTCAAACCTGGTTTAGTGGCCACCTGTCGAGAAATACCACCTACATATAAAGACCACATTTGGTGTTTCCCTTGAGAAACCTTTTCATTGAATCCTGTATTAAGATAACACAATCTGATCAGTGGAACAACTCTGTAACACGCAAGACCCAGTCATGGGATTTGTTGAAGTCTGTAATGTCACATTTCAAGTTGTAGGCCCTTGCCACTGCAGAATCGTCATATGCGATGGCCTTCAAAGTTCTATGTGCATAAAGATCACCTGCTTATAGAGACAATTCTCCCTTGAGTGGTCTATATATACAGGGTTTCCACTGTACAAACATTTGTCATCATGTTTCTTCCTCTCCTTATTCAGGCCTGCCCAAATACTATGCCTGAGTTAACTAATATTAATTGTGCTCACCACTTGATATGGGGCGGCGAAGTCTTGATACTGCCCGATTATTATTGTTAAATACAAAAAAAAAAATTCTCTAGGCATAATATTGCAGTCAAAGGTCGCAATGTATGTACGAAGAACTTTCCAGTTAAAAATACTGCCATTATATCTTTCGGAGGTATGTAGTAAGTTTATTTTTTTCAGAATGTTCCAATAAGTTTGAAAACGCGTACCATGTAGATATAAACAAACGGCATGCACACTCTACTTCTTTTGCATCATGTTTCTTCCTGTCCTCCCCCTTCAGACTGACAATGGTCAGCCCAAAGACCTCTTCACCACTGGGAACGCATCCCAGGCTGAGCCCACGGTCACTAAGCTATCAGAGGACATGCTGGCCCTCGGCAGAGACAACATGAGCATCATCATCGACTCAGAGGGCCAACCAGCCAAGAAGTACGCCCTCACATGGTCCGACATTCCCCTAGTATTAGGTAGGCTGGTCACATGTCATGATGATGATAATAATGATAATGGTGTGTTTTCACGATGGTGGTTTAACATAGTCTGAGTACTAAAAGTAGTCTACCTTCATGGGACATAAAATAAATCATCTGATGATGTCACAAACCCATTGATTGTCATCACAGAATCACAACAATGGATTATTTCAATCATTCGCTGTAATTATTATGTAGACTATTAAACTCAATTACCATAGTAATACAGACGATGAAATTAATGATATTGAATCAATAGCAATGCTTCATATTGTTTTATTTAGCATCCCATACAGCTAGTCCAGGTTTGGTACACATATTAAGTGAAACCACTATTGTGAATATGGGCCAGTAATAATGAGTTGGTAATCTACAGTTTAAAATCACTGTCTGATGGTTCTGTCTTTACCAGTGAAAACAATGTAAGGGATAAATGGATCAAAATCACTTTCAAATTATTCTGTGTTTGACAGTGAGAGGTTTCTGCACAATTTTTAAATTAACATCAATATTTTTCTCTGTTTTGTTTATTTTAAGCTGTCATGTTCTTCTCTTCCTGAACAGAGCACGACCAGCCGTACATCATTGCCGTTCTTCCCAAGTATGTACTGGACAATGTAAGGGATAAATGGATCAAAATCACTTTCAAATTATTCTGTGTTTGACAGTGAGAGGTTTCTGCACAATTTTTAAATTAACATCAATATTTTTCTCTGTTTTGTTTATTTTAAGCTGTCATGTTCTTCTCTTCCTGAACAGAGCACGACCAGCCGTACATCATTGCCGTTCTTCCCAAGTATGTGGAGGTCAGGACGGTTGACCCTAGGCTACTGGTGCAGAGTATAGAAGTAGATAAACCCAAGTACATCACACAAGGAAGGTATGTGCTCTCTCTCCTTATATTACTCATTAACCCTTTCTGTGCCAGACTAAATGCTGCTGTATGGGATTTGTATGCATTGCTGGTAGGAAAAAATCACACATAGTACTTACAGAGTTATCTGTCAGTACTGGAGAAATTGGCATGTAGGCTTGTGAAAATCCATCAAAATTTGACATGTCGCATTTTCTATTAGTCTGGAATGTAATATAGGATGTACAGACAAGTACAAGTCAAGTGTAACCAGATATATGATTGCAAAAATATGAGTAATTTTTATGCCTCCGCCACGAAGTGGCCGGAGGCATTATGTTTTCGGGTTGTCCGTCCGTCCGTCCGTCCGTACGTACGTCCGTCCGTCCGTCCGTCTGTCCATACGTCCGTCCCGAATCCATTTAGGCAATATCTCGAGAACCGTTATCCAGATTTGCTTCAAACTTGGTACATGTGTGTATTGCATGAAACCAATGAAGTGTGTAAAATTGGGGTCAAATCTGATTGAGGTCAAAGGTCAAAGGTCAATGATTTTTTTAAAAATTGCCCAAAAATGACCTTTTCCACAATAAATCCAAATCCAAGGATGCAATTCTCATTAAACATGGTACAAAGATAGATCACTACTTGGGGATGGACTGGTGACATTTTTGGTAAAATTCCTGAAAGGTCAGGGGTCAAAGGTCAATGAAATTTGTGAAAATTTGGCAAAAATTGACCTTTTTCACAATAAATCCAAATCCAAGGATGCAATTCTCATTAAACATGGTACAAAGATAGATCATTACTTGGGGATAGATTGATGACATTTTTTTGTAAAATTCCTGAAAGTTCAGAGGTCAAAGGTCAATGAACTTTGCCAAAATTGGCTAGAAATTGCCCCAAACTTTAAACTTTTCACAATAAATCCAAATCCAATGGTGCAATTCCAACCAAACATAGTGAAACGATGGATCACTACTTGGGGGTAGACTGGTGACATTGTTGGTGAAATTGCTGGAAGGTCAGAGGTCAAAGGTCAATAAACTTTGTAAAGATTGATATTTTTCACAATAAACCCAAATCCAAATCCAATGGCACAATTCTAACCAAACATGGTACAGAGATGTATCATTTCATGGAGGTAGACTGTTGAAAGTTTGGGCAAAACTCATGAGAGTTCAAAGGTCAAAGGTCAATGAACTTTGCCAAAAATTGGCTAATTTTAAACAAGCTTGATACAAGGATGGATTTAGACAGACTGGTTAGATTGGAAGTCAAGGAAGTAAGGAGCAATGGTACATTGCCCACCAAACATACACATTTTCTGAGAATAGCAAAGAGGCGGAGGCATATTTATCGACTGCGTGGCAGTCGAATTGCTCTAGTTATCATTATTATTGATTGATCATGTATCATTGAATTGAACATATTTCCTAAATGCAATGTGATTACAAAGAATCTGAGGGTTGGACCTTGGGTATATGTCACATAGCTATTCGTTTTGATGTCATCACAAAATCAAGATAATGTCGCAAAACATGAAGTTGAATTTTGTGCAAGTTTTGAATTTTCTGATTGATTAAATTCAACGCTTTTGTACCAAGAGGAGAACGTTCAGTGTGCGAATAGAATCTTTCTACCACTTTCTCCTTATCTCCAAAATTCTGTTGATGGCTGTTCATGAATTTTCTTATAATGGGGGCCCCATCTCATAAAGATTTGCGATTGATCAGAATTGATTGCAAGTCCAATCCCATATCTCTTATGTACAGACTTACTAATGATATCAAGTTGGGATTGTTCATAAATCTTTATAAGACAGGGCCCTTGTTACTGATTTTCCTATTGTCTTTTTTCTTGCAGTGGACATGTCTATGTAGCTTCTAATAACTATATCTGGAGATTGGAGCCTGTGCCACTGCCCAGGCAGATCCAACAGCTGGTAGATGACAAGCAGTTTGAACTGGCACTCCATTTAGCAGTACGTATTATTCACCTTAGTAGTAACTTACTAATATGAATTCTAACCTTATCAAAGGTAGTGTAGCTCATTTACAGCAGTTTTGAAACTCAGCATGGATCAGAAGTATACCCCAACGATAATGTGTATAAAATCTCACAGTCATGGCTTTTCCGAACCTTTTCAGGAGAAGTGAAAAATGATCCTTGTTTACATTTGAAACACCCTGTTTTGTAGCAAAGATTCATATACTGTAAGGCAAACAGCAGTGATCACACTGGAGACTCTTAAATAGGAGAGCCCGATACTAGCCTGCTAGACATTGTCAGACCAGTGAAACTCTCAAATGAGGGATGTTGTTTAGAACCAGAAACCTGCATAAAAATAGATATGACGACACCACTTTGATAGTCGATACAGAAATACAAATATATGCATTTTACGCTTTGTGTGTCTATGTGTTATGAAGTAGTAGCAAACGTATACATGTATGTATATTTTCATAAACTGATTTCATTCTGTTTTTTGCTTTGGAATGATTGTATATCATTGAGTATGTAAATTTGTTTTCAATTGATGGATAGTTGTATATAATTTCCTTTGCTTTTGTATACTAGGCTATGAGTAATAATGTATTAATAATTGTGTTTGAATTAAACCAAAATAAAGATAACTATTTTTTTTTTTTTTTTTTTTTTTACAAATGTTCAGTTATGTTCGGAAGGGTTAGAGAGCAATGGGGAAGAATGAGTGCACGGAGCTATCAACTAATTTATATGAATATAGCTCAATGCCCTATCAATTATTCATGTGATGTAAAGGCTGACTTCGTTTCCATGGTTTCACTTCCCCTAGAACATGACTGACGAGGTGGAGGCAGACAGACAGAGACGGATACAGCACATCCAGAACCTCTACGCCTTTGAGCTGTTCCAGCAGCATCGCTTTGAGGAATCCATGAAGATGTTTGCCAAGCTGGGCACAGGTAGGTCTCCTCCCCCCTTCTCCCAACCCCCCCCACCCCCCACCTTCCCATTTTCACCATGGCCCACGCCCGTACGGATTCTCTCAAATGTGTGATGCTGACTGTCTATGAAGAACAACTACTAGGAAACTGGGGTGGTTTTCTGAAAGTGAACTTAACTTTTGACTGAAGTGTCCACTTACCCCGTTGCTCACGGTTAGATTTTTTGGTGTTGTAAATCTTGGTCTAGTTAGGATGTCTTAATTTGCCATGGAATTGCAGGAACCAAAGGGATGTGGTTTAATTGTGTCCTATAAGGTATTTAAAGTTTATTCATAGCTTGTGGCCTATTGTCCGAACAACAGATTGTAAGAGAGTCAAGCTGCTTTGTACCTGAGTGGAAAAACAACAGCCCGCAAATACGCAGACTCAGTGAAGAACGGTTTAAGTCCCCTACAATCCATGACTAATTGGACTATTGTTGCAGTTTTTGACTTTGGTTTTCAGAATACTAACTGACTTTAACACAGTTTTGGACAAGTTTCTTCCACAATGCCACCTCTGGGCTGCTCTAAGTACTTCTCGTTTGATTTTTTTAAACTGGACTGTGAAATAATCACTGTGAAATAGTTATAAGATAACCAACTTGGATCTTAATGATATTTGGTTTCTAAGATATCTCTACCCCTATAGGTCCAGCCCAGGTGATAGGCCTGTTCCCAGATCTGCTACCCAAGGAGAGCTATCTTCCATGTAGTACCAGAAAACAATTGATGTATTCCTTCTCTCTATTCAAACAGATCCAGCCAGGTGATATGCCTGTTCCCAGACCGACTACAAAAGGAGAGCTATCTTCCATGTAGTACCAGAATAATTGATGTATTCCTCCTCT
Organism: Arbacia lixula; assembly: GCA_963669155.1. Classification (NCBI taxonomy): domain Eukaryota; kingdom Metazoa; phylum Echinodermata; class Echinoidea; order Arbacioida; family Arbaciidae; genus Arbacia; species Arbacia lixula. The sequence goes on along the minus strand of OZ022577.1, from coordinate 28,903,428 downwards.
CTACCCTCATAGATCCAGCCCAGGTGATAGGCCTGTTCCCAGACCTACTACCGAAGGAGTACAGAGAAGTGCTGCAGTACCCCAGTGCCCCCACAGAGCTTTCTGGACCTGGATCGGGAGCCGAGCTGGAGAAGGGACTCACCGCGTTGGTGGAGTACCTGACTCAAAAAAGACAAGACCTTGCCAAGGAATCTACTCAACAGGTAACCAGGGAATCAGTTCAGTTGTTGTGGAGTCTTTGGGGCAGCTCTTTAATTCTCCATATCATTTCCTGTCTAGTGTATTAGTGTATGAGACCAGAAGCATACATGTCTGAAAAAGAAATCTGGGCCCCGTAGCATAAAGGTTTGCGATCAATTGCAACTATGAAAGACAAACTCTGATTGGTTACTGGTCAGTATTTTGAACAAAAAGCGCATGCAACAATGTTGATTGGCCATTGCCACTTTGCAATTGATTGCAAACCTTTATGTTGCGGGGCCCTGGAGGTTGCTGCGCAGTGCATTATGGGACAGCTTATATGCGGTGCGAAAAATTCCCTTGTGTGAATATGCATTAGAGTTGTTCCTTCATTGTCTCTTCATCTCATAATTTTGTTTTAATTTGAATTGTGGATAATATGACAATGCTGATGAGTCTTATGGACCATGTTTGTCACAGCTATGTTTGTCACAGGTATGAAGAATTCCCTTGTGTGAATATGCATTATAGTTGTTCCTTCATTGTCTCTTCATTTCATAATTTGGTTTTCATTTGCATTGTGGATAATATGACAATGCTGATCTTATGGACCACCTTTGTCACAGCTGCTGATAATTTCCTGTATAGTACTTGTTCTTTATGATGTGTTTCTCTATGTGAGCAAAGGTAGTGTAAGCTCATATTACTAGTATACTCCTACTCGACTCATACATGTTATACTTGTATTATATTAATCATTGTAGTATTAACTCATTGTATGATACAAACTTCTCCTTTGTGTGATCTGAGTGAAGCGCCTGTGCAAAAATACCTCAATGGTGCGTAAAGAGTTAAATCGTCCAATGAAAATCAGACATACAGCATGGATATTTCTTGTTGGTTTCACCGTACAGACAGCGGCCACTCCATCCACTATTTGTGAGGGATCCAAGATTGTAACATCCAGGAGACAACGCAGCCTCATCATAGATACTACACTCCTCAAATGCTACTTGCAGGTATGTGGATTTAAAAGGATAGTTCACCCTGAAATTCTTTGACTTACAATAAACGGAGACACATGAAAGAAACATATTAGTGAAGGTTTGACAAAAATCGGTCAAAGAAAATTTATTTTATTTTAAATGTTGTGTTATTTTTTTTTTTTAATTTGCATTTTCTCAAAAAGATATGCATCCTTTTACTTGTGCATTTGATACATCATTAGATGTACATTTTTACACACATACCTGCACGATAAAAAACATTCCGTTGTCAAAAACAGGAAAACAGGAATTTATGGAAGATACGGAACATATGTTAGAGCACCTCGCACGTGACGTCACAAAATCAAAACTTTGAAATCAAATCACTTTCTTTTCCTATGACCAATTTTCATTAAACCTTTAGTAATACGTTTCTTTTATGTGTCTCCTTCTATTGAGAGCAAAATAATTACAGGTTGAACTATCCCTTTAAGTACCAACTGTGCTCAACATGTGAACTTTCAGAGCCAGGCAAACGTAGCTCAGTGGGATTTGTGTATATTTCCTGTGAATAAATGCATATATGACACTTTAAAGGGTTTGTGTGAGGGCAGAATTATAAGCTCATTCTCAACTAAGGTGTACAGTCATGTATATGTTATATTGACTGAGAGAGATCACTAATGGAAATGATACCAGCTCTTTGAACTCATCTTATCAATATTCTTAATAGCTCTATTAAAGTAAAACCTGGAATATGATCAGCCTTTTTTATTTTTATTCACTATTTATGCAGATCAACTTAAGACTGCTATGTTGCTGTTATTGGAAGACCCATGTCAATATCGCATCAATACTTTTGATCTTCTTTATTGATCAAAGTGTTTTTAGAGCAAACTTTGTTTGATCTTTTGTTTAGACCAACGATGCCCTGGTTGCGCCTCTACTCAGACTGAAGGACAACAATTGCCATCTGGAGGAGAGTGAGCGGGTGCTGAAAAAATACCAAAAGTACAGTGAACTGATCATTCTCTATGAGAAGAAAGGCCTACACAAGAAAGGTACACACCCTTGACATGTATCCTGGGCTGGTAGTATACCGACAGGTTCTTATTACTCTAGGACTTTGTGCAACACATCCCTACCTATCATTAGCATTAGAAGTACAAGGAAGAAGTATCGGTAGTTCCATATAACTACATATTACCTTCAACATTCATAATTTTTATTCTTCCAAATGTTAGTTAATGGTAAAAGATATTCTAAATGCGGTGTATTTTAGTCAATCAGAGCGGTAGGATGTCTTTTACTCTTTGTATGTTAGTATTACACCAAGGTTTTGTGACTCATATCTGACAGGCAGTAACAGCAAGGACACAGTCATTGCAGAGATGTTTTATTTGCTAGTCAACTATTTGAAGTGTTTGAAGCTAAAAAGTAAAATGTTATAATCAAATATAGTAATTATATTAGTAATAGGGAAGTAGAAGTGATAGCAGAAGCAGACAGGAAGTAGTAAAAAAGGAGTAGTACAAGAAGTAGGAGAAGCATTAGAAGTAGTGATTTAGTAGTAGTCGTAGTAGTAGTAGTAGTAGTACTAGTAGAAGTAGTAGTAATAGTAGTAGTAGTAGTAGTAGTAGTAGTAGTAATAGTAGTAGTAGTAGTAGTAGTGGTATCGTAGTAGTAGTAGTATAGTAGTAGTAGTAGTAGTAGTAGTAGTAGTAGTAGTAGTATAGTAGTAGTATCGTAGTAGTAGTAGTAGTATAGTAGTAGTATAGTAGTAGTAGCAGCAGCAGTAGTAGTAGTAGTAGTAGTAGTAGTAGAAGTAGTAGTATTAGTAGTAGTAGTAGTAGTAGTAGTAGTAGTAGTATTAGTAGTAGTAGTAGTAGTAGTAGTAGTAGTAGTAGTAATAGTAGTAGTAGTAGTAGTAGTATAGTAGTAGTAGTAGTAGTAGTAGTAGTAGTAGTAGTAGTAGTATAGTAGTAGTAGTAGTAGTAGTAGTAGTAGTAGTAGTAGTAGTAGTAGAAGAAGTAATAGTAGTAACAAAATTAAGTTATAGAAGTAGAAATCAAGTAGATTATCATTACTTAACACATATATTCTGAGTACCAAAGTGTGATGCCATATGAGCATGCTGTCAAGACAACTAGTTCTAAAGTATGAGGGTAGAGTGAACGTCGGTGATCATATTGGGGACTGTCAGTGCTAGTGCTAGACACTACCCCACTAGATAATGTCAGACTAGTCAAAGTCTCATGACGTTGTTTAGAACCAGAATATGGCGTTGTGATGGATATGAAAACACCACTGTGGTACTTTATGAGTATCCATTAGCTATCCTCAAGTCTACATGGATATTGCGACAGAGTGCTTTAACCTCTTGCTTGTGTTGACTTCTCAGCCCTTGACCTGCTGCTGAGGCAGTCTCAGAAGCCCAGCAGTCCCCTGAAGGGCCATGAGAGGACCGTGGCATACCTGCAGAGACTGGGGGAGCACCACTTCAACCTCATCTGTGAGTACGCCCAGTGGGTACTCAAGTCGCACCCAGAGGATGGGCTGAAGGTGAGGATTGCTTGCAAGTTTAGCAGCTTTTTTGTCTGTCCTTCCAGCAGTCCTAATGTTCTCCTCTTTCATGTTCTCCTGTCGTCTTGCACTCAAGGGATGGGCACACAGTAAAGCTTGCAGGTTTAACAGTTTTACTTTCTCTTCGGCTGCCTAGCACTCCTTTTGTCCCCTGGAAAACTATTCAACATTCTTTCTGACAAGCATTATCCACAGTGCCAAGTTTGATGCGAGAGTAGCAGTGGATATTTGTATTATAGACAGAAAACAGAAAATGGAAATATCCATTGTACCTGTTTCCATGGTAATCATCATTAATTGTAAGTTACAATTAATGTAGAGGTGTAGGTAACAGCTCAGAACATCCATATGTCATGTACATGTAGATCAAATATCTCCCTGACATCGGAGGAAACTCCCTCTGATCTTTCTTGTGCTCTTTTTCCTTGCAAGGCATTAAACTATTTGTTGTCATGTGACACACTTTTAACCGATCAATGAACAGGAATTTAGTAATGAGGGATATAAAATGTCTTAATACAAAGGTAGACCATAGCTGTAGACCAGTGTCTCTGTCCTCTGACTGTAGATCTTTACAGAGGACATTCTTGAAGTAGGGGGTCTGCCTTGGGACAAAGTAATTTATATGTAGCTAAAATTGTCTTAATACATAGGTAGACCATATCTGTAGACCATAGTCTATGTCCTCTGATGGTAGACTTTCACTGAGGAAATTCCGGAGGTGGAGCGTCTACCTTAGTCCAGTACATGTGGATAGAATGTCTTAATACATCGGAGGACCATATCTGTAGACCAGTGTCTCTGTCCTCTGACCAAAGATCTTCACTGAAGACATTCCTATAGGAGGGTTCTGCCTTGTGACAAAGTCAAGTATGTGTAGATACAATGTCCGAAGACCATATCTGTAGACCAGTGTCTCTGTCCTCTGACCATAGATCTTCACTGAAGACATTCCTATAGGAGGGTTCTGCCTTGTGACAAAGTCCAGAATATGTAGATACAATGTCTTAAATACATCAGAAGACCATATCTGTAGACCAGTGTCTCTGTCCTCTGACTGTAGATCTTCACTGAGGACATTCCGGAGGTAGAGGGTCTACCCAGGGACCAGGTGCTGGACTACCTGTCCTCCGTGGCTCCTGCCCTGGCCGTGCCGTACCTGGAGCACGTCATCCTGAACTGCGAGGACCAGACGGCAGAGTTCCACAACCGCCTGGTCAACCTCTACAAGGACAAGATCCAGGTCCTCATGGATGACTATAGGCCAACACTCCCAGAGGGTAATAATGAAATGATCATATTCAGTATGAAGGCATATCATCTCAATAGGCTCTTGTTATTATTTCCCCGTGATAGTCGAATGATTCATTTATCATGCCTCAAAGTATATGAAACTGTGATGGAACATTGCAAGACAAAATAAGCTTCCATATAGCATGAGAGCAAAGGCTAATATGGATGTAGTAATTGTTCTGCTCTCACCGTCTCCGGAAAGAAGAAATTGAAAGATTGACCCTGATGGGGAAGAAAGTTGGGGGGGGGGGGGGAAGGCAAGAGGAAGGCAAAGAAGGACAAACCTCAAGAGCATTGCAGAATGGAGTGGGAAAGCTACCTAAGCACTCATCAAATATGCACAAAACAGAGATGATCGTCAAAGAATGGTAATGTATAGATAATGGAATGAGAAAAAGAAGAAGTTGCTGATGTAACATTTGATTTAATGTGGTTTGGTTTTGTTCATCAGGTCAGTCCTTTGTGAGAGCAGGCTCAGAGCCAGGTGAGCTGGGGACCATCAGGAAAAAGCTGCTCTTCTTTCTAGAGACATCACATCACTACAGACCAGAGAAGCTTCTGACCAGGTTCCCCTTTGATAGTAAGTCTAGGAACTCTCTAATAGAGGTCAAAGACACACTGGTATCATTAGACTAGAATGATCATGGTAAACATTGTTGTGTAATACTACAGGCCTGAAAATCTTCTCACCAGATTCCCTTTTGATAATAAGTCCAGGACCTCTCTAATAGTGCTCACAGTCTCATTGGTACAATTAGACTAGAATAATTATGGCATACAGCCTTGCACAATATTTCAGTTCATTCTTTCATTTGGAGGTGTCTGGAGGGCTACCCCCACTACTAAGAACTGCAGTAAGTGGTCATTTGGGAATCTATGGAGTATGCCCTACATTTCCCACTGGGTCTGCAGGGGTGACCTTTCCAAGTAGGCTAAACCCCCATGGGGTCCTGGGCCCTGTTGCATAAAACTTACCATTGATGGTAACTTAGCTTTCAATGGCAATTTCTATGGAAACTTAGATTTCATTGGCTGTCAAGTTATGTAACCATGGTAGTTACCATCAATGGCAGAGTTACCATTAATGGTAAGTTTTATGCAATGGGACCCTGGTCTATGCAGGCAGTGAGTGGAGTGTTTGTGTGTAAGAGATGTCAGGGTGTGATGCTATGACCAAGCCAAAAAATAAGAAAGGCAACCACTTGGGAGTTTCATGGCGATAAATATAAAGCTGTAAGTAGGGTTTGCGACCTTGATGACGTAGCTTGTTGCTATGTCATGAATTTATTGAAAAATGTATTGCAATATAAAATATCATATAAAATATAATATATAAGTGGCTTTTGTCGGTGGTGAGCCACCCCCCCCCCCCCCTACACACAAACAAAACATAACAAAAAATGTATGGGGGACCCTCTGCTAGATAAAGTTATTGATGAATATAATCTTCTTTTTTTATATTTCCTTTTGTTTTTTTCTTTCACTTTTCTCTTTTAATACTTCCTTATCTTTAAATGTTTTTTTCTTTTCTTGATATTTCTATATCTTCTTGTGTGTTTGAATGTTGTTTTTGTTTGTGCCTCTAGGTTTCTTTGAGGAGCGAGCTCTTCTGCTAGGCCGGCTGGGAAGGCATGAGCAGGCATTAGCCGTCTACGCACACATACTGAAGGACACACGGCAGGCCGAGGAGTACTGCAAGAGGACCGCCCTCCTTAGTCGGGAAACTGAAACAGATGTACGTCATTCAAGGAATTCAATGTTTTGCAGAAGGACAATAAATGATAAAATCTTTGTTTTGCTGTTTTTCTTCATAGTAATGTGTGCTTTAATGTGTACTTTACATCCTTGGGATATGGTACAGAACATATCATTATGCTAAAGAGCAGTATTGCATGATTTTCAAGTTTATGTTTATTTATTCTCTGTCACTGAAGCATATACAGAGGAGGATGAAGCAACAACAGATAAACTTGTGTAAATAATTAAATGGGTAGCAGCCAAGTAGGATGCAGCCTTATTATAGAGCTGACACAAAAGCATGCTCTCTCAAATGTTTAAACAATACAATACTATGTAACCCTTGAGACAGATGAGTACCAAAGGAGAAACAAAAGGAGAACAAAAAATAAAAGTTTTTTGTGATGCACACAACATGCATTTGCTTGTAATCTGAAATATAGTGCACTCAACAAAGACAATTTACAAGCAATATGAACTTGTTTGATGTCATTCCATCTAGCATACTAGTACTTTTGAATGTAAAGTTCTTGTATAAACATTAGGCATACAAGCTCATTTCCTCTGGGACAAACTGTAAATATGGAATGTTTTGCTTTGCGCAGCTAATCGCCAAATTTGTCCAGGTTATCACCAAATTTTCCCTCTAAAGCAAGACTGTATGCTGCAACAACTTTTAGAAAAAACAAAAATAAATGTTATTGACCCTTCTTTTCCAAGCATTAGAATATTAATTCCAACATGAAAATGCAAGAATTTAACTCTCTCTCTGATTTCTCTTAACCCTGTTTAGTGGTTTCTTCATGCATGCCTCTCTGATATGTTTTGTTTTTGTTCCTTCTGCTGACATTGCCAGGTATACCTTAGTCTCTTCCAAACCTACATCAAACCCCCGGACCCAGAGTCTATGAGGCTCATGATGAATAACTCTCCAGCCCCAGAACCAAACATCACGGCCGCTCTTAATGTCTTGGAGGTCCATCATGATAAGATTGACACCGCACGGGTAAGGAGCCCTTTGATGAATCAGCGTACATCCTAATAGAGGGACTGTGATATTAAAATACAACAACAATTTCTAGTGAATAGATTTTTATTGAAAGGGCTTTTTGAGGTAAGATCAATTCAGAGTTAAATCCTTTCATTAATTTACATGATGGAGCATGCTGTTCTAAATATTGGATGTATGCCTAAAAATGTTCAATTTTCCATTTTGATTTCAATTTCAATGTGTCCATTCATTTACAAGATGGAGCATGCTATCATTACTACTGGGTGAATTCCTAAAAGTGTCTTTAAATATAATAATAAGTGAAAAGATACACAAAAATAGTCTGTAGTTCATACCTGTATTGTATGAACTAATGAAAAGGCATTTATCTTGTACAACCTCTAGATAATGATTACCCTTTTCCCGTGCCATCAGTCTGTGCAAAAAAAAATAATGTTGCGTTACTCTCCCTGCTTTAGAGCATAGTCTGTGTACACAGGTTTGACTTCTCAGATGTAGAGACAAATTATTTGAAAGAAATAAACATGCATTAAAGAAGCTTGATTACATTTAAATGAGTGAATGATGCTAAAACTCTAAGCGCTGGATGTAGTTGGATAAATTGATATCAAAATTATATGATGAGATGAATGGATGGATGGTTAAATCAATGAATGAATGAGAAAATGGAAATTATGGAATAAATGGTTGGATTGATTTATGTTTTTGTATCAATGAGGGCCAGAATAACATGATTGATTTACAAGTCAATTATGTATAATTTATCAGGCAGGTTTCTGAGATATTGATGTTTGTCAAACACATGTACCTATTTATCTTTGTACTTCTCTTAGGTTTGACTGTAAGATAAATGATAGATACGGATAAGTGGTGGATGGATGAATTAGTGAATTAATCATGAATGAATGAGTGAGTAGATGAATGATAGATAGATAGGTAGATAGATAGAGAGATGCATACATACATACATACATACATACATACATACATACATACATAAATAGATAGATAGATGATTAATTCGATGACTTTATTGTTAAAGCCTCCTTTGCTGATCTCTTTACAGGCCCTTGAGATGCTTCCAGACACCATCCAGGTGCGAGACATCTGTGGCTTCCTGGAGAAGGTGATGGAGGGCAAGGCCAGGCAGAAGAGAGATAGCCAAGTCCTCAAGAGCCTCTTCTATGCAGAGAACCTCCAGGTAAGACAACCGCCATCAAACTTTCGTTCTACAAAGATGGTATCATACATTGGTTTTAAAAAAGTAATCAACCCATTGCTCACAGTTAGATTTTCTCTCTTCGTAAACCCTGGTCCAGTAAGGATGTTAAAATTTGCCATGGAATTGCAGTAACCAAAGGGGTGTGGCTTAATTGTGCCATTTAAGGTATTTGATCTTTATCCATATCGTGTTGTCTATTGCGCAGACACCAGATTGTATGGGAGTCACGCTGCTAAGTATCTGAGTGGAAAGAAGCCATCCCACATATACGTAGGTTCAGTGAAGAACAGATGAAACCTATGTAATTTGTTTACAAGAATAAAAGCAGCAAAGTTTGAGAAACAGATTAGTAAAAGGTTGAAACAAATCAGAGATATCATAAGGAAGTCATCTGTGCTTAAAAATCATAATCACTAGCCCTGTAAGTCTGCTGTTTTGATAGAGGTAGGCAAGTGATGCTCTGGGTATGCATGGTACAGTGACAGATCTGTACGGTACATCATTTCAGTAGTCAGTAGTCCAGTATGTCATGGAGTTGCCCATGAAGGTCTTGTGGTCACAACTTTGATAATTATTCATAGCCTGTTGTATGGGTTGTATGGGAGTCGTGCTGCTAAGTATCTGAATGGAAAGAAGCCATCCTGCATATACTTTGGTTCACTAGAGAACAGGTGAAACCCATGTAATTTATTTACATGAATAAGTCTGATCAGAAGTCTGATTTTTCTAAAAATATTACCAATCTTTTTTTCTGTTTTTTTTTTCTGCTTTTATTTGATTCAATTTATTTTCAGGGTTTCATGATCATCTAAAGGTTTTTATTGTTGAAAAATTGGTTTTTATTTTATCAGGATTTATTATAGCTCAGTGTGTATCTTCTGTGTCTCTTCACAAAACTTTAGACTTTCTTTTTTTTTACCTGAACACTGAGTGCGTTTATGGTACTAAAATCTAAGTTTTAGTTTTTAGAATTATTGTAGATTTAGCCTGTGAGCTGCACAATGTCTCTTTGTGTATTCATATTTCATCATTTATTTTTGCTGTGATAGCCCATTTTCAAATGAAAGCAATTCTAGAAGGAGCTCTTCAAAGGGTGTTCATGCAAAAAAAAGAGAAAAATTTAGAAATGTCATGATCTGATTTATCCCACCATGTACACTGGCCTTAAAAAATTTTGACTCCCAGCAAAACCCTAGAGACTTTTTTGGCACAACTATCTGTGTTCATATATTTTTGGGGAAAGATATAAAAATGCTCTTTCATGAGAGAGAGAGAGAGAGAGCGAGAGAGAGAGAGAGAGAGAGAGAGGGGGGGGGGGGAGAGAGATAGATAGATAGATAGAGAGAGAGAGAGAGAGAGAGAGAGAGAGAGAGAGAGAGAGAGAGAGAGAGAGAGAGGAGAGAGAGAGAAGAAAAGATGTCTTGTAAGTAAGTAAGGAAAATCTGTTTCCATCTCTTGTGCATAATTGCAGTCTGTTCCCACTGCACCTCAGTTCAGGTCTGGGCAGCAATAAGAATGCTTATGCTGGTGTGTGCAAACATGAAATGTGCGAGACGCGTATATATTGTTTATAATGTTTATAAACACACAAAGACATCGATTTTGTTGTAACCAAAGTCCCCTTCAGCTATTATTCGCACGTCAGTTATTTAAATAGAAGGGTGTTGATAATATGATACCAGCACATATTTTCTATGTTTGCTAATGAGTAACAAGCATGATTTAATCCACTTCAAATTCAGTCAGGAGATATTTAGAGTGTGGTTATTATATTGATACCTCTGTCCAAAAGTTATCATCCTTCCTTATGAATATCCATCTGTCTATTTCCTGTAGTTTCTCTTAAAAACCAGACAATGTATTTATGCCAAACGCAGTACATTATTTATTAAATCACAACTCTGGTTTAGGTAAAACGGTCAAAGGTCTTGGCATGCATATGCCATGGGAACAAATGAACATTTTGAATGTAATCATCCATCTGTGTTTTCCCATCAAATACCAATGAGCTTCTAAATTCAGTTTTATGAGCATATCATGAAAATTTTAGCCAGATAAAGCTAACAAAGGGAGAAATACAGTTCTTGATTATCAATTTATTTTCTGGGAGTACAGAGAAAGAGAGAGAGAGAGAGAGAGAGAAAAGAAAGAGCGAGACGGGGGGAGAGAGAGAGAGAGAGAAGAGAAGAGAAGAGAAGAGAGAGGAAGAGAGAGAGAATAGAGAGAATGGAGAGAGAGAGGAAGAGGAGAGAGAGAGGAAGAGAGAGAGAATAGAGAGAATGGGGAGAGAGAGATAGAGAGAGAATGGAATCATATGAGGGATAAATGTTAGTGATAGTAAGAATCAAGAAATATAGGGATTGGGGAAAATACATCTCTGCGATATGACATATACACATAGAAGATATGTGCGCATGCCAATCAGCTCATGCAATGCATCACAGAAAATAAATATATGCACATCTTTATATCCATGTCAATACATTGGTTTCTTTAACACTTGCCATGTGTGTATATTTTTCCCCACCAGTAATACACATAAATCCCATAGAGCAGTATTTAGTCTGGCACAGGAAGGGTTTATGTCCAAAAATCGAATTAATGTTCAGACAAACAGCAGCATTAACAACCCCCCACAGTGATGTCATATCCTTGCTACCAGCTGACCTTTAGGCCTTTGTTCTATATGTAATTGTAAGCATGGCGTCTGCCAGAAAATGTCTGTTCTACTGTGTGATAGCATTCATAATGCTCCTCTAGAGTGAAGAGTTCAATCAAGTATATGTATATGTGTATGTATGTCTTTGGGTGCGTTTATCATCTCTTTTCTTGGGTAGAATTAAGGTTTCCAAATGCATTTCAGGGAAAATTTATGAGATGATAAACGCAAAGGTGTTTTGATTATGGGGTTCTGAAAGCCTTTTTGAAATGCACGAATTTGTGCGATCCGGAATGCATTTCAGCCAGAAACGCAAAGCTGTTTTGAAATGACTTTCTACTTCGATCACAAAGCACGCGCCACACCTCCTTCCTCGATCAAACGGCGCAGTACGTCTGCGCATTTACAAAGCCAGTTTTCAACTGGGCGACTTTGAGTTGATAAACGCAGTTTTTTTTTAAACGTGTTCGTAAAGGCCTTTGGAAACGCCTTTTGATAGTGGGTATTACAAGGCATTTCAAATTCTGGAAAGATGATAAACGCAGCCAGAGACTGAGATACAGAGACAATCTTCATTGTGAATCTCTAATGAGGTTTTGTAGCAGAAAAAACATTTTAATGTTTCTGAAATGTCATTGTTTTACTCACAGATGCTCTTTGAATTACCTATGCCTATATATCTCAGACAGCGATGTCAATGTATTTTGTCATGAAGATGCACTGTGTACAAGTGTTTTACATAGTAATGAGAGTACTTTTTGCAGTATTTGTCCTTTCTGGTATTTCTTCCACATCAATTTGTCATATCTTTATAGATATCATGTATTATGCCTTGTACCCATTACCATTAAAATCAAAATCAACCTTTCTAGGCCGAGAACTCACTCACACTCCTTTAGGAACGCAGCAAATAACAGCAACTGATAAAAATATATAACAGCAAATATTGACTCATTCTTGTATCATGCAGTCACATTACTATTTTGACTGATTTCTTCAAATTTACTCAATACATGTTTCTGAGATTTCACCCTACCAGTACCAGTGGGGCATGAAATGCATCAATGGACTTTTCCTGGCTTGTTACTGAGAGGGATAATTCCCTTCTATTGAAGTGAAAGCGTTATTAGGGATTGAGTGCCCTTTAAGTTAATGACATTAGTGGACCCCAGAGCGAATGTTTGCAGGGAGCGATCAGCTGACGCACACTCACACACACACATAACACATCTCGCCTTGACCCACTCTCCCCTGAAACATGGGCAAGTCTAGCCTGGCTCCTAGGCTGTTGTACATTTTCAGTCCAAACTACAAAATTCAACAAATGAGTCTGTCTGCTGTAGACTAACAGTTATCATCCTCATTTCCCTTTCCGGCTCGCTTAAATTTGGGACGAAGAGAGAAAAGAGGAATATGAAAGAGTGACTTGTCTTGTGAGTACTAAACTCAATTTTTAAAGTTTGCATTAAATATGTCCAAAAAACTGGCAGACAGGTTAGGGCAGGTCCTCTTATCTCAGTATGTTATAACATACTGAAGGGACTCACAATGCAAGGCAGATTTGTTTTGATCATTGCGTACTCTCACGAGGTCAGTTTAGCCTGACACTCAATGTGCTGTATTGGAAATCCAACAATGCCGGGGAAAGGGGGTGGGGGGTGGGGGTGGGGGTATTAAAAATCATTTCAGAGAAGAAATGCATGTAACTTTCATTTTGAGAGCATGAAATTTGCAAACTTGCAAAATATACTGATAAGATAAACAATTATCATGAAGTAGGAGTGTATATATATAAGGCATCACTTCGATTGAGTGTATTGTATCATCAGGAATGGATGTTTGATGTACTCTCCCCTCAGAGCCCCTACCTATTCATATATATGTATATGTATGCATATATTCACTGTTGTGGATGTAAAAGCTTGCAGATAATGGTATGTGGATTGCTTTACAGGCATTGTCATGGTCGGGTGAACATGTGACAAAATATGCTAGATTTGAGTCCTAGGTATTGTCAGACTGTGACAAATATCAGTTGTATTTTATTGGTAATGAAAATATTCTCAATTTGGAGAAGGAAATTTATGCTTGGTCACTAATATTCAAGAATTTTGCAATCAGACTATCCAAACTGAACGTTTTCATATGACTGGAAATACAAATGTTGGTTGTATTTCCAAAGTCTTAAACTGCATCTAGATCTATTGTGGTACTACATGTATGTTTACATTATTCCAAACACAACTTTTTAAAGAATGAGTGTAGTGTGCATTATTTAAGCCCTAGATTCAGGAAATTATCTCACTCTTTGTGAAATCACCATGAGATTGAGGGAAGCCTATCTGCAAAATCATCAAATACCACAATGACAAAAAACAGATTCATTAGAGTGTGTGATTGGAGTGTGCAATATCAGATTGATGCAATGCTAATATTGGGTAGTTAAGACACCACCAATATAAATGAAGTAGATATCATATAACATGTACATTATAGAGAATTAATTCATTAGCCATCAGGGAGTGTGTGATACCAGACTGAGGCAATGGTTTTTATTTAAATACATGGTAGAGAAGTCACCTCCAATATGATTATGAGTATATATTCTAAACATGAACATGAGAGAGCACCTATTCATTAGCTGTATATAATGAGTAGTGAAGAAACCCCCATTAGGTAGATATCATACAACATGTACATGATAGAGAACTGATTCATTTGAGTGTGTGATTGGAGTATGTGATACTAGACTGAGGCAATGCTAGTACTGGGTAGTGAAGACACCCCCATTAGGTAGATGTCATACAACATGTACACGATAGAGAACAGATTCATTAGAGTGTGTGATTGGAGTATGTGATACTAGACTGAGGCAATGCTAGTACTGGGTATTGAAGACACCCCCATTAGGTAGATGTCATACAACATATACATGATAGAGAACAGATTCATTAGAGTGTGTGATTGGAGTATGTGATACTAGACTGAGGCAATGCTAGTACTGGGTAGTGAAGACACCCCCATTAGGTAGATGTCATACAACATGTACATGATTAAAAAAACAGATTCATCAGAGTGTGTGATTGGAGTGTGCAATATCAGATTGATGCAATGCTAATACTGGGTAGTTAAGACACCACCAATATAAATGAAGTAGATATCATACAACATATACATGATAGAGAACAGATTCATTTGAGTGTGTGATTGGAGTATGTGATACTAGACTGAGGCAATGCTAGTACTGGGTAGTGAAGACACCCCCATTAGGTAGATGTCATACAACATGTACACGATAGAGAACAGATTCATTAGAGTGTGTGATTGGAGTATGTGATACTAGACTGAGGCAATGCTAGTACTGGGTAGTGAAGACACCCCCATTAGGTAGATGTCATACAACATATACATGATAGAGAACAGATTCATTAGAGTGTGTGATTGGAGTATGTGATACTAGACTGAGGCAATGCTAGTACTGGGTAGTGAAGACACCCCCATTAGGTAGATGTCATACAACATGTACATGATTAAAAAAACAGATTCATCAGAGTGTGTGATTGGAGTGTGCAATATCAGATTGATGCAATGCTAATACTGGGTAGTTAAGACACCACCAATATAAATGAAGTAGATATCATACAACATGTACATTATAGAGAATTAATTCATTAGCCATCAGGGAGTGTGTGATACCAGACTGAGGCAATGGTTTTTATTTAAATACATGGTAGAGAAGTCACCTCCAATATGATTATAAGTATATATCCTAAAACATGAACATGAAAGAGCACCTATTCATTAGCTGTATATAAAAGCAGTGCTGAGAATGAGTAGTGAAGAAACCCCCATTAGGTAGATGTCATACAACATGTACATGATAGAGAACAGATTCATTAGAGTGTGTGATTGGAGTATGTGATACTAGACTGAGGCAATGCTAGTACTGGGTAGTGAAGACACCCCCATTAGGTAGATGTCATACAACATGTACATGATTAAAAAAACAGATTCATCAGAGTGTGTGATTGGAGTGTGCAATATCAGATTGATGCAATGCTAATACTGGGTAGTTAAGACACCACCAATATAAATGAAGTAGATATCATACAACATGTACATTATAGAGAATTAATTCATTAGCCATCAGGGAGTGTGTGATACCAGACTGAGGCAATGGTTTTTATTTAAATACATGGTAGAGAAGTCACCTCCAATATGATTATAAGTATATATCCTAAAACATGAACATGAAAGAGCACCTATTCATTAGCTGTATATAAAAGCAGTGCTGAGAATGAGTAGTGAAGAAACCCCCATTAGGTAGATGTCATACAACATGTACATGATAGAGAACTGATTCATTTGAGTGTGTGATTGGAGTATGTGATACTAGACTGAGGCAATGCTAGTACTGGGTAGTGAAGACACCCCCATTAGGTAGATGTCATACAACATGTACATGATAAAAAACAGATTTATTAGAGTGTGTGATTGGAGTATGTGATACTAGACTGAGGCAATGCTAGTACTGGGTAGTGAAGACACCCCCATTAGGTAGATGTCATACAACATGTACATGATGAAAAACAGATTCATTTGAGTGTGTGATTGGAGAGTGCAATACCAGACTGATGCAATGCTAATAATACTGGGTAGTGAAGACACCCCCAATATGATAAGTACCAGTAGATATCATACAACATGTACATGATAGAGAATCAATTCACTAGCTGCAGGACAATGCTAATACTGGGTAGTGAAGACACCCCTATTAAGTGCGGTAGATATTATACATGTATGTACATGATAGAGAACCGATTCATTAGAGTGTGTGATTGGAGTGTGTGATACCAGACTAAGGCAGTGCTAATGCCCCAAGGCTTCATCTGATTCACGCTCGGCATAACATGCAGGCTTCTCCTAATTATTCCCAAATTGGATCGGTACTGGGGATGCAGCGATCGTCGAGGCAAGGGCGTGTTGTTGTGTCCCTGATGCCGGCAAACGAGATGACCCAGAAAAATTACCGCTTTAAAGCAATACCTGGTTCAGTTTATTGCACTTCAATCTACCACACCAGCATGATATGTGTTTATTTACATATGAGTTGAATATATGGACTTGATATTTATTTCACATGAAGTTAATTCAGAAAAATGCTTGTTATCATGTATTCAGTCACAGTTTTAATAAATTGTTTTTTGTTACATACTGTTTTAATCTGCTTATTATAAGCAATATAGAGGTGTTTTGTTTTTACAGGTACATGGCTTACACATGATGATATATGTTTACATATTCACTTCTTATTATAATCATTATAATGATAGATCCACAGTTTATGTAGAATGTGGAGAGAAACCCACATTTTATAATGTTCCCTTTAATTTGGACGGTGGTGTGGATGCAGTGTCGCTGTACTATTGCAGGTGTGAGTTGGTTTGTCTGTGAAGTTCAGCAGCCTCTCAATCAGTATCTTGCATTGTTACACTACCGCCCGCTCACCAGGAGTCAACGCTACTGTGCAGGGTGGCCTGGGATCTAGGCTGCTACAGACTCCATGAACACATATACACTACAGCTCAAAGGAATTGTCAGAGGGAAATGGAAAGGGAGAAAAGGGAAGGAGCGGCAGTTTTGAACCGCGGTATATTTTGTCCAGTTCAGCATGAAACACAATGCTTTAGCCTAAAAAGCATCATGCTGAACTGGACAAAATATACCACGGTTTTAAACTGCAGGTCCTTCCCTTTCTTCCCTTTCCCTTTCCCTATGACAATTCCTTTGAGCTGTAGTGTACACTAATCCCATAGGCTTCCAGGCTATTTGACATTTCTAGTCTAAACCGAAAAGTAGAGTCTGGTACAGGGAAACCCCGTTATAACGAACACGGGTATAGCGAGAACCCTGCTATTACGAGGACATTTCATAGGTCCCGATTTTTCTTCCATAGACCTCCGTGTATTCTGTTTTCATATAACGAGATCGGCTAAAGCGAAATTTCTGCGATAGCGAGGCAAATTCCCAGCCCAAGAATGAAGAAAAAGAAAGGAATTTGACCTCATTATTACGAGCACTCGCTTTAAGCCCCCGTTCCACTATCACGATCTGGACCCCGATCTACCCCGATCTGTCAGATCGCGGTAGATCGGGAAAAGCGTACAAGGATCGGCAGCGTCGTAGCAACAGCGTTGGGAGAACGGAGTAGCAGCGGGCACTTTTTCAGATCAGCAAGAAATTTTGAACATGTTCAAAATTTCTTCCCGATCTCCCCGATCAAATTTGACCTATTTTGAATCGTAAAGCAAGCGGGGAGAACGTAATGACAGCGCAAACACAGCGGGATGAGCGTAGTTAGGTCTGTGTAAGCGTAGTAACAGCGGCACTAGAACTGGAAGTTAACTAAATACCGATGTGATCCCGATGCTGCGCCGATCTTCCCCGATCAAAGCACGATCTTCCCGCTTTAACACCGCTCTCACTACGTTCTCCACGCTTGACTTTAATTAAGCCCAGATCCCACAACGCTCTGATTACGATGTCTTCACGCTTTAACTAGGCTGTTCACGCGTTAGCTACGCTGTTCCTACGCTGTCCCCGACTTATTTACGCGGGTGTTCCGCTCTCACCGCTATTCTAAAAGGAAAGTAACCGATACACTAGAAAATTCACTGGTGCAAAATGGCTCCCAAAAGGAGACCTTCAAAGAGATTGAGGGGCGAAACTGTAGAGGAGGTGGTGGATGACGTCGGTGCACCTGTCGAAGTACTGAATGAAGAAGAAGAAGAAGTTGCGCACATTCTCGTAGGACTTGGAGATGAAGAAGAAGAGGATAAGGAGAAATCAGAGAACGATCAAACATTGAAAAAGCCAACGAAAAAGTCGAAGAAAGAGAGGCTGCACGTGATGCTGACAGAGGAGGAAGAAGAAGACATGGTTGAATTTTTAAGAGGCAACGAAATCATCTACAACAGGAAGAAAACGGACTTTAAAAGCAAGGATATAAAGAACAAGCTTTGGGAAGATCAGGCGAAGAAAGTTGGGAAATCCGTAAGTGAAATACGGACCTGGTATGATTCCATCCGCACCAGATTGGGACGTCTCAAGAAGGAGAAGACGAAGTCCGGCACAGCTGCCCCCGATTGGAGTGACAGGGACAAATGGATTTGGAACAGTATGCAGTTCATCTCCCCCCATATTGTATAGGTCGTCCGGAGGAATTTGCAAAGCGTGAGTATTTTCAAATTGATATGTTTTGATAACAATTATTTTTGATTATGTATCTGTGAAATTTTAAATCCTTGAATTAATTACAAAGATATCACTCATAATTTCGTTTGTCTTATCAAATTTCAGCTCAAGGCCCCGATGGAAAACGCTGAGGCCAGGAAAGATCAGGTCCAGACTCCAGTGACCTGTGATGACCTGACCAGCACCACCAGCACAGCTACCACCACCAGAGTCAGCTCAGGAGGGAGCAAGTCAGCACAGGCCAGGCAGAGTGAGGAGGATAAGTTGCTGGCAAACCTAATGACAAACAACCAGCAACAGGACCACATGCTCCAACTGACACAGAAACTCATACAGCAGCAGCAGAATATGCAAGATAGGAACCGTGAGAAGTACAACTTCTCACAGTATGTGTATGAGGTGCTGGAAGAACTGCCTCACAATATTTACAAGCAGGCAAGCAGGGATATCTGGGGGGTGCTGCAACGTGCCAGAGATGAGGCAGACAAAGTAAAGACATCCGAGCCTCATTCGCAGAGACCTCATCAGCATCCTCAGGCTGCGAGTGCATGTACTATGCCAACCACACATCCAAACCAGTGGCAAGCCAACCGGCAGTGGCCAGTCCAAGATTTCCAAGGACAGGGTACATGGGGATCTCAAGTTTCCCACTGGCCAACCCAGCAGTATGACCAGCAACGTCCCTACACAATGACTCCGCAAATGAACAGCACACCTCGACGGGACCAGGACGCAGAGTCGAGCTACTTCAATCTGTCCAGCGTTATTCGAGAAGTCTGTGAGCCCATCCCTGTGGTTGAGAAGGAACATGAGGAGGAAGATGATTGTGATTAAGACATTGTCAATGAGACACTGACTCATGTTTGTTTCATGCTGTTTTGTATCTTGTTATAAAGTTCCCATTTAAGAACTCACATTTGAATATTTTGGTGAAAAAAGAGAGACACTGACTCTATTTCCAAAACTGTTCCATTGTTTCTACTCTCTTGTAAATGTGATTAAAACTCCATGTCGTTGCATTAATTGTTTCATAATAATTATAGAAATGGCTCACAACGCAAAATAATGAAAAAGTAACCAGCAAATAAGGATTTGGTAACGTTTTATTGCTCAAACAAAGTGATTCGTTTCAAATTATTTGGTTCATTTTTCAATCAGTGATTCTCATTACATGTACAAATGGTCATGTTCATGTCATCTAAAGCTACTTTATGCTTTTAACTAATATACACCGTCGTGCCTATTCCGTAGAACATTAACTTTGATATCTTTATGAATATGACTTTTTCAGAATTTTGCTAATTTGCTCTCGAGGTTTGAAAGAAACGTCCTTGAAAGTGTGAATTGGCCTTAGCGACTTCTTAATAGCTGATATCATTTTGATATTTCTCAACGCACAATTTCACTAACTATCCAAGTTCTCAAAGGGAGAGGATCCTTTTTGCAATTCTAAAACTTGAAAATGCCTAAAACAGTATATAACATAAATATGCTTTATGAATGCAAATTCGGTGAAAGTAAACGGGTTTGAAACCCATTGAAAGAGATCTCATGAATGTTTAACTTTCAAATTGATTCAATATGTAGGCACTCCTGTAATTTGCTCTGAAAATCCGTGTACTACAATACAATGTTCATGCCTACCATTATGTTTGTATGTGTAACAATGGTTTTCCAAGAAATAAGTATTTCAATATATTCTTACTCTACGCATCAATACAAATCAAAATATATTGACATCTCTTAAGAGGAAAAGTAATCATGGGCCTTTACTGCTGACTAACGGCAATTTTTATGCTTGCTTTTCAAATTCTTCCAACTCATTGACTTCCAAATTTCACAAGGACAACCTGGATATATGTATTATATTTTGGTTGACAGTGGTTAGGTTTGCATTTGGGTTCTACTTCTTTTAAGAGTCTATGGACTCAGGTTTGAAATATATTTCTATTTCGCAAGTTCAGCTTGAGATGAAAACAATAATTCATAGAGGAAATTAACGAACATTTGCTCAGAATTGTTTAGGGGCGTACAATTCCTACTCAACTCTTTTGAGACTATTTAGAGCTATAGAAATTAATTATCACCCGTAAGGCCAATCCGTAGAGCCATTTAAACTTTAATAGCATGCTCTGTGAATTGTTCGTTGTTGATTGTATTTCGACATTTTTATAATTCAGGTTTGGTGTTGATTTCATAGCTTTGTTGTTATACTAAAGAGTTCAAGTTTACTACACTACGTTAATTGTGGCTTCCACATTGTTCATATTACATTTCATGGACTACTTCTCATTACAGATTTTAAGGCTTGTATTCAGTCACTTACGATAATAAATGCTTCAATCAACCCATGACAAACCAGAGTGCCTTAGTATATTTGTACTTTGGAAGACAGGTGTAAATTAATGTCTGAGGAATAGTTAATACATGTACTTCAGAACAAACTCCTTTTTTTCCCCAAAAGGATCGTGACAGGATACAAATCTAGGCTCATTCATTTTCAGATGTGATACAAAGTTGAGAAATGAACTCACAATACATCAACACTTTTGTCCACAATGCACCTACATCAAATGCAATACATTATGAAGTGAAAAGTAATGTTCTTCTTACATAATGTTTCTTCACACTAAAGTCCATAGAACAATCCATGGAACAATCAATAGTTTCTCATACTCTGCGGGGGTGAATCATTGCTTCCTGCCATGGCACAGATCCCACCGGGCTATTGAAGTACAGTTTCAGCACCTCCCTTTGACGCTTTGCTTCTGTTGTGTCGCGGTTGGGCCCAACCACCTGGTCGACCTCGTGCATGTTTGCGTTGCGCCGCCATTCACCGGGCACATTGTTGTGATGTTCGTCTTCTTGATCAACATCGGCACGATGTTCTGTTGGATACCGGAGACGCATCAAGTTGTGAAGACAAATACAAGTTTCAACTAGGTCTCTGACAACGTCTGGGCTCTGCTGGAGGGTCTTCAATAGGCATTGCCATCGCATTGCCATTATGCCAAAAGCATTCTCTACCACGCGACGACCCCTAGAGATCCTGTAGTTGTACACAAGCTCTTCATCACACAGTCCCCTCCTGGAGTATGGCTTCATCAAGTGTTTCTTTAAACCGAACGCGTCATCACCGAGGATGAAGTAAGGCATGTCCTCGTTGTCATGCCTGAGCGGTTCAGGATCAGGGAATCCAATGGTGCCCTCATCTATACACTCTTTCAGCTCGGAGGCATTATAGATTTGTGCGTCAGACATGTGGCCCATTCTTCCGACGTCAACCCACCGGAATTTGTAGTCAGAGTCGACTAGGGCCAGCAACACCACAGAGAAAAATCCTTTGTAATTGTGGAAGAGGCTGCCTGAACCTGGAGGGCATTTGATGGCGACATGCTTCCCATCTATGGCACCAAGAGCATGGGGCACATTCCATCTTCTCTCGAATTCCTCTGCTATGGCTTTCCAATCGTCTGACGTACTGGGACATTGTATAACTTCGTCCTTGTACTCTTCAACGATTGCACGGCATACTTCAGGGACGAATTTCGTGATCATGGAGCGGCTGACCCTGAAATCATAGGAGAGGGTTGAGTAGAGATCTCCACTAGCTAGATGTCTCAACGTGACTGCGAGCTTCAGTCCTGATTCAAGTGCCTTCCTGAAGGTTGTGTCTTCTTTTTGAATCCTGGGGGCAATCCTGTGCAGGATTTCATCAAACAATTCGATGGGAACTCGGACATAGTTCTGAAAAGAAATTTGATCATCCTGTCTCAGTTCATCCATCAGCCTGTTGTAGTGGCCATACTGTAATCGACGATCTTCTGTGAGCCATGACCTGACCCAAAATTGTGGACGTCTCTTCCTTCTTCTATTTCTCCTTCCTCTCAGAATAGCCAGGAGCAAGGCACGTCTTTGATTATTGATATTGAATTGCTGTAGGAGAAGTCCTGTGAGTAGAGGGATATCTTCTAGGTCCATAGTTTATGCTAATAACTCAGGATCGGGGTATTTATAGACACATCGGGCACTTTTTAGCTCTCAGAACGGGGAAACAGCGTGAACACATCGTATAGATCGTTCAGAGCGTATATACAGCGTAGATAGATCGTATAACGTCGGAAACATCGCACGTACAGCGTAGTCATATCGTTGTAAAGCGTAACTCCAGCGGGCGACATCGTCATGCTTCCTTCCCGATTATCGTAGTAAGAGCGTATCAAGCACGTGCTGGTCGTAAATACAGCGTTCTTACAGCGTTCTAACATCGTAGTGTGTCTAGATCGGTTCATATTTCACCCGATCCTTCCCGATCTGAGAAAATTGTCAAATCGTGGCAAGAGCGGCATAGTGGAATGGGGGCTTTAGGCACGCCGCCCAGCGAGGGAAACGCAACAACAGCACAAGCAATTTACTTCGCGCCGTTAAACGCTGATCACACACACCGTACAAGAATCCACACACACGCCACACCACACATGCATATGTCCACGCGCGTGCGGTACTGCCAGAGCCGTATCTCTATACGGCCCTCGGTGTTGCACGCCCTCGCGCCAAAACATCAACAGTCACGCACACACATAGCAAGAGCCTCTATACACATGTGACACCGCGCGTGTACGACCGCAGCCACGCATGCATGAAGAATGCGTTCAACGATCACTCATTGCTTACACGCGGTCATGACAGCAGGCGCAGCCGGGTAACTGGGCCTCCTCGCTGCTTCATTTGTCGGTAAAAGGAGGCGTTAGAAGTGTCATTTATTTACATTTTCAACTGTGCTGTTAGATATTTTAGTGAATTTTTAGCTAATGAATTGAGTTTAGAATGATTGCAAATTCATTTAAATACTTCAGTCCTAGCGCTAAAATGCTCTATGTAGTCCTATAGCTGCATTTGTTTCTGTATGTTTTGATCAAGTACTGGTAAAGCGAGCAATCGGCTATAGCGAGGAAAAAGTGCGGGTCCCGTCCCCCTCGTTTTAACGGGGTTTCCCTGTATTAATAGGACTTGTCACTTTATCATTCTGGGAGGAGGAGTCGAAATTGAGAATGACTACTAAACTGCAGGCTTACCGCTTTCTTGAATAATTTGGATAAAAAATGCCTAACAGCCTGGAAGCCAGGCTATTACCCAAATAGATGAAGGATTTTAAAAGATGGATATCCATATCTTTGAAATAATTTTCTTTGCCGCCAACTAATATTCAGAAACGGCAGCTGCTCTTAACAATATAATGCATATACGCAATTGTCTCATGTCCACCTGAATGTTACAGTAGGACATTCATTAACAATTTTGTTCATGAATTTGCAGTTCTATTATGTACTGCTAGTAATATATATTGATGAGAACAAGTACGTATGAAATTGAGTACTCTTCTAGATGGAATAATAATGCATTTGATGTGTAACCTATCTTAAGGGAAAATATCGCAGATTACTGGTGTGAAACATTTTTAAAACTCTTTATGCATTGTTTATCTGGCACACAATGGGTTAATGAATCAACTGAACTTGTTGCTTGTAAGCCACAAGAAACAAAGGAAATCAGTGTGTGAGATAAACGGCTTATAATGAAGCACTGGTTAATCCGCTCAATACTTCAATACAATTTGGAAGCTTCCTCCGCATCTGAATTTGTTGATACCCACAATGCTCCCCCCTCCCCATTTCACCTTCCCCCATTATGCTCTACATTGCTGACAAAGTGCGTTTCATCGTTCATTTGTATTCCAAAACGGATAGGATTGTACGATTATGTGCACCAAAGCTGCTTAAATACATGTCGCCCCAGTCTATGGGGCATGTGTACTTTAGCGTATCCATATTAAAGGCAGCCCATGATTCTATCCAAACATTGATTTAAATTTCAGCACACGACATCAATGCTCAGAATTATGGAATGATAAAACATATATAAGCCGTGTTTATACAACATGCATAAAAAAAACATTTGTTACATTTTTTTTTTCTAGCATTCAGATGAACCTACATTTGTGCAAGTTGGTGTGTGTTCTTTCACTCTTAACGTGCCATGTTTAGTTTTTACAAAAGTAATGCACTCATTTCCCATCGAGCAGCATACAGGATGTATGAAAGAGACTTGTAAGCCTACGTGTATGTATTTTATGCCAACAGGGCAAACGAGCTTTACCCATGGTGCACTTTCTGATATGGAAATCTTCTATTTGCAGCTCTTTAGGTTTATATTACAGGTGCAGAGCAAATATATGTGCTTATAAACTGGAAAAAATGAGATTGGAATACATGAGGAGCATAATACTAATCTCACTTCTTGGTAAGCTGGTTTCTTTTTCGCCTGGAGACTTGTTGGCGACCTGGCGACGCCTCAGTGACGTCTCCTGAAGATAGCTGGGTTTCTGGGGAGTCGCAGTTAATTCATATTCATTTTCTTTTTCCACTCTTCAGCAGGTCTCCACCCTTAATGATGAGCTAATGTGCATTCAGGCAAAAATGTTATGTTTTTCAGTATTGTTATAAAAATGGATATTCTTATCGTAATCTTAGATTTCTATCTAAATACCCCTTTTATTTGGAAATGCCATGCATGAATTGAAAAGTTGGAAGTGTAAATCTTGTCAAAGCAAATAGTGATACAACAACAAATACAACAAATTAAAAAGATGTGTTTGACAGTTTTTATAAAGGAAATCATACAATGTAGCTTCTGAACAATTTGAGTTGGGTTTCATACATGATACAAGTAATTTTAACTATCAAGCATGAATGTGACAACAACATCAGTGGATGCCTTTAAAACGTGAGCCTACTTGTCGATAGGCTGCTGCTGGATGCTCTTAGTGACAATTATCATGAAAGCCTGGTGCTATGCTACTGTTACCTAGGTAATAGTTTGGCTCACAGCCTGTCTGTGTGCTTCGCTGGTAATGGCCCATTTTAGCAAATGGCTGAGCATTTCAACTGAGATAATTCTCACAGGCTGTTGCAGTGTGATTCATAGCAGAGTGTCAAATCATGCACGCAAATGATTTAACATGGATATGATGGTTGCATTGATTAAGGGGAGGATATATGATTTTATTTGTTCTCTTACTAAGGACCAAAAGGACAATTTGGCCAGAAATTGTTGGGCCACATTCATTCCTTTGCGTCTTTTAATAATGAGTACTAAAATTTACTAGTAGATTTTTTTTTTGTTATTAGAGAAGAGAAGCTGAGATTAGTGAAAAAAATGTTTTCAAAGATATACTAATTACAGTGACAGTATCCACTAAATTATTGGGACTGAAATGAACCCAATTGGGGCTCCTTCTTTGAATTTGGAATAATTAAAAAGCATTCAAGATTAATATTTCTTCCATTGTTTGTTTAAGGCATTGGTAACAGACATACAAATCTGTGATATTTCTGCATACCAGTAAATCACTTATATTTTGATAGTTGATCTGTTTCTCTATGTTGTAGTTCTTTTAGTATACTTATTGATTAAATGAAATATTATGGTCTGTGCAGTATGATATGGGATGTCTCAGGATCTGTTATTTTTCAGATCTAATATGGCTTTTAAAATTCAAGTTCTAATAGAGGTTCAGTTTGTCTGCGATTCTAAGCTTGAAGTCACCCGAGTCCTGCAATAACATGGGCACAAACACTCGGTTCCAAAAGGATTCCAAGCGCTTGATTCTAAATGCTTTGCTGCCCTCTCTAGGTAGAACGCCACCAATGGCCTGAGCAGAGGCATTGACGTCACCCCCACTGTAATATGTTAATGAGCCAAACCCATGCCATCCCAGAGTGAGCCATGCATTCTAAACCCAACCTGGGCACGCTATGTAATCTCAGCAGGCAATTACAGCATGTGCCTATATGTATATCCCCCCACCCTAAACCACTCTCGGCACTGTGGTAT
Source organism: Arbacia lixula (assembly GCA_963669155.1). Classification (NCBI taxonomy): domain Eukaryota; kingdom Metazoa; phylum Echinodermata; class Echinoidea; order Arbacioida; family Arbaciidae; genus Arbacia; species Arbacia lixula. The sequence continues at coordinate 28,876,609 of OZ022577.1, read as the reverse complement.
TTGTGTTGTAGTATGCCTTGTGGACATATGGAATAAGCAATGTAATATGCGGGCAGTTGACAAGCATAGATTTGCTCTTTATGTGCTATTGATGTATTATTGCATAAGTGATACATGCAAATCCTATTGAGAAGCATGTCATCTGGAGCGTAATGTCTTAAAAATGAAGAATTAATAACAATACTTTTTTTTTGGGGGGGGGTGCAAGAAATTATACTATTGTTTTTAATTGTGTAAATCCCTCTCTGTCTTATGCTGCCTATGTTTCCTTCCTGCTACAAATGTTACATGGGACATTTAATGTACACCTGGTTTTGATCATGCATTCTCAAGTTTATTCCTTTAATTAAACTCGTATCTTCCTCTTTATTTATATATGACTTCACCTATTCATTTATTTATCTTTATCTATCTTTCTATCAATGTTCATACATATCTATCCAGTGGGATATCTATCTATCTATTTATCTATCTGTCTATCTATCTATCTATCTATCTATCTATCTATCTATCTATATATCTATCTATCTATCTATCTATCTATCTACCTATCTCCACCTGTCTGTATATTTTTCTCCCCCCTCTCTATCTCTCTATCTCTCTATCTCTACCTCTCTCTATCTCTCTCTTTCTCTTTCTCTATCTCTCTCTCTCTATCTCTTTTTCACACACATGAAATCTATCTGTCTATCTGCACCTGCTTATCAAGTCAAATGTATGCTGCTGTATGAATACAATGCACTACATGTCATTTCTTTACATATCACATTGTCAGATGAGCAGTCATAAAGCAACATAAAGTTAGAACTGCTCCCCTGCTTTTCTCATAAATTAATAAAGCAATCATGATAACAGCAATACGTAATAATTCAAAAAACAATAGAAAATATACAATATGTACAGGTAGTATGCCGTAAGAGAACCATTAATTACATTCAATCAGAATGACAGTGAAATTGGAGTGGAGAGATGGGTATGTTTGCTCTGTTTGATTATTTGCGCAGGGTGTGGCTCTGCAAATAGCGTATGGAAAGCATTTTGAGTGGGATGAGCATACAACATACATTACGTTTAATACTCATGTGCATCTAATATTCATAACATGTACATGTAGTATCACATACTGTTAGGAAAGGCAAAAGGACCTAGGGACAGGAAAGGAGTGTTTGAAGCTAAAATAAACACACATATATGAAGTAGTAACCTATCAAAATCTGAGAACTTGGCATATATATAGGACATTTGGTGCACTGTAAGCTAAACAGGAGTATGTTTTGGGAAATTTCAATGGGATGTAAGGTATAAACTTCAATTTAAAAGATACATTGATACATACAAATACCCAGTTGAAAGACAGGGTATCCCTTTTGCAGGTAATTTTTTTTTCTTGTAAAAAACACGACAAATGGAAGATACTGTATGACAACTTCTATCCTGATAATCGAACAGGAAATTGACTTTAAGCGGAATAATAGCAATTGCTAGATTTTGAGGAGGTATTGAACGGGTCATTTGGAATCTCTTTACATGTTACTGCATAATGTTGCCAACACCAGTGTGCAATCACGGAGATACCAGACAAGCTTTTTGGCTCAATAAGCTCCCTGTTTCGCCATGATTACAGTGTGCAAAATCCCCTCGCAGCTGGCTACCCATGAGCAGGTTCATTTGAACATCATTCAAAAAACAGACAAGGCCGCAAATGTTGGCAACAATACTGCGCTGTCATGTGGGCTTTGCAGCAAATCAAATCCACTGAGAGTGAAGTAAGCGAAAATAAATGTTCCCACGGAAAGTTCTTGTTCAGTAAGCACATCTCACAGCAAGGCTTAGTGATTCTATGGTCTGTTATTAAATTATATTCTTATTATGTTTGATTTTGTGTTTGTGCTGCTTGTATATATATACAAGTCAGGTTGTGCATACAAGTCAGCTTGTAATATTCAGAGTTTTTGTTCTCAATCAGAGGGGTAGTTAAGCCTTTCTATGCCAGACAAAATATAGTCCAATGGGATTTGTGTGCATTACTTGTAAATAAAGACTCATGTAGTGCATTAAGAGTCAAACACAATAGACAGTTGTTTTCTATAATGCAACCATAACACAACATTGATATTGGTGGCTTACATACAAACAACATCTTGATACATGTAGTTAAAACACATCCTCAACCGGAGACCATTTCTTATCATGAACATTTTCATTTAGCGATTATTTTGCAATCACTGATTCTCTATATCTGACACTGCCAATAACAAAATTCATTGAGTTGTCTGTGTGAAGGCATTGTTGAGATACATGTACGTATGCATAAAGGTGTCATCTCTATTATACAGCCTGCAGCTATAGAAAATAATAACAGGGGGAAAAGGCAATGAGAAAAGTGTCCATCACTGTGTCCATGCCAGCGTGTTCAAAAGGGCGGCTGACCAAGCGGAGCTAAGCCATGCTGAGCCTGCCCTCCAAGTGCTTGCCTCACCCAAATAGCCTGGCCTCCAGGCTGAGTGGCATTTCTAAACCGAATTATTCAATAAACGAGTCTGACTGCAGTAGACTAACCATTCTCAATTTCTGTTCAAGCTCCCCCGCCATGATACAGACTAAGAAAAGAGGAGATTGATGAAGGGACTGGTCTTATGAGTACTAAACTCTATTATTTTCACTTTGCATTAGTAATGTCCTACAGTCTGGAGGTCAGGCTAAGCCCAGGCACTCGCTGGGGCAGTCTGGGAAGTAAGGATGATGGAGCAGGTCATGCAGCTGATCAATAGCTGGCAATAATTGGGGTCATATTTCTGGCTATTTCAAAGTACTTCTCTGCCCCAATCAAGTCATTTTGTCTTGAATAATCCCTTAGGTTGCCACACATGTATGGTGTCTACGATGTGATATTTATACACACGTCTAGGCCTCCCACATGGATGTATGAATCAAATTTGTCTTAGTTATAATTGTTGCCATTAGTGTGGATGCTATACATCCATATCTACACAGGGGTCACTGCAAGTACATTGTATACCTATGTGTACCTCATTTTCATGTGACATGCATTTTGTTTGATTTATTGTGTGAGAACCATATACAGTGCCTCCCAACATACCAAATATATTTAAATCAGTACTTAGATATTTCTTTAGTGGAAAATACTGCATCAGTAATCTATCTTTAATTGTTCTCTTGCTGACATGAGATTTATTTATTTATTTATTCATTTATTTTCCATTCTTCCGTTACTTCAACAACAAAAAAGACAACCTTGCAGCTGAAAAGAAGGCTATATAGTCTTGTTTGTTTGTTGCTGATTGGATATTTTTTTTGTGTTTGCTGAGTGGAGTGATATAGGCGATATTGGTAGATGCTTCATCATTATCTCTCATTTTGTTTGTCTTTGGTAGACGCAAGCTCCCATCATTGGAGAGAGAGACAGAGAGTGGAAGAGAGAGGGAGACAGACAGACTGAGAGCAGGGTAGAGATAGAGGAAGGAAGAGAGAAAGAGAGAGAGAGAGAGAGAGAGAGAGAGAGAGAGAGAGAGAGAGAGGGAGGGAGAGAGGGAGAGAGAGATAGAGAGAGAGAGAGAGGGAGAGAGAGAGAGAGAGAGAGGGGGGGGGAACAGAGAGAGAGAGAGGGGCAGAGATAGAGGAAGGAATAGAGAGAGGGGGGAGAGAGAGAGCAAACGGGATGCATGTGCGGGAGAGAGAGAGGGAGAGAGAGAGAAAGAGAGACCTACACACAGGGGGAGGGAAAGAAAGAGAGGGAGAAAGAGAGATGGGAAAGGAATGAAGCAGGCAGGATTCTTGCTCTTTATTTGGCAGGATGTACACATTTATAGATTTGTTTACATCATTCCTACATCAGGGATGGAGCATCAGGAGGATGATATATTGACGAGAGATTCTTTTCTCTTCTCTTCTCCTCATATTGATGAGAGATATGCCAAAGTGGAAGCAGTGTGGATGGGTTGTCATGTGAATTCCCATAGTGATACTTGTACCAGCAGGCCAGATTCAATAAAAGGAAAAGATGAGTGGAAAGAATGTTACTGTCAGTAAGGGACAGGGAGCTCTGAAACAGGGAGAAAGTAAGCCAAAAAGAGGAGAAGGGTGAAGAGAAGATGTTTGAAAAGGGATTTTTTTCTCAAGTAGAATTATTGTTCCTATGGTACATCATGGAGAGGAATGAGTAATGTAGGTCAGATTCTCACCTTTCATCTTGTATATTCTTGCACATGCTGCTCCTAGGAATCTACAGAGAAGATGGATGATTGAAGAAGGCCTAAACTGCATTATTTGACCTGAAAGTAGCGATCAGCTTACACACTTTCATATGACTATTTGCATGTAATTGCAATGGAAACAGAGGAATCTTAATGTAATAATCACATCACAAATGCAGGTAGAAGAGTGCTTGTGTATACTGTTATTCAAGTGTGATTCTGTTTCTATCACAAACTTATCTACATTTTTAATATGGATTCTGTAAAGCAACTTCAATGATATTTGTTTTGTATTAGTTTGGAACAGAATTTAGACAAATTTACTCAGAGAGGGAAATAAAGAGAAGGATAAACAAAGTTGAAAGAAGAATGAGGAGAGTGAAAAGGGTGTCAATGAAGAAAATAGAGGATAGAAAACAATGAAGATATCAATGTATAGATCAATAAAGGAAGAAAAGAAGAATTAGAGAGCAAGAAGGTCAGAAGGAGGACAAATATATGAAAAGAAAGGTGAAAAGTGGGATAGAAAACGGAATCGGAGAGAGAGAGAGAGAAAAGGTGATGGTAGAGACATCTGTGAGGCAGGTGTGCTATGCCAATATGTAGGGAGTCAAGACGGGTTTCCAATGTAATATCGACGGTAGTCCATCAGTGGTAGAAAATAGAAGTAAGCTGAGTGATGTGACTTGGGGTGTGTGAAGAAAAATCACTTTGGTGAGACGGCAAGGAAATCCACATTCTCCTCCGTGTTTGTGTCCCTACCTGACTTAGTTTCTTGGTTGTGGAGTACGTAGACACAACTGAGGCTGTAAACATTGAAGTCTGGCAAAAAAGACTAAGCTCTCCTAGTATCTAGGAAGTGGAGTATGTAGACAGAACTGAGGCTGTAAACATTGAAGTCTGGCAAAAAAGACTAAGCTCTCCTAGTATCTAGGAAGTGGAGTACGTAGACACAACTGAGGCTGTAAACATTGAAGTCTGGCAAGAAAAGACTAAGCTCTCCTAGTATCTAGGAAGTGGAGTATGTAGACAGAACTGAGGCTGTAAACATTGAAGTCTGGCAAAAAAGACTAAGCTCTCCTAGTATCTAGGAAGTGGAGTATGTAGACACAACCGAGGCTGTAACATTGAAGTCTGGCAAAAAAGACTAAGCTCTCCTAGTATCTAGGAAGTGGAGTACATAGACACAACTAAGGCTGTAAACATTGAAGTCTGGCAAAAAAGACTAAGCTCTCCTAGTATCTAGGAAGTGGAGTACGTAGACACAACTGAGGCTGTAAACATTGAAGTCTGGCAAAAAAGACTAAGCTCTCCTAGTATCTAGGAAGTGGAGTACATAGACACAACTAAGGCTGTAAACATTGAAGTCTGGCAAAAAAGACTAAGCTCTCCTAGTATCTAGGAAGTGGAGTATGTAGACACAACTGAGGCTGTAAACATTGAAGTCTGGCAAAAAAGACTAAGCTTTCCTAGTTTAGAGGTTGTGGAGTACATAAATACAAGTGAGGCTGTAAACTGGTCTGGCATAAAAGACTTAGCACTCTTTCCTGCCTGTGAGGAGGAAGGGAAGAAGGCTTAGTCTTTTTTTTTTTTTTTTTTACCAAACTTAGTTGTTCCCAGACTTGGTTGTACCCATGCAGTCTGCAGCCTAGAACCACTACACTCTCTACCTGACAAAGTAGACTGCAGACACATACTCAATTAATCCTTAAATTAATACACATCTTTATGTCAATGGTAATGGGAGGGTTAACCAACACATTTGTCTACATAATAGACTAGCATCTTAACTTGACAGTTGTGTCTCAATAGCCCAACTTCAGTATAAGGCATATAAGTGACCCCTGTGTAGATATATTGTACAATTGCGCACTCAGTAGGTTAATACAGACTGCACAATAAAAACAGAAAGAAACACAAATCTTACTTCAGACTGATCTTGGAAACTCAGATTAATTAGTTTTCCATGGGTCTTCACATTTTCTGTCCACTTTGCGTGAACAAAGCAAGTGAAATATTGTGGCTTCATTAATGGTCTTTCAATACCATTGGCATGGAGATGTAAAGTGAGTCAATGGGGTTTTCAAGGCCTGATAATATAAGGGATAAGTAGATAATGCGATGAATGAAATAGAACTACATACAGATGTGTGCAATATATGTGCCAGAATGGGAGCAGAGACAGAGAGATACCCAGCCAGACTGATCATTGATAAGTGTAATTATGATTGTGTAGTCATGTGTGAACAGGGCATGTGGCGCGTGACCTTCTTCTCCTTGCACATGTCTGTTCCCTGGATCCTACAGTCTGCTTACTTTCCCACACAATTGATAAATTATCATTTTTTACCCAGGTTTTACACAATAGTTGAATTCTAAACTGCTTTTGTAGTACATCTGTTTTTAGTGTAACTTCGGCTTGAATAAAGAGGATGTGCCACTCTGTAACATTTTGCATGTGCACATTTTAGCATGTTGCCATGGTAACTATTGAAAAGTCATGATCCCATGCTCTTGGCCAGTAATGGTGAAATCACTAACGAGGAAATCAGTAAATTAGATATCAGAATGTGCCAAAGAATATTTAGAAAGTTAGCCTATGACATCACAACCTTATGACTGAGTCACTAAATTGCCTTTAAATATAGTGTTATTTATATTAAATTGTCCAATTTTCCTTTAAAAAAGAATTTGCTGTGCTTCTCCGATAAGTTTGTTGCTTTTATTGAGAGCAACTTGTTTTTTTTTTTTAACTTAAATTCCTCTTTGATAACTATATATCGGCACATGGGCATGCTACATTTCTGTGTGGTCATTCCATGTGCAATATAGATTTGCCTGTATCACTGCATTCTTGATCTGCACATATTCTTGTAAAATAACACAACTTTCAGAATCGTGGTTTTTTATATCAGTATGTGTGGGAAGGGCTCCAAAACATTTTTAGTATCGCAACTGTAATAAAATCTGTTGTTTAAAATATATTGTGTTGAAATGCATGTACATCATGATACTAATATTGTCTTGACTGTCATCGTCAAGTCCTACATGAATTCCTCCACCTTGTATTTCAGTAACCACTGTGCTGGATGTATCATCATCTCTAGTTAGACTAGAAACTGTAAGTGCTGGATATGGTGACTGAAAGATAGAAACCCCATGCATCTAGTTTCATCTGGTTTCTCATTTGCCTTCCTCTCTCCATCCTTCAATACCTGTTTTTATTACCTTCTCCCTTTCCTACCCTCTGCCACCCCTACTCCCACTCGTGAAAGCCTCCTGGTTAATCACTGTCAGTATCGCCCACCCTTAAATTCTTTATCTCTCCCTCTCTCCCTCCCTTCTTCCCTCCGTGCCTGTCCATTCTCCATCCATGTCATCTTCTCTCTACCTGCCACACATTCCATGTCACATTATGACTACCAGGCCCCCTTCATTGGGCTCCCAGAATTACCTCTCTTCTCCTTCTTCTCCTTCTCCCTTTTCTTCTTACCCCTCTCCTCCTTACCCCTTTCTTTACTTTTTTTTTCTTCCTCTCCCTCTCTCCCTCCTTCCTGCTTCCTCTCCCTCTCCCTCTATCCTCTCCCTCTGTCCTCTCCATTTCACTCTTCCTCTATCTCTCCTTCTCCATCTTCTACCTCTCAATCTCCCACCCCTTGTACCTATCTCTCTATCTCCTTCTTTCTCTCCATCTTCATTTCCTGTCCCTCTCTCTTCTCTCCTCCCTTCTCTCCATCTCCCTTCCCTTCTCCAACTCATTCTCCTTCTCCCTCCCCTCCCTCTCCTTCTCTGTCTAATTCCTCTCCTCCTTCGCCACCTCCTCTGTCTCCACCCCCTCTCTGTTTCCCTCACCTTATCCCTCTCTCCCTGTCCCCCTCCCCTCTCCTTCCTCACTCCCTCTCCATCTCTCGGTCCATCATCTCTACCTGCCCGCATCGTGGTGAGGCCCCCATCACATATTCCCATAGGATGACTCCCACTTACCTTGCTCCATCCCTTAGTGAGTGAAGGCATGGGCGAGTGAGAGCCTGCAGTTATTGAATGCATGGGATAGCCATAGGAGCTCTCCCACCCTTACTGCTGCATAACCATGCTCAAGGTGCTACATTCAGGTTGGACAGGAGGGGTTGCTATAGATACCTGGACCACTTGTATCTTCTTCAGCTTCTCTTCCTCCCGTCCTGCCAAAGCCATTACACCCGTTGTGTGCATGTGCTGGAAATGGACATTGCATAAGTCATAATGTCCCAAGAACCCCCCCTTCAAGTCACATGACATGTCAGAGAAATATGATTTCTAAACCGTGCTTTTAGAGCTGGCATGTTTATCCTTTCTCCTTGTTTTTATATGCACACATTACATGCCTGTATGTATTGGTTCTAATCAATATCGTCATTACAAGCTCTTGATATTGACTTTTTTTAATTGAGTGCGCCAAGCAAAACTAGTCAACAATAGTTATGAAAATGTAATCTATCATTTAAAAAAAAATGATTCAGGGGAACAAATCAATGTATGACACTCCATCTTCTGTGAATGGTGGCACAGCTGATAAATCTTTCTTATGTCAGGTGCCTACAAATTCTGCCTTCAAATTGAATTAATTGACAATCGTGAACAAGCATCCTAGTGCAAATGAAATGTAAAGTATTTTGTCTTTTTGTTATGTGAGATTATCGTGAATCGGTGCTCATATTATGAAAGCAAGATTTCAAAATAGAGTGATATACCGTCTATCATATACCACACCCACTGCCTGTTACATTGAGATGAGATGGGTGTAGGAATAATGCATGAGGTTGCTATGAGTCTTGCAGCTGCATAACCTTTTTGGATTTCATTTGGATGAAGAGAACCTCCCCTCCCCCTGGCCCACCAAAATCCCATTTCAACTCCTGACTGCTTACACATACATTGCCTTATATCCCGTCACTGGTCTTCTGCTACCCCCCCCCCCCCCCCCCGCCCCCTTCCTCGATGGTGTGTAAAAACACTGACGATGTGTCTGATAAGATGAGACTACAGGTTGGCTTGCTAGTTGCACCCTTATGCTCTGCACCACATATTGCCATATCTAGTCTCTCTGTCCAGACTCTGTGACCAGCTTACAGCTGAAAAATACCTTTGTTCTGGATCAAATGTGCCTGATTTTGATTGTACACTGCAGCTCAAAGGAATTGGCATAGGGAAATGGAAGGAGCCTCAGTTTTAAACTATGGTATATTTTGTCCTGTTCAGCATGAAACACGATGGTTTAGCCTAAAAAGTATTGTGTTTCATGCTGAACTGGACAAAATATACCGCGGTTTAAAACTGAGGCCCCTTCCCTTTCTTCCGTTTCCCTTTCCCTATGCCAATTCATTTGAGCTGTCATGTATGTTGTACTTTTTAAAATCATATTTCCATGAATGCATTACATGCACTACAGTTGAAGTAGGATGAAATGCGCTTCATGTGGAATGTTAGCTGTCCATTTAACCATATTTTCATAATGCATTCCATGGTCCACCACTGATATATGATCAAATGTGCTTGATTTGGAATGTTCCTATACATTTTTATTATATTTCCGGAAATGCATTTCATGCACTACAATTGAAATAGGATGAAATGTGCTACATTAGGAATGTTTCCTGTCCATTTTTTCCCACATTCCCATGAATGCATCCCATGTTATAGCATTGCTATGGGATGAAATGTACTTGAGTTTAGCTGCTGTACATGTGTAGCAGAGTGCATATGACTACACCACCAAGCTTGATGCACTCTCTGGTACTCTCTCTCTCTCTCTCTCTCTCTCTCTCTCTCTTTGTACTGAAGCATACTGCATTATGCATGTGTTGGAGTCTGCCATCAAAATCCTGACCAAAAAAATTAAGACCATGGCTGTGTTGCTGTCTACATTAATTAATGACATACATTGGCTAATGCTAATGAGCTTGTTTGTCTGACTACAGTGAGCTTGATTCCTGTCTCATTATATTGATAAACCCATGGGCATCTTGTTTCCACATACATGCATTTTGCATTTTACCGGCTTGCGTTTCGGTATTTAATTTAGCCATGAAGTATCCTATTTGTGTGGTCGTGATCTATAATGCATATAAGACTCGACATGTTCATGAAAACTGAGCAGCCCTGAAAAATTTGTTGAAGTGACAAAATCATGAGAAAATGGGGTTTTGCAGTCGCAGGCATTTTCACATGATCAGGAGAACTTTGAAGAAGCAGTGCTGATGCTCCTAGGAGATATTAAAGTCAAGGTGTCATGCACATTTAATGCAACTTAGTCTGATTTGACACAATTTATACAAAGATCAGTGTCTGTTTGACTAAGATACCAGTGACTAGTTATGTCATTATACCTGTCAAGAGGATTAAACCAGTGTATGGTCTTCTTTCACGAATAAGCCTCAAATGTTTGTATTTGGTCTTAGACTTGGATATGGAATGGAATGCCTTCTTTGTCATATCTTTTTTTTCAATCACAGTTTGATCCCCTCTTTCTCTAGATTTTCCTTAACTGTTTGTACCAAATTTGATAAAGATAGAACAGAAAAATCAATAGTCTTAGCAAAATAATACATGATCAATGACCTATTGGCTAGCACTTGAAATGAGAGATTTGCGCTCGGACTCTGGATATTTGTTATTGTTATTGCATGATGCCCAAGAGGGTGTGACTTCTTCCAACCTTGTACTCACATGATTAAGAGATTTGCTTCCCCCATACCTCCTTGTAAAGGAGGTCAGGGCAGCCATGCGTACAAAATAGATTTCAATTTCCAAGTGACCTTATTCCTCAAGCTTAGAAATTTAATTAAAGAGATTTGGCACACAAATTATCGAAATGACAATGTGATTATCCATGATATGCGATGTTCATGATGAGCATAAATAGCTCTCTGTATCTGTCTCTGAAATGATATGCTTGTAACTTGCACTTGGATTTTTCTGTTAAAGGTTTAGGGAAGGAGTGGTTAAGACTATGGGACCAGTTTGTGGTGGAGTGCCGTTCTACCATGACCATGGGTTTCATTATGAGTTGATTTCAGGATAACGGAAAAGAATCTAAAAAATGATGAAATCTTTTAAATTAAAAGAAATCCGGACCCAGTGATTATGGCAGAGTGGTTTCTCAATGATCATGGCCTGTAAGGATTACAGCTTTTACCCCTTATCTTTAACCCTTTAATTAACAAACACTGACTGCCCTGTATCAATAACAACTCCGTTCCTTGCCTATGGGACTGAGCAGGTTAAGTGCAAACCCTTGATGGCATGAGGTAGTCTGCTTGAGACTTGGATCAAACTGGCTTCAGCTAAATCGACTGCTTGATGTGAGAAGGGTATTTGAGTCAGACGTAGTCTCCATTTTTCTTCCCTCGTGACGCATGTTTTTCAGACGATGTTGAATCAGTGCAGCAAGGCGTATGGCTGGACTCTGGGGCCAACGTATCTTGCACCTTGTCTTCATACCTCAGAGGAGAAATTAAATTCATTCTCTGGGTGCCTGGGGAAATTGGGGATGGAGAGAAGAGAGAGAATGAATATAGAATACATGTGGGTAGCACATTATATCAACCTCAATGTACCTGCTCATGAATGCTGCCACATATGCAATATCAACAACAAATTATCATGTTATAACTCTAGAATTTTGGGGTTGACATAGAATATATATTTGATTCAAGTATTGCCTTGATTCAGACATTATCTTCATCACAGAAGTAAATATAAACATGCTCTTATTTGGTTGGAAAGTTAGAAATACGCTGCACACATTATATCTTGTAGTAATTGAAGTGAAAAGTCCTAGGTGATAATGCTTCTCATGCATTGATTTTTCTTTGTGCAAAATGAAATTGTTGGAGTATTAATTACATGCAAAGACAGCTCTAGTTTGCCATAGGCAGACAGACATTCAATATCCTTACTTGTGTTTTCAATTCACCCTCTTCAAACAGTACTGTCAAGAAAATTTTCCAAATGCATTTTAATTAGAAGTAATAGGGAGTGAAATCAATACTGAATGCTTCTAATGTGAAATATGCTGTATGTATTTAATATGGGTTACTAGCATCGACATGTACATGTCTGTGTTCGCTTCCCACGTTTTACTGTTGTATCTAGGTCAGATATGCTGATGGCCCTGTGATATCAGTAATTAGTCTTGGAGGTTGCAGAACGATTGTGCGATATTGAGTAATTATGGAAATATACATGTATGTAGTGAGACCTTATGTACATATCTTAGCTTTAGTATTAGACAGGCTTGTATGATTACATTCCAGGTAGCAAGTTTCTTTTCAGAATACGATCATTACTAATTCTACCACCAGACTGACATGAGTAGAAATAGATATCATGAATATAACAGGTACATGTAGTACTTGCACAGTGCTTTAATTCTGTGGAAGAAATCAACAGCAAAGTAGAAGAACTTAAGATTGATAAATCGTATGGTATCAGTGGTATTAGGCTAGCCTTATAAGGCATGAGGAGAAAGAAAAATAGATACATTTAGCTGAATGTTTTCTTGTCCCAGTGTTATTTGGTATCCGAAAGAGGAGTTAAAGAAAACAAGATAATGAGCCAAAGACACTTTGAAATCCATCAGAGTCAGGCTCTGCTCTGCTCATTAGCAGTCCTGTGATGTACGTCATTACTACCTGTGTGTTGATGACTGGTTGCAAGCTGTCAGTCAACACTGTATGCATGGTCATCATCCTGAATGCACTTCATGTGCATGGAGTATGACTGGCAGAGCGGTAACGCGTAGATGATGGAGAACTTACATGACTTGTCAAGCTTGAACTCTTGAATGTGACACTGATGTGTTCCTGATGGAAGGTTCTTGTGTGAGTGTTGCATCTTTGCGTCAGTAATATGCACAACCTTTATAGCAGTATTTAGTCTTGCAGGGAAGGAATTAGATATGCAGATATTTTGATCAATGATCAATTGCAGAATTTGATTTTGAGATTAAGGTCTATAGATTATGTCTGATCAATGTGCAACCACTATGTAAGGATTGTATTGACTTGTGTTTCAGAATAGTCTGGAGTAAACAAATATAAGGCTTCCTTGGGCTGGGAATATTACCAAAATATATGTTCTTAATATTTTGAATCCTGGAGTGCTTGATATTTGATGCGAAATATCTTCCCTATGATGATAAGATGACTAATTTGATGATTAGATTGCAAATACCGCCCCATTTCCATGGGAAATTTGTGGCTTTAGAAAATCTGGGAATCAGATATTCATTTCTTATTCTGCTGAAGGAGCATGTTTAGGAGAACAAATCTTGTTGGGAAAAACTCTTTATGGTGTTTAAGTACTGTTTTCAAGAAGTGGGAGAAATCTGTTGATAGATTTATTTTATTGTTGGAATGTCATATAGAGCTCTATACACTTGACCTGTATAGCCCCGTTCATATACCATATACCGCTATTATTACCGATGCACATCGGTAAGGAAGTTTCCAGCGAGCCGCAAAAGCACCGTTCATATATACACCCCCAAAAGCCGTAATGTTGCGGTGTTTTGGACAGCTGGACTCTCTCCAAACCAATGGTGACATGCTCCGCTCAGCCATACGAGCGGTAGGATTAGCGACCAACAGGCCAGAGCGCGATGCTAAAGGCGCAACATTTACGCCTATTTTGCGGACGCAGTTTATAAGATTCGCTTACCGCAATATTGCGGTATTATTACTAGGTCTCGATCCGCGAAAAAGCCACAAAATAAGCGCAAAAAAGGAGGAAGCAAATACCGCATTATTTGAGCGATTCCCGTTCATATACGCAGCTATCGGTAATGCATCGGAAAAATTGCCGCAAATGTTGCGCCTTTTTCGCGGATAGGCGGTGTATATGAACGGGGTTCATGAGAACAGGAGCTTGATGAGGCAGTTGTACCTACCCCTCCCTGCCACCCATGGTCTCCATGGCAAATGGTGAATATCATTAGGTCGCCTGACGCACCCTAATCATGCTTTCCGCTGAAGCGGTAAGAGAGGGGGTGACTAGGACGATTCATTCATGAAATAAGAAGCATGGGGGACTAACTGGTATGTTCCTGTCCTGCTAGCCTGACCTTCAGACTGTTCGTCATTTATAATACAAACTAAAAAAAAAAGTCAAGTATTTATAAGATTAGTCGTTTTACTATTCTCATCTTTGCTCAGTATGTCCGGGCAGGAGAAGAAATCAAGGTTGACTAGTCTACTGCAGCCAGACCTATTTATTGAATAATTTAAATCATAAATGCCCAACAGCCTGGTAGCCAGGCTACTGTAATGCATGAGTGTATGTATGTGCTGATGAGCAGCCTTCTGCTACCTGGCTGGGGTGAGTCACAGAGGCTGTGCTCATACATTCTCGTATCACATATCTAGTCTTCTAGAAGATTTGCTTCGGAATGCAGCTGCCTCGTAGTAAACAGGCCAGCTTGGGAATAGGGAAAGTGTCTCACGTGGGCAGAGCTGTTCATTACTAAAACAGAGAATTTGAGGGTTGGTGGTGTAGAAAAGCAGAATTTTGTCTTGATGTGATTTCTATGAAGCAAACTTTTGGGTTTAGTGTGCTACAGCATATATTCATGAATGCTAAATGAAGGAAATCAGAAGTCTATTAGAATAGATGTAGTGGTTGATGGGGAATGTAGATATATTTCAGCTAAAACTTGCATCCCAATCCACATTATCTTATATTATAAGATATTGGTGTGTTGTTGTTGTTGTTGTTTTTCGGGGGGGGGGGGCATTGTAAATATGTTTTTTAGAATTGCCTAACAAGACAAATTTTAAGAAGATGAATCTGGTGTGAACACAGCAGGAGACTTGAGGAGGCTGAAGAAGGTCGCAGCAAGGTTAACAAGCCTTGAAGCTGGTGGGTAGTGGTTATCTTACATCGCTGACTGGCCAGCCGCTAGCAGGCCCTACACAGCACAGGCGCAGGGCAAGAGATGAGTCATCCCTCTCCAGTTGAGTAGTCTGCATTCCCACTGTTCCTTGTCCGCCACGTATACAACACTGTGCATCACATGACACGATCTAAGCCGACCCCTCATCTCACGTGAGGTACATGTGAGGTTAACGCTGTGCATCACATTATTTCACATTCTTTAACCCATTGCTCACGGTTAGATTTTAGGGCTTCTTGTTCCCTGGTCTAGTTATGATGTCAAAATTTACCATGGAACTGCAACCAAAGGGGTGTGGCTTGATTGCACCTATAACGACTTTGAGGTTTATTCATAGCCTTTCCTCTTCTGTCTTTATAGCAGATTACTTTGGGATTGTGTCACGCTCCTCAGTATCTGAGTGCAGGAAAGCCAGCCTGCATACACTCCAGCTCAAAGGAATTGGTATAGGGAAAGGGAAAGGGAAGAAAGGGATTGTGTCACGCTCCTCAGTATCTGAGTGCAGGAAAGCCAGCCTGCATACACTCCAGCTCAAAGGAATTGGTATAGGGAAAGGGAAAGGGAAGAAAGGGAAGTAACCGCAGTTTTAAACCGCTGTATATTTTGTCCAGTTCAGCATTAAACACGATGCTTTAGCCTAAAAAGCATTGTGTTTCATGCCGAACTGGGCAAAATATAGCCCGGTTCAAAACTGCGGGTCCTTCCCTTTCCCTTTCCCTATGCCAATTCCTTTGAGCTGTCGTGTATGGCATGGAAAAAGAAGTAAATCCTCTCATCATCTTGGGATCACCGCTGTTATGAATCAGTGATCTCTTCACACGTTGGGACTAAGAGGATTGAGCTGTATAGTAATGATATTATTTGCAGCGTAACACAAAGTGTCTAATATCCCATACACACATCAAAGCAATTTTTTTTGGAAAGGCAAACATGTAATGGTTTAAAGTGTATACAGAAATCATATAAATAAAACAATCATGTGAATCTCTTTATTGTAACCAATATTATGATTTGTTTTTTGGTGCAAGGATCAAGCACAAAATATTCACGTTCTGGGGGTTGTTTATTATCCTAGTTGCATATATTTTAGATCGAAAGCCTTGAACGGCAAGCAAAGGTCATACTGGGTAAAAGATATGTCCTGTCAGCCCTGATATTAGCCAGTCAATGGCCAGCGCAGCTTGGTTTGGTGCCAAAAAGCAACGCAAGATGAATGAAAAGTCAGAGGTTTGGAAATATCATCCAGTAGGCCAAGTGAGCCATAGATTGAATAGCTTTTTGACTCATATGTCATGAGCTATTGAAAAATGATTCACTCAAATGATAATTGAATGATCAAATGAGGTAGCCATCTGGGTGTTTGAGCTCTCATATATAACACAGTGTTCGACACTAGTGACAGTTGGTGTAGGCCCGGACCGCAGACACCGATAATTAAATATTGTTTTTACACAGGCAACATTTTCTTTAGCCCACTTATTTACTTGTTTACAGTGACTTTTTAGTTTTTACCAAAGGGGACTCTATTCTGATATGATTATGTTTCTTTCATCTTGGAATCATTGGGCGTGTTTATCATCTTTTCAGAATTTGAAACGCATTTAAAAAAAACGATGCGTTTATCAACTCAATCGCCCAAGTCGAAAACCCGCCTTGTCACTGCGCAGCTCTACTACGCCGTTACATGTGCACTGTAGTACAATAGTGTGCGATCGATGTCAGAAATCGGAAACAAGTGGTTTAAAGTCGTTTCAAAACAGCTTTGCGTTTATCTCGCTTCTCTAAACGCGTTTCTGGCTCAAATACATTTAGGATCACACAAATTTGTGTGTTTCAAAACAGCTTTCCGAACCCCATAATCAAAACACCTTTGCGTTTATCAACTCCCTGAAACGCGTTAAAAAAAAATTAAATGCTTTTGGAAACCTTAATTCTACCAAAAAAAGAATTGATAAACACGCCTATAGTCACTGTGGCAGGAGGTGCTTGATTTTAAAAAGTACTACGGTATGATCTGTTTTTGTAGCCCTTCAGTGTATATTCCGTAACATGTTGTCATTATAGTTTTGCAGGCAAATTGTATACAAATAGTAAACAGATATATTGATGTATTAGGTAAATGAAAATGTGGATACTTGGAAGAATTAACCCTTTGAGTGCCAGACAAACTGCTGCTCTATGGGATCTGTGTGTATTAATGATGGAATCAGTCATCCACAAGTGGTACATGAGGGGTTAACAGAGAAAGGAATGAGCTTCGACTTGCGTATTTATGAGACGTTTCGAAGGCATTGATCATCTGGTTTGTCACTCCTGGCCATAGAACCTGCTGGATGGAGGGAAATGCAAAATTTTAATGGGACCAATCATCCCAGCATATAAGCAGTGTGTCTGATGTATGGAGCGATCTCAAGCGGAATACCTCTCCTCGGTTTCAGTTGCCATAATTCATGCACGACTTACTCCCATTTGTAATTAGCGGGAGATTTGTAGTCTCAGGTTTGAAGCCTGTTTTTGAGTCATCCATTGTCCAGATAATCTCGTCATATCCTTTCTTTTCATCAGTTGCTGTTTTTTATTTTGGAAGATTACATTAAAACGTAACATATATTGTACAGGCCCTCATATCTTATTAGTTCAGTTGGAAGTAAACATTGTGCAATGTTAGATAGAGAAAGCGAAATATGAAGAGTTGAATTGATGGGCTAAATATTGCGTCCGTGGTTCCAGTAGGATCATGCTCTCCATGCTATCAAACCATGCTGTTGACAGATAAAGAGAGAGAAAGAAAGAAAGAAAGAAAGAAAGAGAGAGATAGAGAAAGAGAAAGAAATGTTTGAAGCTGATGTTTGAAGTAATCAGTTCACCATGTCTTTACCATGGGCTCATCATCACCTTGTTATAAATCAATGGTATCTTTATACCTTGGTACTAAGAGTGTTAAGTCACAATAAAATCCCATTTTCCCTAGTACTTATCTCTACTAGAACAGGTGCAACAATTTTGGACATGATATGTCATTCAAATTTATGATTGATAAAGAGGAAAAGAGAAAGAGAGAGAAATAAATGGGAGGGGCCTATATTGCATTTCACAATAATACTATAAAAGTGAAAATATTTATCTACTAACAATTCTTGGGGAATAGAAATCAAAACTTGACTAAATGTCTATGGAATGTTTAAACGCCCTCATAAGCCTTATGCATATTGACCCTGGCATTCACGCGTATAAATATATTTGTCATGTCTGAGATTTAATTATCACCTCTGTTTGTCAACCACCATCAGTGCAAATATTTCTGTCAACAAGATGGACATTCAATGCATACTTAACCAATAGGTCAGGCACTATATGGGACATTGTAATACACCGTATAGACCGAAGGGGTGGTATATTTCTGAGTAATATACTATAACCAGGATGTGGTACATATTGTACATGTTGAACAGGTGATATCATACACCGGTACTTAACACACATACATTCGGACATGAGGGAATAATGCACGGGTAATTCCCACTGACAAACCAATTAACATGTAATTAACATACTCATGAATATTATATGATGTCATACTGGAAATCAACACTTATGGGGTTAGTCACAGAGGAGTAATGTACCGGCAATTCACACTGACAATAATTAACATGTTATTAACATGTACATGAATATTGTAAAGTGCTGTTTTCTGTTGTATGTGAAACACTCCTTTAATCTCATAGATTGATTGTTTTGAAACTAATTAATCCTTTCCAAGAGAAAAGCAAATGTAATTATCCTATATATTAATCATGAATTAAAGCCGTTGTTGTTAAATACGTACATGTTTTTCAACAGCAAGCAGTAAATATATGTTTGCACTTGCAATACACACATACACACACACATCCTATGAAGTGGCATTTGTACGGTATAGAAGGAGTTAATATAGTGACACATGTGTGTATATTTATTTTTCCAAAATAGCAGTCTCACTGTTATGCACTTGGTGCTGCGATGGTGATACCGTGCAGGGTAGCATTGGCAAGCTAGAGCCTATCATGACATGTATGAGTGATACTGGTTAGTGGCATCCCGACAATGTAAGCATAGATGATAAGGGAGCGTCTCCTGCCTGCCTTGCTTGCTTGCTTGCCTGCCGCATCACCTAGGAACACAGTCAACATCCACAGCCACCCAGCCCCCCTGCACAGGGGATGAGGGGGCCCCTAGGCTGGAGTAATGAGATGGAAAGGGGCGACTTGCCAGGAGAAAGGGGGAGTGTGTACACTGTGCCTTCCTTCAGTTATCTACCTCTGCCTCTTTCTCTTTCTCTCTCTCCCTCTTTCTCTCTCCCTCTCTCTCTCTCTCTCTCTCTCTCTCTCTCTCTCCCTCGTCGTTTCCCTTTCCATCTCCCTCTCTTTCCCTCTATGTATGTCACATTTTTCTCTCATTCTCTCACTCTCTCTCTCTCTCTCTCTCCCCCAATTTTCTCTCTATATTTCAAAATATGTCTGTCTTGATCAATTGATCTATGCTGACAGGTTTATATATTAATCTTCTGAAATATCTTCCTCTCCCTCTCTCTCTTTCTCTATTTGTCTTTCTCTCTTTTTCTTTCTTTCTCTTTCTTTTTCTTTCTTTCTCTTTCTTTCTCTCTTTTTTCTCTCTCTCTCACTCTCTCTCTTTCTCTCACTCACACACACACACACACACACACACACACACGCATACACACCCTGTCTGTCCTTGCTATTACCTTCCCGTCTCATTTATTATGTCTCTGTCATTAACTCATCCATCCACTCATATAGTGAGAGTACCTGTTTCGTTAAAGCAAACTTTGGTCAAAACAAGGGAGTTCATTTGCTTCATAGACAAATCCATTTAGATTTTCAGATTAACATGGGATGCTTGTTTCCTGGATATGTATTGATGTATAATATATTGTACATCAAGAGAATAACAACATAAGCTGTCTGTAAATATTGTGATACAGTATGTATATCACACAGTAGGGATACATTCATTGTTACCATCATAGAACTGGTAGAAAGGTGTATATTAATTCCAAACTCAGAGGAATAAAAGGGTGAAGAAACTAAGCAACAACTACGAATAATGTTGACTTTTTAGAGTGTAATTTATGAAAATATTGTTGTTTATTTATGTTTGATACATTTATATATTTCCAAGACAGATGTTTACAAAACATGTCTTGAGATATGTCTTGTTTACCCAGAACCTCGTGAACAATGATGATGAACTTGAGGAAGCATGGAGATTTGTGTGTATTGAAGAGAGGAGGGTGGGGCTAAAAGGAAAGGGAAAGGGGGGAGGGGGAAGGAAAGGGGTGGGAAGGGGAAGGGGTGGAAAGGAGTGGGGAGGTAACAATTTAACCCAGAAACATGCTTGTATATTAGAATCTTAATGGTATGCAAATGAAGAGCTCTCATAGACAATGATTATATGCCACAATGTCTGCATTCTGGATGATCCATCTGGTGTGAATGAGGATGGACAGTAATAGCCACCAATTGTTTGCAGATGAAGGCTCCTAAGTGTGCGATGATACGGGAGGCTTGCAAAAGGTACTCTATGAGAGTCATCTTGAGTTATTTACTGTAATAAGAAGGGGTGTATTTGTGTTGGAAATAGTGAGAGTTAAAATGTCTTTAAAATGGTGAGGGGCTTTGGTCGTCATTTTCTATCCCAAAGAAGCAAGAGAACAGCAGGAATTAGCTATGGACCAATTATCAAAAGGGTCAATATCTGTCTGCATGCTGTCATAATAAGTACTTGTCAAAAGAATACCAGCATTTTGTGTTGCTTACTTTGGAGCATGGATGTAGAAGTGGATGAAATGTTTTTAACAAACTGTTATAAAAGAGGCTAGGGCCAAATTCACCCCTAACAATATAAAAGGAGCAACTTTCAAAATTACACAACCGTCTTAATGCTTGTGTCATATGGGAACAAGCAGTTAACCCTCTCAGTCCTATAGGCAAGAAACTGAGCTCTTATTGCTATGGGGGTGTCAGTGCTTGGAACGGAGACGGTTTAAAACATTCCATGCAAAAGAAGATTACATGTTTGTTTGTTAGAAAGTAGTCCATTTTGCTGTTGATAGTAACTGTAATATTCCGTGTACAAGTGAGGTTTTCATCTATTCCGCATCTCTGATTCAACCAAAGCTGTGAAAGGCCCTAGCGCAAATAGCCTGAAGTTGTGAAACGGTATCTGCATGATCCCTAAGCAAATAGCACACTATGTCGCCCTCGAATGCCAGAGCTGATTCTCCTGAATATGTTGCGCACTGTATGTTCGTGCTGTATGTATGTCACGCCCTGAAAATCTTCCTAGGTGCGTCTTCATTAGCTCGAGCTGGGCAAAATAGCGAGCTTGTTCTGATCCGGCTAGCTAGCCAGATCACGAAATAGCTAGCTATTTGCGTCTTCATTAGCCAGATCAGGCAAAATAGCGAGCTATTTGGTCGAGAAAATTTCCCAAGAAATCTTGGGCTAGATGGAGCTAGCTCGAGCTAGTTCGCGAAATAGCTCGAGCTAGTTCGGAGCGTCTTCATTAGCCTGAAAATTTCTCGATCCCGGCATGCATCAGCGCCCACGAGGCATTGTTTACGTAATAGGTTTTTACACGTGCGTGAATGCGAGCTCACAACCGAAGCCATGCGGTCATGGTCTATTCCTGTCGCACACTGCTGGTATGTGCGAAACTCCTCTCTCGGGATAATTTATGCAACCCGAGCTCGAGCTTACGTATCCCGAGTTTCGAGCTAATGAAGACGCGATTGCAACTTCAGGCTAGTTCCCCGGATCGGCAAACTAGCTCGCTATTTCGTCTGATCGGGCTAATGAAGACGCACCTCCTGAGTGCTTTCAGGTTGATAGAGATGGGCCCCACACACCATGGTAATTTCTCTAAAAGTTCTCCAGCATACATACATACATGTATTGCACTCTATATTGATGGGGCTAGCTAGTGCCCAGGTGCCATATTCATGAAACCTTACTATCCTTGTTGAATAGAACTGAAAACAGATCGGGATAAGGCTGCATGGTGCACTATTGGGACGACTTTCCCTTATGATATGCTGTATGGTATGGAGAATTTTAAAATGTGGGTCTGAGGAAGGCGGTACTAGTGAACAAAAACAAAATCTGGATGCGGCTGCGTGGTGCATTATGGGAAGACTTTCCTCTGCATCCTGTATGGATAATTTTGCAATGTGGGTCTGGGGAAGGCGGTACTAGTGAACATTACATTGATGTATCCAAAGCATCCTAGTGAACATGACATTGATGTATCCGCAGCTGCATATGGGATATTGTCACTCCCTAAGCATGCCAAACATGCAAGCCGTGTCATGTTTCATATGACACTGCTACTCACACAATTTTGATTTTAACATATTTCCATGTATCTGTGGATATTTGTGTGATGGAAGGTGTAAATGAGCTCCGGGAGTGGGTGTTGGTTTGGCATTACCGTCATCCAGGCACCAGCCAGTTGCAGCCTCATTAGCATATCAATTCAATTAAACTCTCAGCAACCTGCGCATAATGAGCTCTCTCTAATATCAGAGTCCACTCAATAACTATAGGACATGAAGATGTAAAGACTTGTAAGTGTGAGTGCGAGCGAACCAATAGCCTTTTCAATCAGTGCATATTGTAGCTTTTACTGACTAAAGTTTAAATCCACTATTTCTTTATATCACTATTCAATTTACCAAGCTAGATTTCATCTTTTGTTGAGAATTGTATCAGATTCCTACCCTGGAGATTTGAAATTTTAGGAATAGGGAATAGATTCTGACAGGGCAGACGTGTGCCAAGTTGCTGGACATCCACCCTCCACCCTCTCTCTCCCTCCCCCTCACCACCCTTCTCCACCTTCTCTACCTTGTCCTTCCCCTTCCCACCCATCTCCCTGTCACCCTCGCCCTCCCCATCCCTCAGCCACTCCTTCCTATACTCCTCTCCCCCAACACATATGAAATGATCCAGTTTGAAATCTGTCCTGAAAAAAAAAAATTAACTAAAATTATTAGTGTCCCTCTGTGTTAATTAAAGAACCATTTGAAATACCAATTAGTTTAATCCATTGAATATAGCATTTATTCCAATTCATTGAATTTCTTAGACTTCAGGCAGCTGTTTAGTAATTAATTTCAATTATTTAGGAGTAATTTGTATCATATCGATATAAAACCTGGCATTATGAGTCCTTGTTAATTTTGGACCTTTGCGATACATAGTGTGTTCAGTGTTTCTCTCATTGCTGTGTATTATTCAGCAGTGTGCATTGAGATATATGTGTGTGGACTGGGGATGAGATGTAATTTCATGCATGGTATCCCTGTGTGAGGGTACCATGAAGACAGCTTCCTGCTGACAGTCACCACAGAGATTTAAAGGCAGGCTATCCCTTTTGTAGATCAAGAAGATTAAAATACCACAGAAAATGTCAGAAAATACTGTATGGGAATTTCTCTCGCGATATTAGAGCTGAAAACTGAGTTTGAGCAGAATTATGCTGCTTGATAGATTTTGAGTAGGTTTTGGGCAGGTCATCCAAAAAGCTATAGCCTAGAGACTGGACGCTACGATACGCAATATGGCTTTCGGCCCACACAGTCATGTGTCGAGGCATGTGGCGCACCCTGAGCGAATGTTGCAATGTGGCATGTGAATGTAGACCATGGTCGTTACATTTCAATTGTAAACAGGGATAGCTTTTCACTTTCCCTGAAAAGGTGCGTGAAGCTATAGATATTGCAGTCAGGGTCTTTTGACTACAGGATCTGCTAGGTTTGGATGACCCTCCCAAAACTCACTTGACATTTAGCAATCAAAATAATTCTACTTGAAGACAGTTTCCAGTTGTAATATATTGAGGGAAGTTCTGATCCAGTGTTTTTTTTCCATGGTATTTGCACAAAAGTGGATTTTGAATAACAGCAAAAATGTGATGTTGGAAGGTTTAATGGAAAGAAATTGAAAGAAAGTGAAGAAGTTTTGAATTAATCTCTATCCCTAAAAGTGGAGGTATCTTTCTACCCCACCCTTCTTTCAATAGGAAGCCTGCACAAACATATGGGAAATAGTATGTGCGGCTTCGGACTCGCGGTGATCCAGAATAACTAACTGGACTGACTGACAACTGACTCCTCAAACCTTGCAACATGCCTTGCTATCATGAAGGCAGAAATGTAATACGTGGGAATTCCGGTGAGCACACCCAAAAATATAACAAAAAATGTCATGTTCACATACCACCGTTGTTGCCTTATGGGATCATTAAATGTCGCCTGAGGCATTGCCCCATTTTTGTGTCTTTTCGGATCTGCTGATCTGTTTGTCACGTAGTAAGGTCTCTTAAAGGAGCACAGCATGTTTCCTTACTTGGACTGCAAATGATGTACTGAAATTCATGTGTTTCCTTCATTCAAATTTGTTTTTCTCTAGTATAGTGAATTTAATTTGTTTAGATAAATGTGTACTTGAAGTATGATAACTATCAGCTTCAAATTCAACCAAATTGTATGTATTACTTGTGAAGAAATGCGCAAGTGGCATATCAAGAGTTTCAGATATTTTTGCTGTTGTCGTTGTACAATGTGATAACAATTCTTGTGAAATTGCAGTAAATATATGACTGTTTGCAACATGGTGTAGGTTTTAAGGGAGATTGAAATGGCCGACTCCATTTTTCAATCAAGCCGCATCACAGATATCAAGGCAGCCAATCGCTCCTCCTCACCCTTTCTTCTCACCCTCTCCCTTCTTCCTATTCCCAGCACAGATGAGCCCATTGCAGTAATCCTCTCAAATACATTTGTGAAATTGAGTTTTGATTGGAAAATGTGGTGCAGCGCACTGCAGCGCTCCCCTCCGACTTACATAGACATGTTTTCGTCTACCCAGACAATGTCAATATTCGCGCTGGGAGTAGCCTCAATTCCAGTGCGGTTCTACCCCCAATGTTCTGATACAAAATATCCAATCACAACCAGGGTAAATGATTTTAGAAATCATTTGCGGGGGCGGGTGGGGGGGGGGGGAGTTGGGGGGGGGGGGGGCTTCTTTTTATGCCTGATGTCAGAAAACAAACACTCCAAACCATGTTGTACATGAGGGCTTATTTTTTCCACATGGTGGCTCTTCTTTTCTCCACATGTTTTAATAGCACAAAAGCATGTTGCATATATATATTTTCAATTGCTGTAACTTTTTGTTAATAGTAACTACCATGATAGCAGCCAATGGGCTCACAGCTTTACTGCTGTTGCTATGGTAGATACCATCAATAGTAAGTTACAATAGCTGAAAAACATATTATGCAACATGGCCTCTTGGATCCCCTTTTTTCACTTGTTGACATTGGTCAGTAGTGAAGACAGCATTATTGGCTGTGATCAGTGGAGTATCTGGAGGCAAGTCTACACTGGGTTATTCTTAGAATAGATCAAATTAGTATATTTGTATTGCTCATAGCATTTCATACTGGTGTTTGAGGTGGTAAGGGGGATATTTGGAATGCAAGGAAATATGGACTATATAGGAAAGGTGCAAATGTGTGGGGAGTCACATCACTATACTAGAATCAAGGTATGATAATTTTTAAATGCAATTGGTTAATAAAAGTGGTCATGTCATAGCATGAAAAGGCTTTTTACACCACTTGTAGATCTACACTCAAATGCAAAATCTCTGCATATCAAAATGGTGAAATGATACTTCCAATTTTACCTGATTTCCAGTCCACTTCACTTGGGTTTTTTTCCGTCCTAATGAATTCTCCATACCACATGTAGGGAAAGTTATCCCATAATGCACTCTGCATTCAGAATTTTATGTCCACTTCTGGTCGAGTGCACTAGTGTATGAGACCAGAAACAGATATGACCACCTAAAAAAATGTTGCTGCGCCATGCATTAGGGAATAACTTTCCTCACTATGCAATATGGAGAATTGTTATTCCCCCTGAAGCACAGGGCTCCCTCTTGCACAGTATGCCCCTAGCTCCCACTGATTGGGCGTAAGGTCCGTCTGACATTTCCCAGTGCATGATTGAATAATCCTATCTAGCCGATTATCAGATTTGGGTAATAGACCCACATGTATATGAGAGCTCAACATGTACTGCCTTACATACATGTATGAATATGTGCTTGGCAATCCAAGAGATCTTATGATTATGTTCGCTGCAACAATAGCGACATTACATTGCCATATCTGCTACATTCCCAAGCGATTGCTTGACTTATGATTGATATATATTGATGCATGAAAAATGAACCACAAATAGAATTGGTACAGTAATTAAGATATTGTTTACAGACACAGAAAGAGAAGCGGTGTATCGCTAGGTTGCCAATATATGAAATTGTCAGAAAGGCATTTACATGTGCAGTTCTATTTGCTGAAAATATATTATCAAGAATGTACCATATTTACATGGGAGGACCATTTGAAGTGTTAACTGCTCTTCCAAAGTGTATATACACATAGACAGTGCCACACAAAATGATGTTTACAGAGTTGATGTGACAATACAATCATGACCTAATCATATTGTTTTGCCACAGCTAAATCTATGTTAATCATCTCAGTATTTGTTAGGCCATGCTTGTATTGCTTCGGAGGTTTCCCGCCTCTACAGGAAGCATCCATCACATGACTAAGTGTAAAGCATACAGAAAAGTGCACTTTGGCCTGAGCAGTTGGTGAAATCAAATAAACATTTTCAGGAAATCAAACTTTGTAATAAAATTGATGTAAAGCAAATATACTTAAGAGATTACTTACACACTTGGGGAAAGGTTAAAATGTAAGTGCACATGCAATGTATCAACATAACTGTATGCTGATACATGTAGGTGTTTGTGTGTATGTGTGTGTGTGTGTGTGTGTGTGTGTTCAACTCAGTCGGATCTTGGTCTAGATAAAGGTGTTAGTTTTCAGGGCTTATCATAATTTTTATATTAGTAATCAGATTTTTGTAACATTTTCCTCATCGTGCTGAAAACATGTTTTCCTGCATTCTTAGAAATGTACTATAGGGATTAGGTATTATTTAGTTATTAGGGATTGTCAATTGGTTAATAGTAAACACAAAATGTGTCATTCCCTAAGCTTTAACATTCAGTGCAAACCAAGTCATAAGCACTATCATTCTACACCAAAAGAATGAAACTATGCGCATGTTTGCACATGTTTTATAGAAAGCAAGTCATATGCGTATCCAAATATTGACTCTACACCTTAGTGCTAGGTTCTCCATTGCTGTATGAGTATGTGCAGTACATAGTTGTCCTATAGTAAGCTGACCTTTGTGCAGTAATTATGATGGCTGATTAATTCCTGCCATTAATAACCGTGCATGCATGTTATACTGTCTGGCGCGTGGGATAGAGCTTAATGTGCAAGGCTTATGGTGTATGTGCATTGCAGAGTGTTCAACCATGGACCCTATACCTACCATGGTTAAACACAGCAATGCATCAATTCTGTGCTAATGAACCTGTTCAGGCATTGCGACTCTTATATTCTTTTCACACTAAAGTTCCTTAGCCTCAATCTCTCCTTAGCCAAAGCTCGCCCTTAAAGTTGTTTTAAGGTGGCATTCATGGCCACTTGAACATGAGGTCCAGGTGGCCAAATGGATTT
This sequence comes from Arbacia lixula, assembly GCA_963669155.1. Classification (NCBI taxonomy): domain Eukaryota; kingdom Metazoa; phylum Echinodermata; class Echinoidea; order Arbacioida; family Arbaciidae; genus Arbacia; species Arbacia lixula. The sequence continues at coordinate 28,848,790 of OZ022577.1, read as the reverse complement.
TCAGTTGGCCCAGACTGTCTAGACTGTGTAACAACAAGAGTTTCAGGTGGTCAGACACCACCATTTCAGCTGGCCATTGGTCCTCGGGCCACTGATCCTGAGCTCTGTTTGCTTCAGTGTCTCTAAGCTTAGCCCAAAAATATCATAACCATAAACTGTTTTTAATCCCATAATATTCTCAACCCAGTATTTTCGTATGCTTTGCACACTGGCATACCTAGCCCCATGCTATTTGCCTAACCTATGCTAAGGACATCCACGTTGTACACACTCAAAATTGCTAGCCCTTAGGTATGGATATTCATCAGTGCACACTTGTACATTATCATACACTCTTTGGACCAGAGGGGCCACTCAGCTCGCATCCAGCTCATGCCTTTCACAGACAATCTTATCTCTGATTGGTCACGGCATTTCTACCTTGTGAGTTTGGCACAACTGCTCTTTACCTTCAAACTATGTCGATAAGTGTTCAGACATGTGCCTAGGCAATATTTCTGTTAATCAAAGTATAAAGCTGAAACTCTGAAAGGTATAAACCCTCTCAGTACCAAACGAGGATCGCTCCATGTTAATTACAATTTTGTTCCTTGTCTATGTGACAGAGAGGATTAACGGTCATGCTCAACTCCTTCCGTTGCTAAGTATTGTCTGGTGGTAGTAATACTTTACAGAAAATTAAGTAGATGGATTGGCCACATTTTAACACATGTTAAAATTTTAGCCTAACTATACATGAAGGCCTATTTCAAAGATAATGCAGTTGACATATTTATACTGTTCATGTTGTCAAGATACCTGATATTTCGTAGTCCAAGATAAAACTTGTTGCCAACTTGGCCGACGTTTGATTGATTACCAGTATTGGAAGGCAATATCATAGGGAGGGACTCCTGACTAGATTCAGCGGGGATAACACGGTTCGTCATTTCAGCACGAACTTCTTTGCCGAGTCACTCCTGGAAGTGCTCTCGTCTGCAATAAGCAATGTGATCCATTTACATGTTAATGAGCTTAACATTCATAATGAGCAGCCATCACATGTACACTCATAATGAGATGGCCAAAATCGAAAGCCACCTGCGCATTTCTTATATATTTTGAGGTTATATGTCAACATTGTCATACACAAATCATTTCAGTTCACAACATGTTATTAAAAATGAGCATGATTCATCAACATAGTGTTGCATTGTCTAGTATGCCCAGCATGTTTTGTTAGTGTCTATCATATTATTTCTGTGTAAGACCGATTCTGAAATCGATTTGTGGGTTGGCCAACTCAATATCATCGAAATGAGGGGAAATAGCATCATATATGTACCATTTATCATTGATCATTTGAAGAAAAAAACCCAATAAAAACAGATTTGTTATTCTTTGACCATTCTCTGACTATCCCCAGTATGCAATTGAGTAACATACATATTATATAATTTCAAAACGGCATTTGCAATAAAGCAACATTTCCGGTATATTGAAATAGTTTAATGGCAATCATATTCAGATCATTCATTTGTCTGTATTTGTTTGTCAAATCCCTCCTATCCATTTACAATGCACTCCTGCAGTGCATTCGATAGGTTTTAAGTAAATGATGAGGGTAATCCTTTTGCAATTTTTAAATATTTGATGAATAAGTACATGATTAACCGAACCACATTGCAGCTATCTGGCCTGTTACCATAGTTTTGATGCGTGGGTTGTTGATAGATACATAAAGTCTTTATGAGTGGGAGTATTGGTATGAAAAGAATGGAGGGGGGGGGGGGGTTTGCTGACTCACTTCAGAGTATGCAGTGTATTGGTCTCTTAAAGACAGCCAGTCCCTTTTTCAGATCTCCACAAAACCATCGAAACATTGGCAAAACATATAGAGAAGTGTTAGCAAGGTCTATATTCACAATTTGAAACTGATACGTAGTGTAAAATTCGAATAATGCACGTAAACAACGTATGATTAATAGTCTTTACCTCAGGCTCTTAGCAGTATGTGTTGAAATATCTGCTTTATTGATTAATCTGTTTATTAAATTATAAAACGCATTATGAAAAAAAATGTTCTATGGAAGGAATCATCTCCAAAGTTTGGCAGTTACTCATAAAATTAGGATTTCACACACGCATAATAACCACATAGATACTGTAACAAAGACTTATACTTTTTTCGTGGTACGAAAAAAGTTGGTTTGAAATTTAACGGCTGAAATTTTTTACATATACAGAAAGCTTCAACATGCTATATTCTTAGAAATGGTCTTGAATCACACTTTCTTCAATTTACGATCGTGATAGACGATTTCAAATTTTAAGCTTGCAAAAGGGACGGACAATCTTTAAAGAAGGATGTTGCAGGATTTTATGCTTCAGTTTCAAGCTAACATCCTCAGCACCAAACCTCCATAAACAAAATAGCCCAATCAGACATCTGCAAGAAATTGATATAGAGCTATTGAATGAAGTGCAGTTTGCACCGATGCTGAATAGATTTTTGTTGTTTTCCCTAAAAAAAATATTGATTTGATGAAATAGGACTAACAGTAGTCAATATCCTCTGCAGTGACTGATATCACCTTTTAAATTCTCAGTGAATTCTCTCTCCTGCTCTGAATTAAACTGATGAGATCACTCTCTCTCCCTCTCACTCTTGCTTCTGAGCATCTGTACTTTCAAGCTGTCGGTCAGTAAAGCAGCAATTCTTATTCTTCTGCTGAAAGAGGCTTTCTGGGAGGGGAAGAGACATCACCTGACTTAACAATGCTCTTTAAAGGCAAGGTAGCACTTTTGCCAGTCAAAAATAAAATTTGGTATAAAATGCGGAAAATTGAAGAAAATACTGTATAAAAACGTCCCTCCCCGTAAAAGAGAAGGCAACTGACTTTTAGCATTTGATATTGATCTTAAGATTTTATTTAGGTTTTTCGTCCGAAACCTCTCCGGTTCCTGTAGCCGTGAGACCACGCATCGCGGCTATACGCTCTGAACGGTCTTCACAGAGGTCAGTGAATGTTCGCGGTAATGCAAGCAGTGTGTACGAAAACTGCGTTGAATCTGCTCGCAGTATTACAGTGTGTGAATGTAGACCATGGACAGTTTCATGACTTTTGTAAAAGTTCTACCCTGTCTTTAAATGATTGCTTTGTGGAGGAAGGGGTGAGTTGAAGGCTACATTTGTGCTGTCTCACCAATCTTAGTGACATTTCCAGAGGATGCATCGACCGCACAGCTCTTGCAGTCTCCCTGACACCCCAAGTCAGTGGGCTCATCAATGATTCAAGTCTGAGCGGGACGAACTCCTCCGCAGTCAATAGGACTGTTTCCATCAGCTCAAAATTGCAAAGTACCTAGCTATTTCGTGATCAGTTTAAGCTAGCCAGATCACAAAATAAGCCAGCTCTTTGCACCTTCATTAGCTTGATTAGGTAAAATAGCTGGCCATGCACCTCTTCGTCAGCCACATCTGGCAGAAGAGCTGGCTATTTGGTCAAGAAATCTTCCACCCAAATCTTGGGCTAGATGGTAAAATAGTGATCTTGTGGACGTCTTCATCTGTCCCAAATGTAGCCAGAGTGTGTGTGGTTGCTGGGCACAACAGTGAGCAGCAGACAGTGTACAACATTACATGACAGCACCAACTGGTGGCTTATCTGTCCTAACATACATGTAGGTGGACAAAAATAGCATGCTGCTTGCTGATGGAGATGTAGTTTCAATGTCTGGCTTATTTCACAGATCAGAATATAACTAGCTATTTTGAGATCTATGGTCTGATGGAGAAGCACCAGGACAGTGCAACAACGGTAGTTTATTAACCATTACATATGTGGGCAAATATAGCACTCTGCTTGCTTGTTTCAGTCTGATGAGGATGCAATTTCAACTTCGGGCTTTTTCCCGAATCAGAAAGTATCTAGCTATTTTGTGAGATTTGGGCTGATGGAGACGCACATAGTGACTGCTTCCTGGCTGCTTTTCCTGACTCTCAACCAGCTAGAATGTCTCATACGAGCCAGCTCCTTGCGTGGGCGAGAAGAAGAAGCATGCATGTAGCATCACATTGATTACATTCAATGTGCCTGGCTGGATCATGTGATCAGAATAATGATATACTGTACATACACTTCACATTAAGGGTGTTTCACTACTAGGGTCTGTATGCACTGGAAATGTAGATACAGATAGCATGAGTGTAGCACTGGAAATGTAGATTAGGATAGGTAGGAGAAAGTTGGCACTTCCAGTCATAAGTCAATATAATCATGTAATATGATGTTATTCCGATTTGTGAGGCAATCATGCAGTATTTAAGTGATGTTTACATAGAAAGCCTTTTCTCATTTTAGATCTTCATCTGTGTATCACTAGTCCCAACCCACAATACCAAAACCTCACGTCAGTATATTGATCATTCCTACTCCTGGTCCGTGATCATACTGATATTGGGATAGGAATATGTTTACAATCACGGATAGGACTATGGTTGGTGGGCTTAAATAATCATACAAGTCTAGGACTAAGCCTACATTTCGTGAAAATATCATAGTACACAGATGTAGCAGTACTTGCAGGATTAAATGTGTGGAACTATTTAGCAAATAATTCATGATAAGATATTCAAAGTTCTGTAGATCATTAATCTCAAGAAACACATTCTTTCTTAATATTGACATTTTAGTATCCATTTTTATCTATAGAAAATAAAATGAAGAGATTTCTGCGATTACTTTTGCTTTGCTATCAGTGTGTTGTGACACCAATGAAATTAATCATAATCAAACTTTGATGTGCATGCCTTTGAAGATATTTGCAAGCATGGCGCATCTTGTTAACATTCAGCTGCTGTGCATGTGTAACATAGATTCCCCCAGACTGAATACCAGTGGTATAATAGCTTTGCCAGATGGTATTCATGCAAGTGCTTGCCTAGAATGTGATCATCTCACTCAGCGTGAATTATCCCAAACAGGCCTGATGTCTGCAGATGCATTATGGGTAGAGATGGATGCGTGATGAATAATCCATAATCAACTCAGTATAGCTAGTAAATAATTATGTTTAGCTCACTATTAAAGCTAGTTTTGTGTTTTTATGAGTATCATACTCTTTGTACTTCATTTACAAACTGTTTGAAGAAAGTGTAGTGCACATTTTGTTAATCTGTGTGACTGTGTTTGAATCACGTGCATAGATGAGGTTTTTATTATCGGTATGCTTTTTGTGAGGTAGGATCTATTTTGTTTATGGAAGGTCAATTGAGATAAGAGTTTAGCTTTTCTTTCCCTCCATTCCTCTGTTTTTTGTTGATATGCAAAATGTCATGCACACTGACAGTGTGAAAGTGAAACATGAAATCCTGTCATTAGTGAATGCATCTTTACCTTACTCCTTAATCCTTTTCACTGCACAGATTTATTGTGTAATTTCCTCATGCACTTCACGTTACCATGTTTACCTAGTTAACCCTCTCAATACCTCACCATAAGGGTCCCATGTCAGATATAAGACACTTTATTGCTTATGGGACTGAGGGGGTTAACCCATCTCCCACACACCGACCACACACATGCATCCCTAGTGAATATATTCCTTGTTTTGAAAAGGCATGAATTTAAATGGTTCTGATTGGATAATCCTGCAGGTTCATGGGCGTTTCATGGCGTCAATTAGACCTTTGCTGATGGGGGTCTGCCTCGTATTGCCATGGGAGTTGGCTACATTCTACCGCCCTGGTCAAGTTACATTGGGCCGTTCAATGGGGTTTCGTGTTGCTAATGTAACAGATGTATCGTACTAATGATAGATATGGGCCGTTTTTATCAGGTCAAATTGTTAGCTTTTTCAATCTCTGGTTAGCTTGGCGGATCACAAAATTGTCACCTATTTTCATCATCATTAGTATTAATTAAGTGACAAAATAGTTTGCTTTTCAATCAGAAAATGTTCTTTCCAAATCTTGGGCTAGATGGCAAAAAAGCCAGCTATTTTGTGATCCGTCTTCATCAGCTGGAAATCTAGCTGCGTCTGCGAGCTCACTCCGTAAAACAGCAAGGAGTGAGGACCCTATTACGTCACCTAATAGCAAGAGCTGGCAGCTTATTAGTGCCAACATCGGCGGGAAACATACAGAAGCGTGATATTAGCTTGTTTCGGTCTGATGCTGATGTGATGTATTCTGTCAACTACAGTGGTGCATTATCACAGTCCATGAAGATTAATGCTCAGATATATTTTTAAGAACTGTTAGTGACTCATGCAGCCACTGTAAGTCCTTTTGTGCCAAATGATGAATTGCTCTATGGGATTTGTGCATATTACTGGTGTGTGAATGCCTCAATGGCATATAATGGGTTAAAACAAACATTGTTCTAGGAAGTTAACCCTTCCCATAACACACAAAATACAGCTTTATTGAATTAATGTTTATTACTCATGAAAAATCCACACACGGCACATGAAGCTTTGCTAGGTAATACCTGAACTCATGAGTGAGACATACTCATGTAAATATGAATTATTAGCGGAGACGGAATCAGAAACTGTGCTGCTGTGGTCTATTCATAGCTGACATTCAGCGAAGCTGGCTTGTGGGTGGTTCTAATCCAGGCATGCTGCCAACCATCAACAAGCATCAAATGACTTGAAAATCAGATTATGGTATTCCATGATAAAGTCTACTTCATGATGGCCTTGTTTGGAATGTTATATTTACATTCCTCGCCTATATTTAGGGAGCTATTTTTATTTTCCTCTCTAGATTTCCTGTGTTTTATTTATTTAATGTGGCATATTTTCCCCCACATAAGTCTTTCAGAGCTTTGTTCCTCATAAGTCTTTTGAGGAGGTCTTCCGCACAATAAACCCCCTTCATGTTGTAGTGAATAGCCACATTGTGCCGATGTGAAGTACAGCACGTTCTGTAATATTACTGAACTTTTCAATAATTCTCTTGCTTCCAAGCCCCACAAATTCCATGTAGTTTGTGCACATTTCTTTGGCATATTAATGAAAGCCTTAAAACCTTAACTAGTTTTGAGAGGGAAGTTGCTGTTGACTCTTGAAAACCTTATCCAAGCACTTGTATTACATAGCACCAACTAAATACTATATGCAGACCATTACATGACAAACAAGGCAAAGCTTCAGAGCTGCTGAATAAAATGGCCTCTTACGAGACTAACGGAGGAGAAACGGCCATATGATTTGGATGCAAATGAATATGATCTATCATTCTGATGTCAAATTTGACATATTGAACATGGCAGGTTTAATATATTACATATACATGTTTTACTGTATTCATGTCTTTTCCCCACGCTGTCTGGGATGTAATCATGTATGTATGTGGTATCGGTGCATGTTGCCATGAATGGTAGCAATCAAGACAATGAGGGGAAAGCCCATCTGCGACTGAAACAACATGTCACACTGTTCAAGGAACTACCCAGTCTGACAATAAGTCCTCTAGAATAACTTGATAACATTTCATTTTTTTTTGTCAATGGTTTGAAAGAACTTGTGTTTTCAGAGTCTGTGATGAAGCTTACCATGAGGGGAGATTGCCTTGAAATAAGGCTGAAACCAAGAATTTAAATAACTCAATGATTACTCTACATGGTTACTCTGATTTATCAGCACATATCTGAGCTCCAATGCATCTTTCGTGACTGTGCATGTTACAATGATATTCTTTCCAGCTCCCAATTTGCTGATATTGTAAAGACAAATTAAACATATAAAAAATGATAAATGGGTGTGTCTTGGGGCTAGGCTATCCTTGCAACAGCTAGTGCAGCCATCCAGTGCAAACACAGACAGAGCGGTTTGTCAATAGATGTGGGGTTGAGTCAATACGGGTATTTTTTTACTTCTCTCTTTCTCTCTTTGGCTTTGCCTTTTAACATTTAGTTTGAATCACCACCCCCTCCAGGCTTATCAATAGATTTGGATCAGAGTTTGGTTGTTTCCCGGTGCACATCGCTCAGCAGGTGTGCCGAGTGGCCGACTGTAGAGTTGTCGAGTCGTGAGGACTAGTTTAGGAGTTCTGTGTGTGATCAGGGCACTCCTTGGCGCGATACTGGTTCAGTCGACCAGACGGACTCAGAGAAACGTGATCCTAAACAGTCAAACTCGTGTGTGTGTGTGTGTGTGTGTGTGTGTGTGTTTGGGGGGTGGCAGCACTCAAATATCAAATAGGAACACATCGAGACACATTAAATAAAGATGTAGGAGATGTCCCCCCCCCCTCATGGCCATCTTCATTGAAAACATAGTTGTAAAATAATGCACTTATTTTGATCAAAGAACTTAACCTACTCAGAATATAGAGTAATGCACTATTTTAAAAAATGGAGATGCAAATTAGTGTGTTATTTTCCTTAGAAAATCTTCCAAATAAATGTTGATTTAGTTTGGGAAGTAGCCCACTTTGTGTGGCCTTGATGACATATGATGCTAGGACATTGTCATGGTCTATGAAACAAATTGGTAGCAACCTTTGATAATCATAACAATACATTAATGCAGGGTAAAATATAAAAATAGATTTGCGAAGCTATATTTTCATCATGTTGTCATGAAACGGACACCCGAGTCATGAAATTCATTATACCCTATTGAGGAAAATATATTTTTAATAGGGGCACTTTTGCTAATCATGATGAGATGACATTTCAGGGGCTGAATCCCCAAGAGCCCCCCATTGAAAGCAGGATTATACCCTATTTTAGGCCCAAAGTAAAGGTTAGTGTCACCTCGCAGTCAAGTTGATGCCAAGAACACACATCAATGTACTTGGTATTTTAGGCTACCACAGTGTAACCTTGTATATAATCATACTCAAATATGATTTACACCTGCAAGTCACACAAATTTGAAAAGATATTAGTTAATGGGGTTTTCTCTGTGACAGTTGGCAGTGAAAAGGAAATATTCAGGGTTCATTAATTTTGTGACAGTTAATCCTGTTTAATGGGTCACTTGTTCCGCTTTGTGTTCCTCTCAAAACATTCTCAGGTTCGGTATTCAAGCAGTGTCTGATCATGTGTGGAATTGGGTCAGAGGATTAAATCCATTTGAGTCATGTTTTATTGCAAATATTAACCCTGTGTGGCGAGCATAATAGACATCCGTGAGTGAAATCTTTTCAGAAGCACTGACCACAAAATTGTGGATATATACATGCACAAACAGGATGGAAGCTATTAAAGATAGCTGCAAAGTTTGTTCATGTTTGTGTTTAGGGAATACTGGTGGGAACATCTCACTTTGGGAGGCAGCAATATTTAAACATATTTTTACCTACTCACAAAATAGATAACACAACTACGGATTGGAGAAAATAAATAATGTGTAGATAATAAATACCCTGTCTCCTATCACCTTCCTTTATCCGTGCATCTTTTGCTCTGTCCATTCTTTTTTCACAATTCATTCTGCTATTGATCTCTCTGTCTCTCTGTATGCATCTCTATTTCTCTATCCCTATAAATACATAGTTTGATGTCTCTCCATCAATCTCCTTACATATTCTTTCCTTTTTGTTAGTTGATCTCACAATCCTTGCTTCTGCTACACTACCCTGTATTGTCTGTGTCCTCCAGCCATCCCTCCCTGCATCCCCACTGTCTGTTGCCATGGTGATGGATGGCTGCCTGACAGGGAGGATGACATCCTGTAAATTGCCCGTTGCCACCCTGGTATTGTTCTTGAAGAGCCCTGGCAGGTGCCAAACCCGGCCCCCGTGGTGTGAATGTCATGGCGGGCCCTAACAGGCTCATTTCACTTTCATTTTCCGTTTTGGGGACGTGTGGAAAACATCCTCGCAGAACTGGTTCTTTGGATGTTAATGGGCTGGAGGCATGTTTTTTTTTTTTCAAAGATAATTTGTTTACATTTGCTTTATAATTGCCATGACCTAGGAATTGATGGGGTGAGAAAACAAAGGGAGCAGTTCAGCATGATTACACACCTTTATCTTCAAAAGTGTTAAACTATTAATGATAATAGTCTTCAAATATTTCCTCCTTCGATAGACCATAGTAATATCACTAGAATCATAAGGAGAATATTTTGAATTAATAGGAATGGTTAATCAAATCTGGAAGACATTTTTTGTTGAAGAAAGTTTAACCAGAGATTCTGATAGGATGGGGCTGATATTCCTCAGTATTTCAGTGTGTTATGACCCTTTTACATTGGACAGCAAGACTGACATTACTATTAGTAGTAATGTACACATTTATGTAATTTTCCCCCCATTTTCTTTCATATTTATCATTTTACTGGGATCAATTTGTTAACTTTGGTAGGATATCCCATCATGAAAGTAATAATTTACAAATTGACAAACATTGCATTGTCAGCCATGTACATTCACACTGTTCATAAAGACATGGACATATACTGTAAAAGAAAAATGAAGACATTTTGTGATTAGTTCCACTGTGGGGAAATAGCATTTCAACAAATATAAGTAACTCTCATTAGTTAGTTTTGTGTTATTAATTGCCCAACTAACGCACAAAATCCACATTGTAGCAGTGAACAGGTACTGAATAATGCTTGATCAGAGTGCATTCTTGCCCTGAGGTATATACAATGCAGACGTTCTATGCATTATTTTCAAGTGTCGCTTGAAAAAGAGCTTCTTATCGCCCAAATCGGGTTAACGGAATAGGCGTGCGAGGAGACGGCAACCCTGAGAAAGTGGCCGGTAATGGGATACTTCTGTCTCGGGTCTAATACTGAGACAGGGAGGTGTGTCGAGCTCTCTTTACATGAACATGTCAGTTGCTGTTAGGAAGAGGAAGGGGAATGAGCAGGGAGTTATCATATTTGCATTAGAAAACATTGTTTTTCATGGCTATGATATGGAATGTGTGCATGTGTTTACACTCTATAAATCGCAGACACTTATTATTACGAGTTGAATGATATTGTTTCATCATATTTTAATTCATTAAGTACACTCTGAAGTGATATTTACCGTTTTCCCTGTGAAAGGTTACTTGCAGTTGGTTCATTAAATATTATACTTATTTTTATGTTTATTTAGTGCCTCCATTAATTGAGAGGAATGTGAAAATGTTAGCCATTTTGTTACCAGGTCACTCACATCCCTCAAGATATGTCAGAGGATTTTGTTGTGAACCAGCGGCAAAACCAGACATTGCCTTTGAACTGATACAATTTCATAATAATCTTGATATGAATGTGCTGACAGATGATGTAGTTTGTGTGTGCATGATGGAGGTTTGGCACTGCTGCTTGCCTTAATGGCTGGAGCTCCTATCAGGAGTCCAGTCCATTGGGAATTTAACTGTCCTAGCACCAAGACATGAAGCCCATGGCAATGAGAGTGTTAAACATTGCTGCATGTTAGATTTTTTTTTTGTTGCTTTGCTGCCATAGGAGAATTTAAGTAGTATCATTACTACAGGAGATGCAGGAATATGTGCACATTAATGTATCTTTAAAAAGATATTTGCAGGGGTGGTATTCTGAAAAAGATGCGAAGTTTAGATAAGTCCCCCACGAGCATAGCTGTAAAGTCATTTTTCACAATATCAACTGACTTAAATTTGCTAAGACAGTTTTAGACTTCAATATTCTTTCAGAATATCACCATAGTAGTGATAAGATGACGTGTCTCATTACCAATTTTCTACTCCAAATGCCCATCTGTGACAATCTAGCATTATTGTCAGATCCCCTCCCCCCTCAGTCACATAGAAAATAATCTATGTTGGATTTAATATTTGACTATGATTATTTATAAATGAGAGGGTTAAGGTGATCACCCACTGCAGAAATATCATGAATACAAAAATACTGTCGTGATTTTGTTGACATCTGAGCCATGAAGATCCCCAATGATTTGGAGTTGAATGCCCACAGGATCTCTAGAGCGGATCACAGATTATGGGAGATCTGTGCCCAGACAGAACCCGTGCCAAAAGGGATTTTGTTAAATATATATTTCTGAGTACTAGCTGTATCTTTCCAAATTTGTGCCTCGACACGCACAGCTTGAGGAGCGGAAGGAAATAGTTTGCTAACATACTTTCCCTGTGGATTTTCCGTTTATAATCACGATGTGACTGAAATGAGGGTGTTTGGTATGCCAGAGTGATTTAGAGATTTAAGAGGCATTTAGTGAAGATGCATGATATGCATATTGAGACGTCTTCAGGTTTCTGTTAAACCAGGGCTCTTTTTACAAGATTTCTTTCCATCCAGATTCCAGAAATAAGCTTTCAATATGTGATAAGATGTAATCACTGATCTTATGGATTGTCAATCATGAATTTATGCATCTTCAGGCCAAAGAAATGCATGTGTACATCTACAGAAATACTAATGCAAGACATATAAACAAACAATAAAGGAGAAATATTGGGTTATGATTCATTCAGATGTACAATTTGATTTACAGGCCCTATGTCATACATGTAAATATGCCTAGCTAGGGCACTTAATTCTGGAATTCTCTGGACCTACAGCGTCCACCTTTACTATGTGTTGACACATGCATAGGTTGTCAAGTGCCAATTTGCGTAGATTATTCCGACCTGAGCTGGTGAGGTGAGCAAATAGCCGCAGTCAGATCACTTCAGTGTAAGGTCAATATCTTATTTACCTACCTGGGCTGACCATGTCCCTCATTGACAGCCTGATACATGTGTATGGTGTAGTCTCACTCCAAGGAGACATCAGTACACAGGTCAAACATTTGTCAAATTGAGTAAGCTATTTTTTTTTTTTGGGGGGGGGGGGGGGGTGGCAATTGTACAAATATCATGTGATAAACTACATATGAAATATTGGATACAGCTTTAAAACAGTCTGAGAAGTATTGGATTGAGAGGAAAAATAGTCTTTTGAAATGCAAAAGTACATTCCACTGCATCCTGAATGGTATAATTCTATGAGGGAGGGGCTATGTTGAATGGTGTTTTGACAAATAAGACCCTTGTAGTAATGAATGGGCTCTCAACAAGGTAAGTACAGAATCGCTTTTAGTATTCCAAGCTGTGCCCACAAACTCAGTCAATAGCTCAATCCAATACTACAGTGTAAGGTCAACATCTTATTTACCTACCAACCCATCATTGACAGAGGTTATAGTGTGTAACCTTAGTCTCATGTCAAGGATTGTTAGAAGGTCAGTGTCAGACTAAGTTTAAGCAAACTCTCAGGCATATTCAATCACATATGTGATGGTTTATTCTATTTACAGAGTCTACAGACACGCTGCATCATGTGTGGGTACTTTCCTGGCCAATTAGAAGCTTGATAAGAAGATTTATAATTTGTTTGTGCCTTGAAAAGATAACTATATTAAGATTTGGTGAATCATCTTTTCACAAGGAATCCCAGTATAATTGTCTTTAATATTTGCATGAAATAAAAAATAATGACCAAATGCAACCATTGATGTTATATTTATAAGGTGTGTCAGGAAATATTATTTTTGAAAATTATACAATGGATTTCTGAAAAGAATATTATATTCCCGATTCCATTGTATGTAGATGTATATTATTGAGAGTATCTTCATTATTTATGTATTTAAGGTGTAATCCTTTTCCTCATGTTTTTATTTCCTTTGAGATGTATGCTAATTTCATGAAATTAGAATGATAGCATCTGTGTCAAGTTCTCATTATCAAGCATATGGTTGCAAGACTTACAAATTACAACCGGTGGTTTCTCTTTGGGTCCAGCCAATGTTCATTTTCCTCATAAAATCAACAATTATGAGTCATTGTGAAATGAGTTGGCACATCAGAAAGAATGATTGATGGTGCCTGGGTAGCAGACTAGAAGGGGACCTGTTATCTCTATAGCAGTTAAGTGTAAAGTTATGACTCATAAGGTAAAGGGACGGGCAGGGGGGGTCGGGCCATGAATCATTTATTCATTCATTCATTAAGATACGGGATGACGTATATCAGGGTGGCCTAGCATATCTTGAGAATGTCTCGCTAACAAAGATACTTTGATATTCATCACTGGGGTACTTGGGATGAGGGATTAAATATGTGAGCTGTAACAATGTGGCTTGTCTGTGGGCTGCTGGCACAATGTACCTACATTACAGTGAGGCAGCCCTTCTGCAGATCAATCAAATAAAATTGTGTAAATACCACCAAAAATGGATGAAAATACTGTCTAAAGAAGTCCTCTCACTATATCTTATCAGTTGACTCGCATCTACTGTATAATGCTCACTTAAGGGGGGAATGATTGATTGAAGAATTTGATGACTTGCCCAAAGCGCTCACCATTAGGGCAGTGATTTAGTTGTTCAAATGTACTGTATACAAGTCAGACAGTAGGGCCTTATAAGAGAGGTATTAGTTTTACAGAGATAAATAGAGATGAATAATTTTAATTTGTCAAATTTTGACTCAAAAAGAGGAAGACCTTTTTTCCTTGTGTCACTCCGTCCAGTTACCTGTGAATAACTTTAGACAAGGCTCGACATTAGAAGGCACCAGGTACACACAGGTGCCCAAATGAGAAATCTGGACCCCTATATCTAGATAATTAAACAGGGGCCCGATACAAACAAACCTTCAACTGGATGTCTGGAGTCTTGTTTAGACATGATGGGCATTGAAGACAGCCAGGGACATTCACCGTGACATGTTTTTATTTGCACAAATTTTGCTCCATGTGACTGTACTCTTGTCCGATTGCAGTGATTTGATTAACCATGGCAGTACCAAGCACTGACAGCCTCATATCAATAACAACTCTGTTTCTTGCCTATGGGACTGAGTGGGTTAAATTAAACATTGTCTTGAGGACTCCACCACTGGTAGACACGTAAACAAGCAGAAATCAGGACCGGTGTGGAAGACGTGATAGGCAGTCAGCTTGGGAAATTAAATTGCCTGCACCATCGCTGTCACCGAAGAAAGCTCCCAAGGGGATCGTGCATATAGAAAGAAATGTCGGTGGATAGGAATAGATTCATGAATGCGTCGGATCTGGCAGATGTTTGGGGCAGGGTGGGGTGGTGGTGTTGAGACCGCATTGTGCGAAGTGACATTTCCAGACCCAGATACCGACCGGTACCTGAAATGGAACATGTTTGTTGTCTTGAATAAGTCTTGCACATAAGGGGGGTAGGAAAAGATGCATGCAATCTTCCAGAGGAGATGTAGGTCAATAATGCCTGTTATTAGATCGGCAAAGACTTTCCTGAGTTATACAAGTTATACAGTATAGACTTGTGTTCACTGGAGGGAGGATGAATGTGCAGGTGAATACGACGGGTTCGTATATCCAATAAAAGAGCTCAGCTTCCTCAGTTTCATGCGCTACCTCTAAATTCCATTACGGATGGGTTGGGGTGTATTCCTTGGAGTTCAGGCATTTGAGGTGGTGGTTCAGCCTAAGACTCCTTTCTTAGGATATTTAATACCATTCTCACATTTCACTTGCTTTGTAGGCGGCATGTTCTATGCATGTACTTTATGGGGATAAAAAATTGAATCAGTTCATTGTCCACAATAACCATTGGAAAATGAGCTTTTCACCAGCTTGACAAATACTCATACATTAACCATGATGCAAAAATGTATTTATAGACAGCTCTCCTTGGTAAGAATGTAGCATAATTAGGCCAACTTCTTGAACTACTTCTCTGCCAGACGCCATACTGTCCTATAGGAATGGCATGTATTACCAGTGCTAAAATGCATCAATAGCTCAGAGAGTTAACTACTTCTCTGCCAGACACCATACTGCCCTTCAGGAGAGGCGTGTATTGCCAGTGCAAAAATACCTCAATAGTGCATAAAGAGGTAAAGGCAGTGTCAAAAGTAGCACTTTGTATTATTGCTATGATGATAAAATCTATATTTTTCTATCATTAGTACAATGTGGACTATGAACTCTCTATACATGCTGGAAAAATAATGCACTGTATCATAAATTGCATTGATTACATTGCTTATTCTTTGATCATTATTTATTGATGATAAAGTGGGAGTGGAATGGGGGGGAATACGTTTTTGAAATTTCTGTGCGAAATCCTTTCCACAATGTCTGAGAATGCCCTTATTCTCTCTGTTGATACAATTGCTAATCTCATTATTAGCTCACTAATCATTTGTAATCCTCTTGTAAGGCTGTGTGTAGCGCTTATCCCAACCTCTCTAGGTCTGTGGCACCTTGTACAATGGGGCTTTAGAATTTAAGAAAATTATGGGAGAGCCTGACCCTGTTCTGACCTGGGTGTATCTTGAAAACCAGGGTTCCAATCTGGCTGTGGTTATGTTGAATAGTAATTGAGAACTGTTCTCATGCCCTTATAGGACAGTGGTATGTTCAATAAATTCTTTACTGAGCCTGTTGCTGGCTTCTTTTCCCCAGTCAGATGCTAAGCAGCACAACCCCTACGTAATCTGCTGCATAGACAATGGATGACAGGGTATTCATAAACTTCAATTTTTTTTTTTATAGGACTCAATCAAGCCACATCACTGTGGTTACTGCAGCTCCGTGCCAAATGTTGACCTCCTAACTGTACCAGGGTTTGCAAAGCCAGAAAATCTAACCCCTGAGCAACGGGTTAAGATCTTCTGATATGTCCAAAGTTACTGTGAGCTTCAGTTGGTGATTGTACATGATGTTGCTTAAGATTGCTTTAGCAGTCATGTTTTTACCCACACATGCCACATGTGAAATGTCAACCGGTTAATAAATGTTTGTGCGCCATTGAGGCAGTCTTGCGTGAAGAACGACATTTTGTCTGGTAGACAAGGGCTTAAAGACTTCTTATGCCTTGCCTTGTGTCTGTCATTTATGCAAGAAAATCATCCCGATTAAAATGGGAAACACATTGCATGTCTGGAAGCGATAAAGCATCTGCCTTCAAAATCACAGTTGCCCCGCCAACTGAGATATATGTGGGGAGCCTATATTTAGAGTTCATCGGCCCTAGGATCTCAATCAGGCAGAATTTCATAAGACTTTTAATCCTCCTCAAATCTGGGCTGGAGGAAATGGACTGAAGCCAGTTGGAAATTCCTTGTCAGTGTTGGAGACACAGGTTGAGGGCAGATTAGCTTGTTCTTGAAGATGCACAGTGTGCTTCTTTGTGCTATATTTGCCTAATCTTCCCTTTTTTATGGAATAGACTTGGATGACATTCCTCTCTCTATCTGTTGTCACGTACATGTTAGTAAATAGAGTTGTAAGATGGAGGGGGTTATAAAGGAGTTAAGGAAAACACACATTGGAAAATAAGAGGAGAGCACGGGTTGAGTTGTGTAGATTGATACTCATCTTTTTATGCAAGGAAAACTGGGTAATAATATATCTGAAAATAGGTCACATGAAACATGTCGGTGGAATTCAGCATATTACCTGAATGTATTGATATCCAGTGTTCCTTTGTCCCCTGTTTATGATCTTCAGAGTGTGTATTTCTTTTGATTGATTCTTTAACAGCTCTTGATGATTCCATGAACAGTTGTTCGTATATCTATTTTGTGTGTGCAATATACTGTTCATTTTATGTTTATATCTATGTTTAGTCATATGTCTCCGATAGGCATATTTCCCTGTCTTTTTATAAAAATCAATTCAATTCTAAAAAGATTATATTCATTCTAGCACACCACATTGTGTTGACTGTTCTTAGAGTAGATCATTTCTCATAACAAGTCATATATTTTGCATTAATATTTGTTGATAACTCCCCATATTTGTCTAGGGTTCAATTCTCCTTTTTAGGCAAAACTTGTTCTTGAAACGTGTTCAACTTTTTTTCTCCTGATAGTTTCCCTTCTTCGTACCTCGGCTGAGAAAGAACTGTCACTTGATAATTCTTGCATCTACCACTTCTGCGTGTCTCTTTACGATTAAGTTCAGATAAACTATTCAGATAAAATACAGCATAAGGAGAGGCTTTGGGGACATATTCATGAAACTTTACTAGCCTATATAGTTGGTTACTAAAAATGCATGTAGCTGAATACACTTTAGCAGCTAACTAGGCTTAGAAAGGTTTCATGGATATGTGCCCTAGACGTTCATATGAGTCACTCATGCTCTTATTAAATGGATTGATGAGGAGAATGTCCTTATAATCCTAGAGGGGCTTTCATGGATGAATGAGAGGGATTTATGTTAGATTACCAACTACAGTTTTATTTTGAGGAAGACATGGCCCATTAATTCCTGTACCAGGCAAAGTGATGCTCAACTGTATGATAAAACCCTGTGTGCACCAGCAAACAAACTACTGCTCTATGGGATATGTGTGTAGTGCTTGGGCTAAAATGCCTCAATGACACATAAAGAGTTAAAAATGAGTAGTTGTGCTAGTGATGACTGGCTGTAATCATTGTAAAACAATTCTGTCATCATGAGGGTCTAAAGTTTGTTTTAATTTTAAGGAATATATTACCGATTTGCTTAAAGAATTCCTCTCTGGTCTCCCCAAATCAAGCTAGAATGGGCCTCTTGGTCATCCCAGAATGGCACTCCAATGTTTACAGGTCCAGTAGTCTTTACCATGACAACCCATCCCTTAACTGGACAGCCGCCCCACAAGATTGAAAAGACCCTCTCAGTATACTTGTTTGGGCAGTATGCTCTAACTATCATATTGAGTCTGGGAGAAGAATGCCAATGGGATAAAGACGGTTAAAGACACGGTGTCCCATTTGCAATAGTCATGAAACTTGGCAGGAATTAGTTGTATACCCTTAGTGATTGCGTGTATCAAATCTCATAGTCTTAGCTTCACAAACATATTCAGGAAAACTGAAAAACTAGCCTTGTTTACGTTTGAAACGCCCCAACCATATCATACAATCATAATCGTATTTTCCCTGTCAGCGCGCGATGCTGGCATTGCTCCCATTGAAGGCATGCACTGTGGAGTGGACGGGACCATAGTGCACTGCGGTCTCCGGTCTCTAGGGCTGTAGGATTCAGACGGCCTGCCCAAAACTTCCTCTATGATTTCGCATAAAGTCACTTTCCAGTTCTTTTAATTGAGAGGGAAGTTCTGACAGCAGTATCTTCTTCCATTTTCTGTGAAGGGGACACTGTCTTGACATCAGTGTTCTATATAATGCAATCGTTTAATGACCTTTCTCTCTCTCTCTTCTCCATTTGTTTCTCTCCCTCACTACAGGTACGAGAGCAGCACATCCACTATCAGAGCAAGCGCTGCGTCATCAATGAGGAGAGAAACTGTGCCATCTGCAAGAAGCGAATGGGCAACAGCGCCTTCGCTCGCTACCCCAACGGAGTGATCGTCCACTACTTCTGCTGTAAAGACCCCAAAGTTTGCCCCGTCGAGCCAACGTGACCCCACCCCAAACCCTACCTACCACCTGAAATTAATGTATAACATTTAATTCTCAAGAATCTAAGGTACATGTATGATTGTTAGCAGTCAATTATATATACATTGCAATATTGCAATCTTAGGTGATTTTTATTTCACTGTTGCCAGAATTGTCCCAGGTGCATTTTTTTTTTGCCAGTTATGATAATTTATGCAATGGTCAGTTCAGTTCTTAGATATTCACACTTAAAGCTTAATTATTTTTCTCACTTTACTACTTATATTTAACAAGTATTTCATATTTTCTATTACCGATACATGTTTAAGGAGCAAAGTGAGGTCTCACACATACTATTACTAAAATAGTAAAACGGTTGATAACTTTCGGAAGTGAGGTCTGTCCATCACGTCATAATCCTCAATTTCCGTCATTTAAAAATTGGTATTGGTATGTCTTGTACTATGTATATCATGAAGAAGTAAAGAGAAGAGAGTGAAGAGATATTGACTGCATTTAGATTGTGTTGATGCCCCACATGTTTCCATAACTTCACTTAAAAATATCGATTTTGCTGATCCTAAGACCATCCTCAGTATTGTTTGTGTTTATTAGGCAAAGAAGGTGTCAACATCCTACGCAATGTGCACAAATGTAATTTAAATGTACACTATGATATGATTATGATGGGAATCACGTATGAAGTGTAGAAGTGCAATTTTTTTTTTCTAACATTCAGTAGAAATTAATGCCAATTCCCTCTAATTGTTAATACCAGAGTAGCCCTGTCAATCTATGTAAACCCTGTGATATTGTTATGCTCAGAATTTCATACCTGTTTAATATCCTCGTAAAATTGCTAGTAACCCTCAATTTCGCATATAAAGCCACTATGTGTTTTTTTCTTCAGTTTTTATAGTTAAGAAGAATATGAAATATATATTTTATTGATGACAGTTGAAGAAAACATATAAAGACAAATGGGTGGCATTGGTAAAGTTTGAGTTCAGGATCACAGGAAGGAATCATGTCAAGATTTGAACATGTTTTAATCAAACTTGATCCAGAGCCTTGGTGATGGCAGAACCTTTCTTCCATGATTACAGGTACCCTGATACTTATATCTCCTACTCCCCATTACCTTTAACTTTGTATTAATTGACAGAAGCGTTGTATTTATATGAGTGTTTCGATTTCATAACGCTGTCTTCATGATTTAAACATGACTGGTTATTTAGCAGAGAGCTGAGATCAAAGAAAAGACTAACACTGAATGTCCATTTGGCTAAGGTATGGAAGGAATTTAAAATAATATGTGGAATAATCATTAGACAGGATATGTTTGGATTTGTGAAAGATGTATTGCTAGTTGGCATTTGGGCTACTAAATATGTTTTATATTTTAGTGGCTGATTAATGACACTAATAGGGAATGCACAAAAGCAAACAATAAAAAATAACAACTTGAACAGAAGAGAACATATAAGAGTATTTCATCTTACCAACATGACAGCATTTTGTATGTCACAGATTGGGATGTTATACTTCAAACATTGTCATCATTTATAATGATCTGTGCCACTTTCCATCATAAAACTAACACTGTGTTCAGATTGAAAGCAGTCGATGTCTTCATATCACCAAATGTATCTCTCACTTTTCTCAGACTCATTACATGTACCCTGCCCTCAGGATATTTCCATATCAGTTTCAAGGTGTACAATATCAAACCATATGGAAACCACTCCTGAAAAAAGAGTGTCAGTTGAGAGCATCTTTTCATCTTCCAGACAAACAACAAATTCCTGTTTCATATCATGGAACATTTTTACTAATAACCTATCAAATCAATGCTGTATTTCTATCGGGAATGTACGTATGGAAATCATGCAGATTTACTGATAACTGCAATTTTTTTCTTTAAATCAGGATAAAGCTGTTATACCAGTGTCACATCAACTTAATACTGAATAAAGGAAACATATATAAACTACATGCACAATGGATGTGAGTGTGGACGAAAATTTAGAGATCATGCAGACTCCTACATGTATAAGTGAGTTTGCCTTGTTTCATGCATAAATCAGCCATTATCTGAAGATTATTTACGTTCTTTATCAACCCAATTGGGTCACAAGCTGTTCATTTCCATCAAGTATCTTGCATTTGTCAAGCTGTGTGTGTTTTATAGCCTACAGTTTTCATGAGAGAGCATCAAAAGTTCAAGATTACCAGTTAATGCAGATAAAGTTTGCACCAAGTGATGGGAAGTTAGCTCAGGAACCTGATGAATGTTATCTCCCAGTACCAGTAGTAATTTCTGGTGTGTATGATCTATTCATTATGCAACATAGTTCTCACCCCCTGTTCCCATTCCCCCCCTTGATCCCAATTTCTAATGCGATCCTTTTTTTACAAGCGACTGCCTAAGAATTTATAATTTCACTCCCTGTAGTCATTTCTAGTGTGTATGATTTCTCCATTATGTGATGTAGTTACCACCCAGCCCCACCCCTGTTGCTCCCTCACACTTATTTCTAATACGATCCTTTGTCTACAAGCGAGTGCATTAGCTTCATGAGGCACAACCAATACACTCCTGTCATCATGAGGAAGTCAAGAGCATGCGCGACCATCATCTCATCAGCACCCCATCCTCGGCACCAATTCATGTTGCTCGTATAAATGCCCCTTGTTATAGTGAGAACGTCCTTGGGGAAATAAGGCAGACGCACTGCCGATGAAAACTTGGTATGGCTAATGAACGACCTGATAAGCCCCATATCTCCTCTCTGCCGATAATTGCCGCATGATTAGACACGACAGGAGGGCATGTATTGTACATGACCTTAAAAATTATTTAAAGTTAGCTTGCGGGGCAGAGATGAGATTGAAAATATAGATTTGCCTATAGGGCTTACGATACACAGATCGTGCATCATTGAATGTGATGGAATCCAGTATAAATGGCTTGGCAATTTGTATTGGTTGATAACAAGAAGTTTAATGCATCATTCCAAATTAAACTGGAAAAGTTTGTTGATGTAAAAGATACCTTTTTATCCAAGAGTAAAAATAGATTCCACATCTTGGTGTTAGTGATTGTAAGCTTAGCTGCATTCTCTAAGTAGACACAACACATTTACAACTCTATTTATAGTTGTCTATGTGCATACATTGTTTGTTTGTTATACCTTCAGCATATGCAGACTTATTAATCAAGTTCACCCCTTACCAACTTCCCCAGATGCTAAAATCTTGTATTTCGAAGGCAGAAAATTGTAAAATGTCCATGTTAATGTCCTGAACAAATTAATTACTTGAGTTTAAGTTCAAGAGATTTCTGTTTCTGATGCATCACACTGGTATGTTCCTAGTGTGCACACTAAACATGAATGTACAAGCATTGGGTAACTGTGACCAGAGGTGAGGTATGGTATCACAATATCAAATATCCATCAGGCTTTCAGTGTATCATGCCATTTGCACTTTCAGAATAATTCTTTCCAGTCGTACTTGTCACATTTTCTGTTGTCTTATCATCTCATCTTTCACCTTGATAGGACTCCAACGGCGCAAAGTGCACATTCATGCGACACCTTTGTCTCACATAGTCCAATATGGCTGGCTTCATATTACTCCTGACTGAGTTATAGATGGGAATGTGCATCCATGAGGCTCGTTTTATTACCAGCTCCCCCCCCCCCCCTCTCACGCATCAAAACGCAATGCAAATACTGTTGCCTATGTTATTACCTGAGTCTGCCCCCATCTCATTCCTGTTTATTAAAACTGCAGAATTGCAACCATTTTATGAGAGTGATTTTCCACTGAGGAAGATGAAGTGGCTGATATGAGAGATTAGTTTCAGTTGCAGGCTGTATAAGGAATTTTGTTTCAGTTTATAGTATGCTGTTTCAGAATTGTATATAATACAATGTCTAGACGGTAATACTATCAATAAATCCAATCTCTACATCCCAAATAAATTGTAAGGAACACATCAATTCAAATCTGAAGAGAATAAATCACGCAGCCTAGACAGTATTCAATGAAAGTTGCATTTGTATGATGAATACACAAGTATGGGAACACTCATATACCCAAGTGCATCATGTTGATTTCCCATTGCACATTTGTATTACAGTGTAGTGATTGGACTATCATTTTTTGTATTTCATGATTGCATAGGATGATATATTATATTATTAATATAACATTATTTCTGGGGGCATACTATACTGACACATACTTAAAAAAGGACATAGCACATGCACAATCACATAAGATATAAATTCATCTAGTGTCTCAAAAACAGTTCAAAATATACCACCTTTTTTTGTTTGTAATTTGAATGTACTCAAAAATATTGTTTATAAGAAGATTCCATCCCTCAATTCTTGTTAAGTAGAAATGTCAATAATTTGGCCAAATATACATATACAGCACTGTTCCCCCTGCATTGGTCTCTTTCTTATGGGAAGATATTGTGGCCGACAATTTGTAATTGTCTGTGATATAAATATTTAAAATGATTATGTTCAAAGTACCGGTATTATTTGTTGACTGTTAAAGCAAGCTTTATGATGTATGATTTTTATAACATTGCAACAATTAGATTTTTTTATGTTCATGTACATAAGATGAATATATGAACGAATAAAAATAACAACTCAAAAGAAAATCTGAGTTTGTGTGATTATGTGTACTTGAGTATATTTGGTAACTGATTACTGATAACATATGGAATGTACGTTGGCTAATATGAGTTTGGAGTGATCATTAGTGGATGTTTTATGTAGGTCTGTCGCATTAATGAATGCCTTATTCTTAAATATAACCTTTGCCCAAATACCAGAGATACGGTTGCTAAGATATACAAGCATATTATCTCTCTCTATCTTTCTCTTTTTTTTTCAGTCTCTCTCCTTCTCTTTATGTCTGACATTTGCATATAAGCGACTATGCAGTCCACGATGTCAAATTATTGAACATGATTAAGGAGAAAATCAGAACTGTGTGGGTTCTCGTTTTCCCCAGGCCACAAGAGGAATAACATCAAAACAGTCATATCAATTGAGTAAAGCTAAAATGATAATTTCCATTTCCTTTTTATGGTCCACAGATATTGTTAGTCTCAATCACTGATATCAAAACTACTAATCTGCCTATATTAATTATGTAAAAGGTGACATATTCCCATCTGTACACCATTGTCCATTTTTAACAGCATGTATGGTATATCATAATTCATACAACAAATATTGTTTCATGTAAATTATGAAGTAACAAATCTCGGAAAGAATCGATAAGAGCCCTACTGACCACGCTCTGCATGTAGAGATGAGCTATTTAGTTCAAGAGAATTCTTGGGCCTGTATTCACAATGACGGTTGAAATTAGATCGCGTGCTAAACTATACTAGCTTTATGGGGCGCAAAATATATCATATGATGCTTTCACAAAATAATTGATATTCATCACAGAATCACAGCAGTGGGTGATTTCACATGTTCACCGCTATCATGTGGTCAAACTCGATATACCATAGTAATTCTGTGGGCAGAGCTAATTATACTGAATGAAAATAACGTTTCATGTTGTTTTTTTGGGTGCCCATCAACTTAGTCCAGATTGAGTACACGCATAAAGTTAAGCCACCGCTGTGGACACGGGTCTCAATGTTTACGACACGCTGCTCAACAACAAAGGTGATTCTTAAAATTCATCCTCTTATTCTTCTCTTTTCTGTATAGCTATATTGGTTGACACAGGTCCTTTTATTTCTGGTTTTCGTTTCAACCAATGAATGGGTCGACGGAACAAAAGAAAAGGCACTCAACCAGAAAATGAGCCTTTCATGAACCCAGATGAGTTTCAATCCTAGGGTCTTCAGTATTGATTTTTTTTACGGTCACCCAGGCCAGTTGTATTGACCCGCCATTTTAAAGATCCACCATGGCAGTGTGGACAATGAACTTTCTAATTCCTGACTATTTGTGCAAATAAACTTTCGTGATATGGTTCGCTGATTGGTGATTCATTTCATGAAAATGTTCGTAATGCTCTTGCAGGCCCAATGTCATTTCAATATGTTTCGCTATACTTAATGTCAACTTATGTTCAATATCAGTAGTTTTCATTTGATTTAGCTCTCGATTTTAGAGTTTGTTATTCATCTTTAACCTTGCGTGGTTCTATCACGAGAAAATGCATTGTCACATAGAATAACAACAAGGCATTCTGTGCCTCAAACTCGTCTCAACTCGTCTCACTTAAAACAAATCTGATGATAGACAAATAAAATTTATTTTGACCCATTTCAAGAATGGCTGCGTTAGTGCATTGCGCTGTCAAAAACATAAATTTGCTCAACGCTTTTCAGCGTATGTTATATCAAAGTTTAAACACTTCTTCCAGAGCATGATATTTGAACGGTATGTGAGCCGAATAAACGTATAACTAATCAATTTATTTACTTTCTAACCACAAGTTGCACGGCAATATTTTCATTTCAGACTTTTCAGTACATGATCTGCTTTTTTGTTCTCATTTTCTTTCCACCAATATTATGAGACCATTTTCACAAATCGATGTGGACAGTTCATTACTCGTTATGAAGGCAATTGATATCGTATTGATATTAACTTCAATAACCAAAGAAGTTACATCTTATAGAGATGGTGTGCGATGCATCCATCATCCCATTCCATCCCATCACACGCACATACCCCCCCCCCCCGCCCCACCTCTCTTTTTCCCCTTCTCCCTCATCTTACTTTCTCTCTTATTCATACATCTCGCTGCCCTTCTTCCGTCCCATCCTTTCCAACTCCCCCCCCCCCCCTTTGACTTCACCCTTACCCCCCCCCCCATCTCCTTTTACCCCCTCCCCCTCCTTCCATCTTTTAGTCTCACCTTTCCTTTCTCTTACACCTTCCACCACATTATCTTTATACATTTCACGTTACAACCATCGTATCAATTCCTTGTGGAATCGGCATGTTTCCATAGCAACCAAAGTTTGTCAACATTCCACGGACGGAGGATCGGATTTCCATGACCCCATAAGGTCAGGATTTTGATTCCCCAAACTCAGTCGCTTGTATTTCAAACACAGGGTGTTCTATATAGAGGTCGCACAGGAAAGCAAACCTATTATTTTCTTTTCGTACTAATGCAACATGCACAATGCATCAAGGATGTAGTAGTAGTTCGCGAATGTATGTAGTGGTTCCCCATATAATTTTAAGAATAGGAAAGCTAATCCAAGATCAAACAAAAAACTATACGTTTTCTTCAATGAAGCGAAGCGAACGCGGTAATGTTACCCACCCCAAAGACATATGAAACTGTAAAGTACAACTAAACGTGGCAACGCTACAAGATAAAGCACCCCCACCCAAAAAAAGTTAGAACTCGTTATCAGGTTGATATTCACTATAAAACTAAATGGTATAAACCTGTTAGATGCAAGTCATTTGAAATGTCACCATTTGTTATTGTTTTGATAACCCTTTCAATATCTAATAAAATTGTAATTTGTAAAATTGTAAGTTGTAATTTTGCACAAATCAGGACCATGACATTTGAATGTATTAACTAATTACACACAAGTTAAATTTTCATTAGATATCCAAATGATTATTGTGAGAATATTGATAGATAAAAACTTCAGCCCAAAAGATTTACAGTACATCCTTTAGCTTCACAGTTGGACATTTTTTTTTAGCTTGATTAGCTTTATTTGGGGGAATCATAATCTATTGCAGCGTCACATGTGTATTTGTTTTTATTTTGGGTGCTGTAGAAAGACAGAAATTTTGTGGTCATTTTGGTATCTTTGAAGCATGCCCAAACATTTCCACTTGGTCTGTCGGGGTTACCTTCCCAGGTCTGTTGAAGGGCTACGGGCTCCCCGTATATTGACACACCCAATAGATACCCTATGGAGCTACTTTCATATCATATCCCGGATGATATGTTATCTTTTCAGGCGCGTAAAATATGATATTATGTAATGATTTATGAGTTTGATTAATCCCTTTATTTCATGTTTCGTGTTACTCATTAGTGAATAGGTATTAAACACAATACTATACAACTACGTACAGTGTGGATATCCACCCCCCCCCCTGAAATTTTGACGTGCTTCTTCAAACTCAGTAATATCGATAAAGGTTAGCTATAGGCCTATTATCATGTTGTGGAGTAGTTTCGATAATTGACTGGGCATGTGTGTGTGATTTGTGTTGTTGAACACACACTTCAGACTAAGACGTGTTTTACAACAGGGATGTTCTCAATTAGTATCTGACGCCGTCGTTAGCGTCACCTGCCGTTTGTTTCGGTTAGGGAATATTTGTTTTCAAAATAGTCGTTCAAATTTGCAAATGTGTTCTGGGCCCCTCTCGTTCATGATATATCGAGGTGTAGGGTCGATGGGTGTCATCAGACTCAATCAATGATTTATGAAGATATCTATCCCGTGACGTGAGCGCAAGACGTGCAATCTTTTATCATGCCTCGTATATGAAGCTGCTTGCAAATTTGACAACGTCGTATATATATGTTACCAAACAAAGACCGCGTCTGGTTTTAAACCCCAGTGAAAACAGAGGAAGTAGGTATATGCGCGCATTGTATACCAATATCCTATCCTTTGAAACTCGCCGGA
Organism: Arbacia lixula; assembly: GCA_963669155.1. Lineage (NCBI taxonomy): Eukaryota > Metazoa > Echinodermata > Echinoidea > Arbacioida > Arbaciidae > Arbacia > Arbacia lixula. The sequence continues at coordinate 28,820,797 of OZ022577.1, read as the reverse complement.
TGCCAGTTAAATGAATCTCGCCATTGCGCATGCGCCTTGCTTTCTCCCGCCACCCGAAGGGATGCTCTTGCACTTTTCAAATTCATTAGCATCGCTCATCAACTTGTACCACACGGGTCGTACATGTACCTAGATATCACGCGCGCACACCCGCCAACCGAGTAGCCTACATGTACTAGCATCTCATTAATCTTCAACAGTCTTTATTCATTCCGCGAATTTTAGAAATGTAATTAAGAACTTGAATCAAGCAGCATCGAATCATGTTTTTGTATGTGTTGCCGAGGAAAGAATACTGAACATCAGGAAAAGGATGTAATAAAGATGGATCTTTATCGCCAAGATGTAAATTGATATTTTAACTGGACTACACATCGCAGTTGTTTGCGGAAGAATCTATATTCAATATCGGAATAGACCAATTGGAAATATAAAGACATTGTTTTCTTGGTAAGTGTATTTTTTTCTTGTTGGTTGTTGTTATTGCAATAGTTATGTTAGATGTGCATGTTTTATGGTTATCCCAAAAAGTGAATTGATTATCATTCGAAGTTTCACAATATCACTTTTCGTAGCAAGGAGGTATTGTACGTTAATGTAGACTATTATATGACTAGTGTGCATGATTATAATTCTATATTACAGACATCCAACACTATTAAACCCCAATGTGTTTTGCGTTACTTCTATTTGTAACATGTCTTTATGAATATCATAAACGTTAACGTAACTGTACATCAAAATACAATATTGACCGCAAGTCCCCATTTCTGGCATTATAATAAATATTCTGGTACTATATTTTTAACCTATCTCGCATTTTTAATTAAACATTTGTGTGTGTTTTCATTAATCTCATTTTAAAGGTTGTTCATCATCATCATTATTACTAACATTAGACGTAAGCTGTTGATTCTATTTAGATCGATATTTTTATATTCAATTAATTTACACGAACAAGGTATAATTTTGATGGAGGCCTTTAATATGATATATTGATATTGATATAGTATTTATTTTTGTTTGTGTGGTCGGGCAAGAATATATGTCTACCTTTTCCTTTCCATTGCACCCCCTTCCATTTCTAAGATGTTCCTAATTACACAGCCAGACTAATGGGTACATGGGTACATACAGGAAGCGGAGATAAGGGGTCCATATCATTGAACTATACCACCAGGTAGTGGTATAGTTCAGTCGTTCATAACCAAATAAATTGTTGAGACATGACAATCGCCTGTGTAAACTACACTCTTAGAAAAAAGGTTCGTTTCAGCACCAATTTTGTCACAATATAGCGGCACCATTTGGCAGCACCATTTTGACATGGTTCTTGTTAGTACCGTTTTAGACAATATGGTGCTGATGAAAACCTTTCTTACTTCAAAATGGTGCTCGTAAACGCGAACCTTTTTTTTTTTCCTTAGAGTGTATTACTCATTCATGATAACCAGAGGATGAAGCATTACACATTAAGGCTGCATGACACAAAGTACACAAGTTACGTTTAAGAAATTTCAACACTTATTTTTTTATTTTTTTTATTAACTCTTTTTCGGAATGCTCTCACAACCAAGATGGTAAGTTTTGCATCTTGAGCAACCGCTATCATGGCCTTGATCAGGCGTTACCATTTAGGCCTATTTTGTTTGATTTCAAGGCCGATATACAGTGTACGCGACCTTCCATTGGCCTACTGACGTCAGACTAAACGGTTGAATTTGAAGATAAAAAGTAGACTTTTGTACCGGGAATGATAATAAGAAAAGGAAGTGGTCATAATGGTCGACTAAAGAAAGGCGGTGATGCGCGGATACCTTCTTTAATAGTTGTTGCCCGTTTCCTTGAACGCTCGAGACTTTCTACAAAAATGGAAACAAGGCGGTCTGACCGAACAATAGCCATGGCCCGCCCCATTGAACTTGTCTTACGTAAGAGGTACACGAGTGTCTGAAAATATTTAAATGTACCCGCGTGGCTTAAGCCAACAAAGGAGATGACTGGTCGGTCATAAATCCATGACAAGCCTAGGTACTACCATGGACCTATCATGGATGGACTGCGCTCGGATAGACTTGCTTTGATCTATG